>WBMZ01002058.1:0-60676 GCA_013400975.1 Atrichornis clamosus
CAGGCTCAAACCAAAACAGTGACCAAGGTCGAAGTTACAGGCAGTTGAAGAAATTATTACAGATTATGAGAGCTAATTAATTTGTAATTTTTTTACCAAACTATTGGCCTTAATATTGCTTGTTCTATTCAATGTGCTATGCATTTATATTACATCAGCCCTTGGAGACACATCAGTGAAGATGTAGCTTGCTTTACATTGAGCACAGTACATGTGGATGAATAGCACAGAGCTTACACAAGGCAGTGGTAGGTACTGTGGCCCTGCTTTTATGCAGGGTTACTAAATAAAGAAGATTCCTTTAATAGACACCCCCCATCTGTGTACAGCCGTGGAAGTCAGTCCAGCTGTGCACACATTGCCTGCAGGGCAGAAGTCAAACACGTTCTGAGTCTTCTCTCACCCTCTCAGCCCTCCTCCATTTCCCTTTCCAGGCTCCCTGCAGGGCAGCACCAGAGGAAGAGCCAACACACAGGCATGGAGGATAGCCAGGGATTTTAGCCTACAGCTAACATGAAAACACAGCTCCAACAACTAAAGCCTGGGATTCAGGCTTTCTAACAATGCATCCCTGAGGTGTAAGCATAAAATTATCCATTTTTTCTCATTTCTCTTCATGTAAGGAACTCTGTGGCATAAAATTCATTTATGGAATGCGACCTAAAATGAAATTACTCCATTATTCTAAGATCCTTCCATATGGTTCAAATGGATTTGGTTTTGAGAAGAGCAAGAAGCATACACCACATGCATTTAAAATAATAGTAAATGTGGAGTAGTGCTGAAATGTCAGAGCAAAGCAGGAAAAAGGTCAGTCTGTGTTGAACCCATTGATCCTGCTGGCTTCTGCTACAGAACAATACTCTGTAACTATAAGGGATTTTTTCAGTTTTAATACAGATAAGATGATATAATGACAGAGAAGTAAAACAGCTATCTTTCTTTTCTCATGGGCCTAATTATAACAGCAGGTGAAATAATATAAGGGGTTCAAGTCTAATTTGGTAAGTGAAAACTACCTACCTACACAGCTGTTTTATTTATGAGAGGTGGCAGGGTTGGAAAGAAATCCTGATATAAAAAAAATAACAAGGAAGTTTGTGAGCAAAACCAGAAAAAGTAATTGTGTATGCAGTGTTTTTTTATGTATGAATAGGAAACTGGTACTTGGTTTGATACTGATTTTTCTCTACACAACATGCTGTTATTTACAATAGCAGATGTATTTTTGCTCAGATTTTCAGTCCTGCATGATTTATGCTGTGTCTCAATCACTACATTATGTTATGTAAGGCACCAGCTGAATCCTGAGATGAGTCAGCTGGCAAATACCATACTAAAAAGCTATTGTCTCATAATTAATCAACAGGCTTTGAAGTAATTAAATCCCTCATTGTTTAGTTTAATACAAGCTATTTCAGAATGTAATAAAACATACTTTGGAGTGAGACTTACCAGGCCCCATTACAATAGCATTTAACTTCTTTCAGTCACCAGTAAGACACAACTGTCAGTCTAATAAGATTTATAACCATGCACGTTTGGTTTACTGTCATAGTTTTTCAAGATCTGTTTTTTGGTAGCAGGGGGGCATACAGGGTAGCTCCTGTGAGAAGCTTCTAGAAGCCCCACCATCATATCCTGCAGGGCCTATGTCTGTCTGGCTGCAAAGATGGACATGCTGCTTAGCCAATTAAAAGTGGTAATGCCCCTGTGATAACATATTTAAGAAGGAATTCAAAATAATCCTGGGGGTGCAGTTCTAATTCCAGCCAGGGAAGTGGGGGGTGAGTGGGAAGATGTGAGCAGGAAAACAACATGGAGACACCAAGGTCAGTTCGGAAGGAGTGGGAGGAGGTACCACAGGAGCCGGAGCCGAGATTCCTCTGCAGCTGGTGGTGAGACCATGGTGAGGCAGGTTGTCCCCTCTGCAGCCCATGGAGGACCACAGGAGTGCAGAGACCCACCTGCAGATGCTGGAGCTGGGGGCTGCTTGGAAAGGACTGCGGCCTGTGGAGGAGTGACCCACGCCGCAGCAGTCTGAGGGCCGCTGCTGCCCCTGGGATGGACTTGGGTTGGAACAATTAGCAGAAGATGGTTGCTTGTGAGATGGACTTTCTAAAGGGAGATGTTCCTGAAGAACTGCCTTCCAGAGGGGACCCCACAGACGCAGCAGGGGAAAATTACTCCAGTTCTGCAGCAGGAGGAAGCCACATAATGAAGAACTGACTGAAAAACCCCCTCATTCTCTGTCTCCCCGTGTTGTTTGGGTAAGAGATAGAGCTGGGAGGAGGGAGCGGGGGGAAAGAAGGTGTTCTCCAAAAGCTCATTTTACTTCTCATTACCTTGGTCTGTTTCTGTTAGTTTTAGTATAATAAATTTACTTTCTCTTAAGTTGAAGCCTCTCTCAAATTCTTATCACAAAACCTCATGAACTCTTTGAATTTTTTTCTCTCCTCTGTCCAGCTGCAAGGAGGGAGCGAGCCTGGGTAGTTTCTGGCCTCCAGCTAGGCTCAAACCACGACATTTACTTAGCAAGTAAGAGCTAGTAAGGCTTATTCTGCATGCCAGCCATTTGTAATTGTAACCTATAACTCAAATTTGCTTTTGTTCGATAGACTCGATGCTTCTTGTCATTATTCACCACTTCCCTGTGCTGCCACAACTCTGCAGACTTTCAGGCACTTAAGAATGTCTCACAAGTGTGGCCATGGTGTAAACTGGTACAGAAAAAGGTCCATCCCCAAAAGAGCTCTTGCTCTATATATAGATGTTCATAAGCACTCTGCTTATGACAGCAATAACACTTCAATGTCAAATGATGGCAGAGACAAGGCCTGCCCAGCCAACACACCAGGGAATGACAGAGTGAGGCTGCATCTTTCTCCTTCTGGTGAAGGGGTTTACACCAGACTGCATAACTTGTATGACACTTGTTTATTCTCTTGGGACAACACCATGTACAGAACGACAGCTTGGATGGTTAGGATGTTTTGTGCTGGGGAAAAGGACTATTAATTTTTAATCTACAATTTGCAGTGCATTTACAGTAGAAAATACAAGGTCAAAGAGTAGTACCTTATTCTAGGACCAGAGAGTGCTGAATTTTGTGGTAATTCTTAGCTATGAGGAAAAGATTGTTCTATAGACTTTTGTACCAAAGTGATAGAAGGTGTAAAACTCCTGGCCAGAGTGTTTGTACTGGAGCTTTGAGGACCCCTTTAGGTTTCTTCAGATTCGTCCATAAGTGCTGCACAAGCATAGGTAGACGATCTGAATTCAATATTGTCTGTGCAGTTTTGACGTGCTCTTGGCCACCACTACTGAGAAGACCTGCTGTCACAGCCAGTGATTGCTGCAATCTCCTACTCACCTGAGCACAGGTGACTTGGTAGGACTCAGCACTGCGGTCTGCTGAATGAGTCACCAGCCAGAATCAAGTTGTGTGTACACTGGCTGCTCTCAAACCCAGGCCAGCCTACCTAGAGACGTCAAACATGACAAAGATGAACATGAGAATGAATACTTGCATGTCTTCACATCCAGTAGAAAGATAGAGTTAGCCATTGGTGCTCCTTCCCTGGCAACATGGGCATTACACGATTGAGGCTGGCAAATACCAGTACCTGCAGTATGCAGGATGTTCTGAGCTCATCTATGCACAAACATACCAGTCCCTGGAAGCACTGGGACACTACAGATACATAGGTGTTTACAAAATATGTCCACTCTGGGTCTGTAATCTCTAACTGTCAATGTATGGGATCTGTTAGAAGGTCTGAAGACAGTGAGCCAGGAAGCTTTGAACCAACTCACAGTACATGTGCTGTAACAATATTAAACAAAGGAGATTTTGTATTGAGTTTAGAAACGCATAAGTGAAATACTATATTAATCTTTCTTCAGTGGTGAGAATTGGAATAAGCAGAAAGAACTTTGTTAGTGCCTAATTTCATATTTCCTTTGAGCTATGAAAAGCTAATGCTTTAGCTTGCCATACCCCTGGCATGGTTTGTTGTTTGCAGAGAAATTAATGAAGTCCTGGCTGCCTTTTGTCATGAGTCTGAAGTCTGTAATATGCCATGCAGTGTGAAGGGAATGAATCTTACCAGTTCACAGCCACAGCCATCCCTTCATCCAGATCTTGACATTACAAGCCAGAAAGTCATTCAACCAAATCGTGTCATGTAATGCCTCATGGTAGATTTTACACTGATTGTGTCACAGATTTTACATTGACCATTTTCAACTTTACTGCAAATCACTTTGTACTATTTTCAGCCCATAACTTGGTAAGAAGTTGATGCTGTTTGCAATCTGATATCTAGTTTCTTGTGTTTGCCTACCTGCTTCTTTAAACAAATCCACCTTGTTCAGCCTATGATGGATTAAATATTGGATTGTATCATAGAATACAGTGAGTGAGAGAAAAATTGTGTGAGGTACACAGAAGAAAAATGTTGAATGTATTCTCTGTCGTGAACTTTGTCACAGGAATTAGAGACTATGAGATTATTTGCATAGCTAATTTTCATTCTACAGTACAAGATAAATAATAATCCACAAAGTTTAATTTTACAGTCAAATGCCAAGGTTTTTACATCCATGACTGGAATTAATTAAGATCTCATCCTCTACTCTTCTGAGCACATGAGTAGTTCTCTGAATCTTCTGGGTAAGTTTTTAAAACATTGTTTTTTAAAAAAAAAAATAGAGGAGTATGGAAGTCACACTCATTTGCTGCCACTGTGTTGGTCTAGATAGTGCAAAACTCTATCATAGATCAATACTTCAGCATGCTGTGAGTTAACAAACAACTGGAGAACTACCATGGACATATGGAAATATCACCATTTATTTGAACTAATAAA
Organism: Atrichornis clamosus; assembly: GCA_013400975.1. Taxonomy (NCBI): domain Eukaryota; kingdom Metazoa; phylum Chordata; class Aves; order Passeriformes; family Menuridae; genus Atrichornis; species Atrichornis clamosus. Next base: position 4,872 of record WBMZ01002058.1, read on the forward strand.
GTCATAATTAAAAATGTAATTATGTAAGCAGCCTCCTAAGATCCCTGGTTTTTTTAAAGAGTAACAAACAGCCTGCAGCATGTGAAGAAGGCACTAGGGAGTTGTGTAATCAAGGATGTTTTGTTTATTATTTCTTAGTGTATAATTATTTCATTTTTCCAGCTCTAAATCTTTTTTTTTACTTTACAGGCAATTTTGCATATACAACTCAGATGTTTATAATGAATGTGACATTTCCTGTCAATATTAGGCTTTTATCAAAAGCAAACAAGCATATGAATAGTAAGACATTATATTAAATGGCTAAGTAGTACCATTACATTTTTAATTAGAAATGTCAGAATGACAAAAACCACAAAATTGGATATTCTGTCCTGATTGGATTTCAAAAGAATTAGAGACCTATATGTGAGCAAATGAAAAACTTAGTATCCAAGCCACTAATCGCTGAAGAGAAAAAAGTAATGCTTCATGAAAGACACCTTTTTGTGTAGAAGATACAGTTTGTGATATTTATAATTTTTAAACTTTAAAAATTGTTTAGGGCTGTCCACTTATTGGTATTAATGACAGATTTTAAGTTAGTTCATTGTCTTAAAAAATATCATGAATTAACTTTCCCAGAACAGTTGTTCATTAATCAAATATCTATACTTATTTTATACTATATTATCATTTGGAAAGCACCATATAGAGCTATGTATTATAGTCTACATCACAAGCTGCTTTAATCAGGTGAGTTCTACTAGTCATTGAAATTATAGGTGCATATCAAATTAAAAAATGGCTATTAGAGCTGTAGTTTAGAACCATCCTCAATAATTTTGTGCAGTTTCACTTTTTCTTATTTGTTTCTGTTTTTAAGGCAGTTATATTATTATTGTTTACTTCCCACAGCATAACATACTGAACACATTATCTTTATTTTACAGTTTACAATTCTCCGTGTGCTGTGAAGAGCTAAGCGAAATCGTTATCTAGATCTAAGAAGAGTGATTAGTTATAAGATCACTTACCTGGGGAAAGTGAACCACCTATCATTCTGTACTTCTAGGACTAAAATGACTAAAATATATTAAAAAAAAAAAAAACAAAATCCAAACACACATACAAAGAAAACAAAAAAACCCCACCACAATAAAAAACAAAACACATCAAAAAAAACCCCACAGCTTTTTGTGACTAAGCATTCTGACCACAGGTGAAACTTCCAGGGTAAGAGGAAGCTCTAGGAAGTCTACAGAGTACACAAAAAAGTTTAAAAACCTGCCACGATAAACAAAATTTAACCCAAACCTTCTACAACCTTGCAAAACCTTTTTGTTCCTCCAAATCGATTTCTATCACAGGCATTATAAAGGTGTACTTTTCCAAAGTTGCTTTAATTTGACTTTAATTGACCTTTGACTTTCCATTATTTCTTTTTATACATTTCCCTCTCTGTCCTTACGCTATCTGTGATCCTTTTCGGAACATTTACCTCACTAGAGCTCTAGTACTGATGTCATACTTGTTCCACTGGATACCAGCCCTTCAGGGGCAGTCAATCCATCCTTTCTAGATTTTCTGCTAAACTTTTTCACAAAATAGTGTAGATATTAATACAAGACAAAATTACTGTTATTTATGAACACTGTTTACTTCTGATGCTGTGAACAATATACTGCTTCCCAAGCTTCTGATGCAAAGCAATAAAATTCTAAACACTTGAAATTTTATCCCAAATCTTCTAGTCATTAATCCATGCTCAAACATAGCTTTAAATGTACAGTAATCCCTTGAATGCATAATTTAATGAATGTATCAAAAGATAGCAATGATTCAGATCAAAACAGGTTCAACCATTCTTAGATTTTGACCGTATCATGGTAGATCCAATGACACAAAACCTACAGGCTGATATCCCACTTACATTTGTATTTTGAGTTTTTTTCTAAACATTCCTTACCTTAAATATTCACATATATGAGTCCATATGTACTCACATATTCAACATCAGAGACATCTGCTGTAAGGTATGTTTCTATTCAATGAGAAAGTTTCCTGTCTTTAGTTTGCTTACTCTGTGCTTCCAAAACGTGAACCAACACCGAGATTCAACAGACTTCCCATTCTAAGTTAGCCACTTTTGTTGTTAGAAAATGTTTTTTTAGAGAAACATACACATACCAAAAACCCCCACAACTTCCTTCCAGTTAAACCTATTGCTGTAGAATACAAACAAGGCAGTTTGTTTATCTTTAGTCCTGTGTAAGCATAACTGCTACTGGCTTTTCCAATTTGCATATCATTCCCATTCTACTTTATGCTTTCATTTGGAAATGCAGTGCTTCAGACAATCAGTACTGTCTGCCGTTCTTAAGTTTCTGTGATGCCAAAGGCACATTCCAGAGTTGTTCTTCTTATTGTCTTCTTGTGACCCCACATTGATCAGAAACATAAAGCACTTTGTGGAATGAAGGAAAAAATGCAAAACAGAATAAAAGCACTTTTAAAGAATAGGATTTTCTTTGTATTGTATTATTTAATCGCATTTCCACAGATAGAGGAAGAAAAATTCAATTTCAGCAGACTTAATTTTGGCATCTGCATTCCTGCGATTCTTGAGAAAGCCCTGTGAAGGCTGAAACAACAAAACTAGTGATAAAATCCATATGGTCATCCTCAAGCACACAGCATTTTAATCCTAAAACTGCTCCATTCCTGTCAGAATTTCTGAACTGTTGACCATGAAAATATCAGAAGAAACACAAATCAGAAGTTACAGCAAAAAAATGTTTAGAGTAGACCTTATGTTTAAGCTTATGGCATGATTATCTTTAAATGTGTTTTTTCCTCAGGCCTTTATCACACCAGACTATCTATGCATTCAAGTTTTGACAGGTGGAAGGATGTATATTTCAAATAAAAGAGAAAAAAAGAAAAAAAGACTTGAAATAGACTTTGACTATTCAGAAGTAACAGTAAAGAAGAAAAATAACAAGTTAGGATGCCAAGTCTTGTAAACTCACAAAGGCTGACAGGGAGCAGAGATCAAAAATTCTGCCAGAAGATTCTTTGAAAAAGTGTTGAGTGATTTGTGTCATGAGGTTTGTTTGGGGGGTTGGCTAGTGGATTTGGGGTTTTTGTTGTTTGTTTGTTTGTTTTGGGGCATTTTGTTTGTATGTTTGAAGAAGATTGATTTCCTGATTTGGAAAAAGAATTCATTCTCTTTCCAATTTACTGTGTTTTTCTGTGCAAACACTATTTGCTTTTTTAGATATATTTTCAAGTGTTTCTTTATGAGCTGAACACCTCTAAGACACAAAAGTTTTCAATGAGAGAAGCAAGGGAAAAAAAAAAAGCCAATGAAGAAAATACAAAAAGCATTGCAGTGTGATTATGTGCATGTTCATGCTTTTTTTTCTTTGCTGTACAGAATTAACTGAACAGATTCAAAATGTAATGGAGATTTTTCTTTACCAAGCATCTTCCAGTCAAGTGCACTGAAGGAACTCCCACACTCCCTTTAAAATTGATAAGTTTAAGTTAAAAACTGGAAAGGAACAAAATAACGAATGAATTCAGATGTAAGGGACAAAGTTTTGTTACCTCTCTCTGATAAATATCATTCCCTCATTCTTCTTCTTCTACATATCTTTTCTCTAATCACTGAAAATTTGCCCCCACCCTTCCTCCTGCTCATATCAACCATCTATTTTATCTTTCTGACACAAAACACAAAGAGGAAGCCACGCCAAAAATAGGTTCATTCTTCCTCCACCTCAGTGTATCAACTGAGGAGAAATATAATCAGAAATTAAAGCCTTCACTTTTCTAATATTTCATGTTAACACCATATTTGGTATCTTTACATAAAACTGCCCAATTTTTTTCAAAATCTAAGATATTGGATGTACCAAAGTTTAAGGATGCAACATAATCCTTTCATGAACCAAACACGATGTTACAGCAGCCATAACCTAGTGAATGCCTTCAACACATGCACTGTTGAAGCAGACTCTATTAGCACAAACAGATTTATACCAAGAAAATAATCAACAACTTTGTTTTACTTTCAGAAAATAATGAGTTTCATTTAAGATTTGTCCAATTCCAGAGTTACATACACAAGCTTATAAACAGGTGTGCAGAAGCCACAAGATGGTCAGGGCACATAGGAACTGAATTAGACACATCTTCCTGTCCAGTTCTCACTTTTTAAAGTGAGATGTGCACAACTCCATGAAAGCCAGAATCATGTTCTTTCCTTCAAATTCCAATAGTGAAAGATGTTATTAATACTTCATGCCCTTCTAAGTCTGCAAAATAAATTATCTTATAAGTCATGAACATGAGGAAAGTGGAGCTAAGAGTGACAGTTCAGCCTTAACTCGCTCCTGGCATTGAAAGTTGACTATTTCAGCTGTATTCATGTGCATTTGTGCTCTTGGTGCCATACTATATACAGCATGACATCAAAACAATCCATAAAACATGTGATGACCATACTTTATGCAATCCACTATGTGCCCTTTTCCCCACAAGATAGCAGTTAAAACATTATTAAAGAAAAGTTGCCTAAACACTGGCTTTTGCATTTCACTACAGAATTTTCTGTACAAGAAGATATCAGAGGGAAAAGAGACATGATAGAAAGTTACAGCTGCAACCTGCAACAAATCTTGCTAATTTTTCTAGTGATTTTTTCTGTTTCAGAAGGCATGGAGCCAAGGTTACAGGAAATTGGTGGTTCTCTTGAGAATCAGAATTTATGAGGAAAAAGATCTCACTTGTTAAAACTGTTTTGTTCATTCCTTCTATTTTTTTGTAGAGTAAAAGCAATGAGCATTGATACATTCACTGTAGTTCATATCAGATCCCATATTACAGCAGAGAACAGCCCCATTTGTAGTGTAGCACATCCTTAAAAGAAGAGCAAATCTCACTTTTGATCAGCAATGGAAAATTTCAGAAGATCTATGGTCTCTGAACCAACTTTCATTTAAGCATGTTTTCACTGTTTCAATTACAATGTACATCAAAAGTTGTGTGTTTTCTATTTTTTTTCCATGTTACAGGCCAGTAAAGGCTGAGCAAAAGACCAGAGAAATTTCTCCCTCAGGAAGTTTCTACTGTAGTGCTGCATAGTTTGAGTACCGAGGTGCAACCCAATCACCAATAAAGATATTATAGAGATGTCTGTGGAAAATTGGGAAATAATTCATCAACATAAAATACTTTATAGAACCAAGATTATTTGACCATCTCAGCTTGTCATGGCGATTTTTGCTTTCCTCTGCTTGTGCTACAGACCTATTGCTTTTCCTGGCTCAATGCACACTGTGGTTGCAAACACAAACTCAGCATCACCTTTCAGCCAGAGGGCACCCACTGAACAAAGGAAATGAGAGCTTCTCAGCCACCACCTTTAACAGAATGACATTTTCAGAAAACACAACCAAATGCATTGGTCATAGGATGACAGTGCCTTTCTTTCTTCCACAAGGATTTCTCCTGGCAAATAACAACATTTTCAATGTTTATAATAAATTTCAGCTTTTCAGTACACAGATGCACTAAATCTGTAATTCATTTGGCAAAAACCTCTGTTAAAACTTCTGATTTACTAATTCATACCTATTAATAAAAAATAAATCATTATTAAGCTTTATTCATTGAACATTTACTTTCTAATATCCATCAATTTACAATCATACTGCACTTTGACTCTTCTATATCCCACTGATTAAAACACAGAAAACGCAAAAATGTTTCAATTCTCTACATAATCTTTTTTTTCTGGCAACGGAACATACAAAGAAAAGATGGACTTGCAATGTTAAATGGTTATAAGTCAGTGGCCCTGAACTAAAGAGGTCCCAATGTGTGGGTAACCCCATAGAGGAAGTTTGTCAGCACTTCTCTCTTGTTTCTACCAAAAAACCTCTAGTTTTGGCAGTGCCTGCTGGTCACCCTGGCAGTATCACAAAAGCAAGAGGATAAACTCCGAAGAAAAGGATTATGTTTAGAAAAGCTGAATAACATTTAAAATAATTAAATAACCTTATGTCTTCAAAATTTCAAATTTTCCAAATTATATAACATCATTTACCTTCCTTTAAGTAAAGGGTTCGTGATACATTGTCATTAAGGGTTTATCAGGAAGCAAGATCAGACCCATTAAAGGATTCACTTACACAAAACTGGAGGTTAAACTTGATTCATTCTGTGGTTGACAGCTCTGCCAATGCTTCAAGCCAGCTGTGATCCAGAGCCCACTGGGAGGTTGCAGCATTTCACTGTGTTCACAGTATCAAGCTGTGCCTATCCAATGGTCATAAAGAGCTCAGGCATAATTCTGTATCATCACACAGCCTCGTGGCTCCTAGACATGACCTGGCTCACACCACTGTCATTCAGAACATAACTGAGGGCTCTCAGCAACTGCCTGTCTGCCTTCAACCCTTTGCACCTTTCTCTGAAGCTGGCCCTCACACCTGAAGTGATTTACCAAAGACAGAATAATTACCCTTAGTTTGCATTGGACTTAATTTGCATTGGAATAGAAAAAACATCATTTTCATTCCTATGGTTTAGTCATCAACACTATCCCTGAAGTTTTTGATTCACAAAAAATAAATTTGAGTGTATAAAATGCAGTTGCCAAGCAGACTATGGGACTTGTCCACTTGACCATCAACTTTCATAACTATTTCATGATTATCGGTTTGTTATATGTACTTCTCTGGGATTGCTATGAGGTGAAATAAAGTACACAACAGTTATTAAAGCATAACTTTTAATTGCTTTGGAGTTTCCACTAAAAGCATCATGAGGTGTGGATGCAGAATTATGGCCTCAGTGATGCAGAAATGTCTTGTGCCTTAAATGGTTTCTCACAGGTGTTTAATCGCATTAAGCCTCTTATCAATTTCCCATTACTGCCTCTTCAGCAGTTAAAGCAGCGAGATTGACTGTCCCTCCTGAGCACTTGTAGCAGTACGGGACTGTGGCTTTATGGCCGTGTGCCCTGTGAGTGGGACACGGTTTGAGCACAGCAGAGCCACACGTGGATGTGTCTTAACAGAGCTCAGACCCTCCGTGGGTCACTGAAAACACAGCAGGACAAAGGCTGAGAGCTCTGATGAGAGACAGCAATGCCATTGTTAGAATTTCACCTTCTGGAAGTCTCTTTCAAAACTAAGTAAATTCTGTCTTCAGGAAATTCTCTGCCCTTTCTCCTAAATCCTGGTTAATTTTGTTTATCTCATCTTCCCTAATCCTAAACCACTCCACGTAAGAACACTAAAAGGGAAGTGGATCACAGGTGCAATAATATGGACAATAATCTAGCCAAAAACATAAGGGAATAAAAAAATATCCTTGATAATTCCTTGGAGGGGTTTTTCATCAGTTCTTTATCCCCTAATCTACATGTAAAATATAGGATTTTTAACCTTTCTGCTGCTTGCAGCTTGCACTGGCTGCTGCAGAAATATCCTAACTTTCTCCAGGAATATTACCTGACCCCTCATGCATCTCAGGCCTCCATTTATATTGGTAGAAAGCTGAGGAATGCAGCTGAGAAGGTTAAGGTTCCTCAGCCTCAACAAGTGGGGGACCAGTATCCCTGAGTACACCATAGAGTTTCATCTACCACATTTTCATTAAAATCCTTAAGAACACAATGGTGAATGCAAGATTTTAGGTGAAAACAAATCAAAGTATTATTTATACTAAGTGTATGAGATTTACAGCCTCTGCAGAAAAATTTCGATCATAAGTTATCGCAGCTCTAAAAATTGAATTACTAAGAAGACAACTTTAACATGGTTCTCATAAATATGGAATGAACAACAAAGTGGAAATTATTAACTGGTCAAACACTAGCATCCTGGAGGAAGAATTGACCATCTACTAAGCGAATATTAGCTGCTCAAGTGTTTACTGGACAAAAGCAGTATTGTTTACAAAGAATTAAGGAATACAGTTCCAAAACAAGGTGAGAAAACAGAAGAAAAATCATTCTCTTGAATGTGAAATGAGGTAGACCCTATCTAAAGAAGGGTGTTCGGTTTTAGTCACTGAGATTTAAAATAGGTGGGGAAAGTAAGGAGCTTTTAATGATCTTACTGGAAAATTTAAAATTTTAAATTATAAATTCCTCTAAAATGAGGAAATGTGTATGTGATATATAGGTGTTGCATAGAGCAATCTTCTGAGAAATTGACTTATTGAGCAGTTTTTCTAGTTTTGAAAACAACTATGTTTTTCCTTTTCAAGACTATGAAAAATTCATCTGACCAATATAAAAGATTATTTGGATTAAATATATGCACTAATTTTGCTGATCTGTAATAGAAGTAGCATTATTACTAAATATTGTAGACACTGGGGTTTTAAAAGATGAAGAAGAGCAATGAAAGAAGAGAGTGAGAAAATTATGAGAGAAAACAATTATAAAAGTAGGACAGAAAAAAAAAAGGAAGCATACTTTAAACACCGTCTATTCCTATGATTTTTCTTCCTTGCTCTTTAAAAATAAGTGGAAATTAAAATCAGAAATTAAGTGGATCTGAGAGCCATTTTCACATATAAATCACCTGTGTTCTAGTACAATGCATGGATGAAAAATAAATCAATTCTTTTGCAACAAATTACTGTATTACCACTAGTAAAGTGATCTCTCAGATATTTCAGAATGCATATCTGCAGGGTATGGAATGTTTTAAGGCAATTTAAAAAAAAAATACGACAGCACTCAAGGGCAAGTGAAAAGGCAGTAGGGCAGTGAAGGGAAAGACACAAGCAAGTGTGAAAAGTAGGAAAGAGTAAGAAAAGTGAGAAGGATCAAAGGAGCAGAGAAAGGACATTTACACAAACAAGGGAACTGTTGATAAAGCCTAAAAGAAGGTAAGAGAAAGTGTGAACTCTCTGGAGAGAAGTTAACACAGCTGACCTGCTGAACAGTGCAAAATTTTAGTTTCTATGTTTATCCTGTCATGTATCAAATGTCACATCAGGCAATTTTTTTTTTTTTTTCCCACAGAATCACAGAATGTGCTGAGTTGGAAGGGACCCATCAGGATCCTTGACTCCAACTCCTGGCCCTGCACAGGACACCCCAAGAGTCACACCACATGCCTGAGAGAGTTGTACAAATGCTTCTTCAGCTCTGTCAGGCTGGTGCTGTGACCACTTCCCTGGGGGGCCTGTCCCAGTGCCCAACCACCCTCTTGGGGAAGAGCCTTTTTTAAATATCCCATCTAAACCTCCTCTGACACTTCAGGCCATTCCCTCAGGTCCTGTCACTGTCACCACAGAGCAGAGATCAGTGCCTGCCCATCCTCTTCCCCTCACAAGGAGGCTGTAACTGCAGTGAGGTCTCCTCTCGGTCTCCTCCAGGCTGAACAGACCAAGTGCCCTCAGCCACTCCTCATACGGCTTCCCCTCAGGGCCCTTCACCATCTTTGCTGCCCTGCTCTGGATACTCTCTAGCAGCTTAAAGGCTTTTTTGTACCGGAGTGTCCCGAAACTGCTCCCAGCACTCGAGGTGAGGCCACCCCAGTGCAGAGCAGAGCGGGACAATCCCCCACCTTGCCCGGCTGGCGATGCTGGGCCTGATGCCCCCCAGGACACGCTGGGCCCTCCTGGCTGCCAGGGCAAAGAAATGTAGATTTTTTTTTTTTTCAGAAGACTGTTAATCCCAAATCTACATATGTCNCCCAGGACACGCTGGGCCCTCCTGGCTGCCAGGGCAAAGAAATGTAGATTTTTTTTTTTTTCAGAAGACTGTTAATCCCAAATCTACATATGTCCTCAAACAAGAGCATAAACCTGAAGCAAGAATGAACTCCACATTTTAAAGAGATATCTTTTTGTAGAAAAGAAGCATGCCAGTATTTATATGCAAAATGTGTCAAGTATCTTCTTTATTACTTCAGAAACAAGTGGGTGTCACCAACTACATTACAGCTTCTTAATAAACAAGATATTTGGGGTGAGAGAGATACCTTCTCAGACATAATTAAAGTTCTATCAGATTAATTTTAGCACCACATCTGAATCTGAAGTAAGACATTGCTGAGACTCTCCAAGATAGGAAAATTTGTTGTTCAAGGGCAATGAATGAGAACACTAGGGTGGTCCTATTGAACAGAGTTTAAGCTGAATATATTAAGTTACATGTCATGTTTGAGGTCATCCTTTGAGTTCTGAAATAAATTACACATCACTAATGAAGTTTATTAGGATGAAATGGAGATATCATGTTATGCAAAGGTGGGCAGAGTTAAGGTAAGAGTTTAGGTTTGGGCCAGGGTTTGATCTGAAAGTTTCCTTCCTAAGTAGTTTTTCCTCTTACAAGAATTCCTCCTCCAAGTATCTCCCAGGTCAAGGCTGCCTCAGGTGGCTGTGGTAGTTCTCTGCATTTCCTCTTAAGGAGCAACTTTTAAGAACTTTTGCCAACACACTCTGATATATATTACTCATTTGTTTGCAGTTCTTAGTCTTCGAGTCTGTCCTGTATCTCTCCTGTTGAAAAGCTTCCTAAAGTGTAATGGCAAAATCTGAGTATCTAACTGCATTTACAGGAGTAGTCAAACTGTCATCTTCCCTTACGCTTTGGTACTGTGTGAAAGCAGTCTCATTAAATACTGAAATAGCTCTGGATATTCACAATGACCTTTTTGTCTTTAAAAAAAGGTCATTCTACCTTATTTCAGCTAGTACTAGTTAACTGAGATGTGAATGTTGTGCCTGGGCTGAACCCACTATAATAATCTCAAGAGGGGCACCAAGCAGTCATCACAGTGTAATAACATTTGGCCATTCTCACTGTGAACCTGTACACAAGTTTTCAAGACATGTTTGAGAGGAAAGGCATTGCATGCCATTATCTTTTTCCCGAATGCTGAAATTCTGCACTGCAAATGCCTAGCAACACAAAATTTTTATATGAAAACCAGAAATTTACTGGTCATATTCTAGACAACATAAAATTGTGAAAATTATATAATGGACATAATATACTTGCCAGAGAACACAAATTTAAATATATTTTCCATACTGAAATAGGATTGACACTTTTCACAATATTTCATGTAGATCACTCTTAACTGTATTTAGAAGCTGCCTTAACTGTCAGAACCCCAATGGAACAGGAAAACATTTCAGCTTCTTGAAACACACAGTCCCTACTAATAGTGCTGTTGAGATAAAACTGCTGTTATTCCTTGAACCCCTGTGTAATCCAAATGTACACCAACCAAAACACAGTATTTAGCAGCCACAATAAAGCATGGAACTAGTATAAAGTAGGAAAGTGAGAAGTAGCTGGAAAAGCACTGGGATGAACACCAAGTCATAGCCATTAGCAACAGTGAGCAGGTTTGCTAGTATCAGGAGCACTTGTTTAATGGTTAAGTAATCTTATTATTAAACTATTTCTTAGTAACACTGTCACAAACTGCATCAAATAAAGTACCATATTTAGAAGACAATGTGTCATTCAAACTCATTGTTAAAGGCAATGTCATAGTTTTTGCCATGCCAAATAATACTTTATCAAACTGACACCTAAGACAGAAAAGAATAAATGTTTTGGACTTTATTATTGTTATTTCCTAAAGTGTAGTATTTTCTACTGAGTTACTGGGCAATAACATTAAAAATAAAATTTGCAAAACATGGTTAGTCTCTAAAAGTAAAGGGGATTTTTGCAGGAAAACACTTGGAATCTTAGCATCATATAATTTTTTAGGTTGGGAAAGACCTCTAAGAAAAAACGTTGAGTCCAACCTTCAACCAAGCATTACCAAATCCACCAGTACATCATTTCTCCACGTGTCACAACTGCATGTCTTTCAAATACCTCCAGGGATGGTGAATCCAGCACTTCCCTTGGCAGCCTGTTCCAAAGTTTTACAGCGTTTTCAGTGAAGAAATTTTTTCTAATATCCAATCTAATCCTCCCTTGGTGCACCTTGCGGCCATTTCCTCATCCTATCATTTGTTACCTGGTAGAAGAGACCAACTCCCACCTGGCTGCAACCTCCTTTCAGGGAGTTATAGAGAGCAATAAGGCCTCCCCTGAACCTCCTTTTCTCCAGGCTGAACACCTCCAGCTCTCTCAGCCATTTCTCATATGACTCACTCTCTAGACTCCTCGCCTGCTCCACTGCCCTCCCCTGGACATGCTCCAGCCCCTCACTGTCTTTCTTGTAGTGAGAGGCCCAAAACTGGGCACAGCATTCGAGGTGTGGCCTCACCAGGGCCGAGTACAGGAGGACAATCACTGCCCTGGCCCTGCTGGCCACAATGTTGAGGACATAGGCCAGGTTGCCACTGGCCTTCTTGGCCACGCGGGCACTCACTGGCTCATTTTCATGGCCTCTGTCGAATAGCACCCCCAGCTCCTTTACCAAAGGGCAGCTTTCCAGCCACTCTGCCCCAAGATTGGAGCACTGCATGGAGTTGTTGTCACCCAAATTAAGACCCCAGTTTTGCCCTGTTGAAGCTTTCACATCTTGCCTTAGTGCTTGCAACTGCTTGATAATAAATCACATTCAAGCAATTTCCTCTAAAAAAAGCATCATACAGTTTAAAGTAAAATGACTAGACAATGATTTGAGAGAATATGACTCAAAGGCACAACAGTTTAGAAGTATGCTTGTATGCAAGTATCCTATATGCTTTGTACTTTTCTGTATACCTGCCTTAGGAGAACTGGAACTTTTCTAGCATGGGAAAAAATTGTGTTTCTTCTTTGCTCTTGTGACCATTCATATGGAATGGGATAAGGGAAGATGGTGAATCAGGTTAATTCTCCCCACCTTCAACACTGCAGGTGAATCAAACTTTGTAATGTGAAACAGTTACTGCCACTGGCTGCTGTAGGGTTAACAGCATTTTGTACACATGTTTTAAAGGTGAAAATTCATTTTAATAGTTCTTTTCTGACAGAAAATAAAGGAATAGTTATTACGTCATAGAAAGTCTGTAAATCATCCATCTTTAATGATTCATTTGAGAGACTGACTCTTAATACTGAAAAAAAGCTCAGATTATACTATATAAACATACCTTATTTGAGACTCCAGAAAAACTTTATTAATCATTCTGGAAACCACTATGTTCATGAGCAAAATTCATCAATTCTTGTTTATCTCCACCGCAATGTGACACACAAACAACACTGTCCAAGGTTCCATTTCTTTCCCTGCACAGCATGTTATTCACTTTGCTAGTATGTTTATCTTCAGTTTTATGAATTTGTTTTTGAAATCTGTTTACTTAGGCTTTGGCACTAGAAGCAAGGCAACATTATCTATTGCCTATAAGAAAGTGTTTCCTTGTCTTATTTAAATAAGCTGTGTTAACAGCTGACAGAGTTCGAAAGGAACAAACCTTACATGTATCTCTTTATTATTGCATTATTATGCTAGACCCATGCTTGTTTTCTAAACTAAGACCTTGTCTAGTTCATTTTAAGGTTAATTGTTTTGGCTGATTGTGCAAGCATTCAGGCTTTATTGAATTCAAGAGTGACATATGACTCCAACGAGTTTAATTTTCAGTTCACATTTAAAATTACGCCAATAATTGAGAATCAAATTTTAAAAAAATAATGTGGATGGGAGCCAGTTATTTAGATACATAACTGCAGTACTAAAACTACACTACAGGTGCTTTCCATCTCTGGAGATGCCAAAAATCAACAAGCAGGATGCTATTTTGGGGGGGGTTACTGTAAAATTCTCTATTCAGCAATGTTTCTGCATCTGGTCTTCTGCACAAACACCTCAGCTGAGATTATTGCTGAGCAGCTCAACACCTACGTGAAAGTAAACGTGTTTCTACCCAGGTTTCCCAGTGGAAGGAGTTTGTCACCACAGATTAGTAGGTGTTCTGTAACACACGTCCTGGGCACAGTGTAAGCTTTAAATATAAAAGCTAGGACTGCTTCTTTGTATTTCTTTTAAGATTGAGAGAAAGAACGCAGGGTGGCTTACACCATCAGTGTACACCAAGACAAAGAGCTTATCTTTGTTCCAAAGACTTGCCAGGACTCCTGCCTCAAAATGTAGGGTGCATTACTCCCTATCACTCCACATCTTGCAGAAAATGTACACGTGTATTCTAACTTTTTAGATACACATTCAAGGGTGAATTGAGCCTCAAGCCTCTCCAATGATTACAGGGACATTCTCAGTGATTAACTCAGTATATTTAATGCTGAGACAGATTAAGGGCAGTGGTGTAAGTACTGCTCCTTCTTTCTCAGATTTTGTCAGCACCCTCTGGACAATGCAGCTACAGAGTAATGGGCTCCTCTGATCTTGAGGCCCATTGTCTCTACAGAAGGAGAGATGAAACAGGATTCTCTATCCCCCAACTAGCATTGTCTTTCCCTCACATACTCAGGCTCACAACCATTCCCAGTTTCCTTTTCTACCACAAACAGTATCTTAAGCCTTCCCCACTCACTGCCTTCTCTTGTCCCCAGCCAAAGAGGCAAGAGCTGGGCAGCCATGGGCTGGCTGCCTTGTGCCTCCCAGCACACAGACAGCATCTTTTCCTGCAGTCCTAGGACAATTTCTGAGGCAGCTGAGAGGCAGCAGCTGCTGCCCCTGGTTAACGCTGTGCCAAAGCCAAGAGACTGCAGCAAAGCAACTCCTCACTTCTGCTGTGACTCAGGCCAACAGTATTGCTCCTTGGATTGAAGGCAGCCTCTAAATTACCCTATATGGTACTGAGCTGCTCAAAGAATAGGAAACAACCTGGGGAAACAACCCATACTGCAGAATGTCAAATGGTGCAACAATACAGAAACTTATTCTTCTGTACAAATTTTTTGGAAACTGGGTGTCGATAATTATTCCTGCTCTTACTGCCACTAGTGGGAATAAGGTCCAAAGGTCTTCTCTAATTTCTCTCTTTACATTACACTTTTAACACAAACTGACCCTGAATGAGCATTAAAATGAAGGTGCCAACTGATTACTTAATATTATTCTAGATAAAGCAAAACCAAAATATTAAAAATTATGCCCAGATGTGGAAAATAAAGGGAAGCACAAATTGTTGTTTCTGTGCCTGAATACTGTAAATAGATGAGAATAGTCAGGCTAAGAGCTAGGTAATGCTAAAATAACTAATAGGCGCTGGTTATTGTTGCTTTCCTGAAGTGCAATTAACTGATATTTTTTAATATATTTGTGCCAAAATTTTAGTATAGCAAGAAAAATGTATGAAAATGTCTATTTGTTATCCAGAAATAACAATGTGGGGATTTATTTAAAAGAACTAAAATAACTTTCTTCCTTTATTTTTTACTACATTTGTAGTTTCTACTTTAAAGATATAGGAAAAATATTTTTAGCTTCATCCAAGTCTTGCTGAAGTTGACAGAAAGTCTCCTACTGAGTTCAATGGGCTTTGGATCAAATGCTCAGTAATCTCAGCAATGATTTTTCTGGTCCACTCTGGTCTAGTCATGTTTTGAAAGAGGTGTCCTTCATTTTCCTATTTTAATTAATTAGCAAAAAGTACCAGAAAATATACTTGGGGATTTTTCCATCTGCAAAATATTATCTAATTGCTAAATACCTTGTGATCCACTAATTTAAATAGTGTGGGCACGCACATATATATCTATATCTGTCTCAGCACTATTTCTCCTTATTTCTCTGGCTTCTTATCCACCAGCAAAGACACAGGTTACAAGAATTTTAAAAATATTTAATAGAGAAGTAAAAGTTTACATCATGCAATTCATCCTGCCAATTGTGCCACAGAAAACACATTTATTCAGGCATCTTATAGCCCCGGTATGGGCATTACTGAATAAAAAATTAAAAAGTAGAAAAACAATTAAATGGCTACAAGTTTGGAGATTCATCCAAAGCATCAGATCTTGTAATTTTAGGACAAGGTCCTCCCAGCATTTCTTGCGTTTTCTTTATGTTTTTTGATTCAAAACCAGAACCAAGTGTCAAATGCTTGCAGAGCAGCCTCTTTGACAGCTGGGCTGCCAAGCTGGGTGACTTTTTAAACAGCTCACACCACCACTCAATTATTACTTTAATTGAGTAAACTGATAGCTTAATATTCATTACATTATCCACCCAGCTACTTACTAATATCCTAACGATATTTTACAGGATTTTATTTTCATGATTCATGCTGACATCTTTAAAGAAAAATTTCCACTGTGCCTTCTGTTCCCCACTGTGAAAAGCAGATTCATTAATTTAACATCTTCTAAAAGGAGTACGATTCCCTGTCCATGATGAAAATTCATATGATAGAGAGCAGAATCCTGAACATATTCTCTTTTTTTGAGTAATGTTGTTTTGCATGTGTATGTTTATATTTGTTTGTAAGTGTAACTAAAAATGTGCATATATATATATATATAAAATATATTTTATACCTACAGACCTATCATAGCTCCTTCACATTTTTTGCTCTGCACCTCCTAAAAGACTGTTTTGCCTCATTGATTTTCAATTACTCTATAAATACTTTTGTGTAATGACTGCTCAGGACTATACATAATTGGCTAGGGATTTAGATCCAGAATTCAATGTATTTGCTTAAAGACTAAACACAAAATATCTAGTCCCTTGAAACAATAGTCTGTAACAAAGCGTAGTACTGAACAAATCTGATATAAAAAGTGATACCAGGCACACTTGGTGAAATGATCACATTTATTGAACAGCTGTTTTGTTAATCAGTTCATGTTACACTGCTCCTTCTGAATTTCCATAGTTTTCTTGTTTCAAGGATTTTTTTGCTATATTGCAGTCACTAATAGAACAAAGAGTCAGATATTCAACATCAGATAATATTTAGAATATGAAGTTTTGATTACAGTATATTCTTTCAGAATAAAAAAAAAGGTGAAGACAAAATGTGGTAGTAGAAATCAAGTACTTCAGAGGTCTTTTTCTGACTTTTTTCCTGTCTTTGCTTAACTGTGGTCATTTAGATAATACTTCACATCTACCAGTACTGTGGTTCAACTTGTGAAGCTGTCATGGCCTGTCATCATCTCCAAACTGAAACAAGATGCTGTTAACACAACCAATAATGATAGGTCCTAAACCAACCAAGGCCTTCTCAAACTGGGTCCTAAACAAACCATTCTGCCCTTCTGAAAAAAAACATAATGTGAAAGTGACAATAAAGCATAAGCATTTATCTGTATCTCTCCAAGAATCTCACAGAGAGACCTCCAGCTGTGAGTACTTCCAGTTTTCATCTGATAATCCACAAAAACTTATTTTACAAAGTAGGAAAAACAGAATGTGAGAATATAAAGTATTTAGAAAGGTATTTTCCTAACACAAAATTAGGCAAGGCTTTTAAGCAAATGAGGGGTTTAGACCTCCTTCTGCCACTGGCAAAAGACAAATATCTGTCTTAATGTGTAGTAGGATTATATGTAGGGATAAATATCCCTATATACCTGTTCAGGTTATTCTTGATAAAGACAAAGGGCATTAAACACCTAACTCTCTAATGACACTAACCATCTAACTCTCTAACATCCTCTCTCAAAATTCTTTAAGTAACCTTCAAAATCATATTATTATTCAATAAAAGAAATGCAAGTAATGTACTTTTCCTACCTTTTAGCTTTTAGAGACAACAGCCAGCATGGGAATAATCAGTTCTTGTTAATATTTACCAAATGGTTAAAGGATTATGATTTGTGGAAATATTCCATGAGAGCATCATAAACCTGAACAGTTAAAGAAGACTAAACAGTGCCCCCTCTGCTATTAAGATCACTGTTTTAAGACAAGTTTTGTAGTTGACAAAGTCTGTTACAAAATAAACATCCATACCAATAATTTTAATCTGTGGAACTACTTTTACTGTGCCTGCTGAGATTAATGTTTAGAAAATCACCCTTAAAAATTGATGTGAGGTTCCATTGAGGTGGCCTGATTACAAAGCAAAAATTACTAAACAGAATAAATGTCCTCTGAAGAGTACTGACAGAGAAGTTGCCTGCCAGCCTGGGAGCCGGGAGCCAGGGAACCAGGCCTGGGAACCAGAAACATCCTTGAAAAGTGTAGCTGGGCTCTCTGAAGTCGGGCTGGAGTACCTGAAAACCAGAGACATCCTCAGATACTATGGATAAGTGCAAAACCTTGGGACTGTATCAATTTATCATCTCAAAAGTGGCAACAGTCTGGGAAAATAAAATGGCAACATATATTGCCTGAAAAATAGAAATTAACAGCTTTCCTGTTCAAAGTAGTGAAGTTCTATGCCTTCTGTTTCTATATGATGTGAAAAGGACTAAATTTTTATCCAAAGTGGAGCCTCTCTCTCTGGTATCTTCCTTTGCTGCATGCACTTTTCCTTTCCTACACAGGTTGGACTCTCCATGTGAACCTTCTGTAAGATCCTGGACACTCAGTGGAGTTGTCTGTCCCACCCCAGGCTCTGTGGCACGGATTGCCTGTGAAGTGAGACTCTGCCTGCTGACTTAACAACGCTTTGTCTGGTTACACAGAGCTGGTTGCTTTGACATGTACTGGGTTCACCCTAATCAGAAATCAATTTATTTTCATCTAGCACATCTGCCCATGTCCAGGCCCACTTGTGAAGCAGATAAGAGAGCTGCAAGTTGTCATAATTTGAGTAATTTTTATTTCTACCTGAAAGTTGATGCAAATGACAGGAGTTTTATTGTTAATTTTTTATTTTTAATAAGTTTTTGAGAAAGCTTTAGGGTCGAGCCCCAGAAATTCTACAGACACATTAAACGACCACATATCTGAAACTGTAAGCACATGACTTATTCACACCAAAAATTAATAGTAGAGATGTTAAATTAAGCCTACATGTCTTCTGAGTGGTGATTATTTTAGAGCTTTCATCCCAGTTATCACTTAATATTTGATTCCATCATCCTAATTATTCTAAAATTAAGTCTGAATGTTGTAAAATTAGCTCACAAATCAACACCAAAGTTGCCGAGCAAAAATGACCTGGACAAATTCTAATACCCTTACTGTCTTGATGCACAGAAACAATCTGCAAGATAGTTCCATTTTCACTTGGCCTTTGTGTGGAATAGACATATTATGAATCTTGTTTAAAGGTCCCAGACGAACCTCATCTGATAGTAGCACGATAGTATTTTTTTATCATTGTTGCAAATACCCTGACAACAGTGGGAAATGATTTTGGTTCTCTCAGTGGATTTTCTATATGACTGTATTTCAAACCAAATCTTGCTCTGGTATTACTTTAAAGTGAATAAAAATGGCCCTATTCCCTATACAGCAAGAGCTTCAGAATATGCTTAAAGGGGAAACAAAACAAAACAACAAAACAAATTATGGCTTTACATGGAAAAGTTTGAACACTTAATTTTTTTGCCAGAGGCTCCAGAGGCATTAGGCTGGGCTGAGCACTCTGTGCTCTCCACTGCATTCCTGGCATGCTCTGCAGAACTTCTACCACCAGTCCTGTTTAAACAATCAGTGAAGCAATTCTGGTCCAGGTGTCAGAGTCATGTAAATACCAAAACCCTGTGCTTTACACCTGCTGACAATATGACCTGTACACGAAGTCCCACAGATGTCAATGACAAGGCAGAGGATACTTCATGCTGTTCCCGGGAGAGGTTTATGCTGTCAAACCTCGGTGCTCAGTGTTTTCCAGACACCAGCATGAGATACTCCTGTTAACACTAATAAAAATGTCAAAGAAGGAAAAATAAAAGTGAGAAACTTCATTAATTTCAAAGGAATAAAACCAAGGATGACTTCATTATGAAGTTTGCTCTCATCATTTTGGAAAGGATTCTTTGTCCTTGAATAAAAATAATTTTTAGTGTCACAAAGCCAGAATCTGGGCTCCCTTTAAAATTTCTGACTGTGAGGCAATCTCTATGCACAGTTTGCTGGCACAAATGAAAGATGGGATGGAAATAAATCTCAGCTGGTAAGACTTTCCCTGACCTATGTCTTGAATGCGTGTTTCTTCCACGAGAGGCAGGATTGTTTATGCTCTTTCAAAACAAAAAAAAAACCATTGTGTGGATTGCACTGCTTGTAGATTGATAGATGCCAATGAGGCGAGTCAGGCCAAATTGTTCCTGTACCTGTTGTTTAGCTTTCATGCCAGTATCTGCACATACCTGCGCAGCCAACTGTCCCTGACAGTCAGGAACTGAATGCATTAACAAAATTCTTGCCTTTCATAAGACAGGCAGACACAAGAGTCTCTGCCTGCTCTAAGTCAAAAATTATTCATAGAATAGATATTTGTATAGGAAGAAATCTATATCATACAAAATAATTTTATATCTTTTCCAATAACTTTTTCATTACAATGCATTAAACAAAGGCAGTATAAAAATAGTACTAAAATAAGATTAATTTAAATGAAAACTCATATCTGGAAACTGCATTGTTTTAGTTGGGTATAATTTTAAAAGAATGTTACTGACAATAGGAAATGCTATAAATACTTAAAGAAATCCTTTGGACTAGGCAACTATACAAGAATTCTAAAGTGTTCTTTTAAGAGCATTGTTGTTTCTCTAGAAATAAACAAAGTTCCTTCAGGTTATTAATGAGACCTTATTCCTTACACACTGTAAACGTATTTGATTGCTAAGTATGTAAATAAATGGAAAATATCTAGGACTTGTAATAGTATAGAATCTAAATTGCAGTGATAAAGCAGCAGAAAATTTAGCCAACAGAAAAAAATTGTAAAAGGAGAAAGACAGGGAAAAGAAAAGCAGATGAGTCATAGATAGGAAGCAAACATATAACCTGTCGTATGCTTTTACCTGGAAGCAGCCACAAAACATGGAAAACATCCAAGAGCTACTCCAAGCTGCATCTGGTTGGTAGAGTTTACAATCAGTGCTGGCAATGTCAGCTTTTGCAAGACGTGCATGGAGCTACTCCAGCAACAGAAGGAATATATATCCTTGGAAAATGCATGTAGATTTAAGAGCTTATAAACAGTTCTAAAATAATTACTCTTGCTTTTGTATTTCTTGAATTCTAGAGCTATACACAGTTATTTTTGGCCAATTATATTTCATGTTATGATGGTTTAATTGAATTATTCAGATTATTACAACTGAAAAGGACATGTCAAAATCATGGCTTCACTAGCAATAATCAATGAAAATATATTTTAAACAACAGTAATTGTAGTAAGTATTTATTTGGATATCAGAAAGCAGTATCTAAAGAACAGGGTGTCAAAAACATTTTGTCTTTCTGCTGAGTACTCTTGAGACAGCTGAATATTAGATTATCATAGGGGTGAAGGACTGCACTTAAAATCAGATTTCACTCAGGACTTTTCTTGCCTAAATTTAAACTATAGTTCAGAAATTCATATCTGCCACAAACCCAATGCTCATCGATATGACTCAGCCAGAAATATCCGATGTGCTAATATTTGGGGCCTTCTTGGACAACTCATAAAAAGAACAAAACCTAAAAACAAATAAACCCCACCACCACATTTACATCCTTCCTTCTCAGAGACCTACATCCTAACCAAATTTTTCCCATCCCCAAGAGATCCTGACCTACTTTTGAGCAAATGAGATTTTGCAAAGAGGTCATCTTTTGGGTGCCATGTGCAAGGGTTCAGAGGGTAGACACAAGAGGTTGACGGAGATAAAGCTCTCCATTTGGGTTTGATGCAAGGGAGAGGGTTCAGGGTTAGCATTGCTCTTCAGTGATGCCTGTGCAGTCTTGGTTCTCACTGTGTGCTGCAAGTGCAAGGGCTGTTCATGGAGACATGGAGCACGTTATGGCAAGGGTGGCTGAGGCCAGGATCAGAGTCTGGGACAAGCTCTGCTCACAGCTGCCAGGTGTGCAGAGGTGAGAGGTAGGCTGGCATTGCATGGCAGCACTGCCCTCTGGTCATTAGATAAAGCATCCAGTAAGGAAAAGCTTTAAACTAGGGTGTGCTTTGGACATTTTTGGGTTTCTGCATCCTCCAAGTCCTACAGCGCTGCAGTCCAAGTTGCTGGGTACTGCCATGGTGAGGGTCTGAGCAAGAGCGAGTCTCTGAACTGATGACTTAGGCAGGGTCTACAGTATCCACCCTTGTAAGTGCATTACAGAGGTATCAGCCTTTATTTTTGTTTATTCTTTAACATTCTTGGACTCAATGACCATTAAGGGTTCCTTCCAACTCGAATTATTCAATAATTCAATGGCTCCCACCTAAATCCTTGTGAACATGTTGCTGGATTTATTACAAGTAAAATTGCTGTAGACAGTTTCTCTGGAGACATTAGAAACTGACAACAATCTCAATTTTATATTTTATATTTCAATGAAATATGATATTCATAGAACTATATAATGAAGGACACTCATTAGACTGTCATAGGTACTGGAAATCTATAAGGAACTTCTATTCTAACAATCAAGAAGACTCCCATAAGGATATCAAAGGAAATTAGCCTAAAGATGTAATCTGCCTTGTAAAGTAGTATAAGACCTCGTTACAAGACAAAAAAAAAAAGGAAGTTTGAAAGTCAGGGAGAATCTGAGTCAATAATGAAAAAAAATTGCTAAGCATACTTAGAACTGTAAAGCTGAGGCTCACTTTTATGTTTTATTAAACATAACTCACTTGTACATTGTGTGAACTGCACATCAAATTTGAAATAACAGACCCATTAATCATACATGAAAAGTTAGCAGTAGATTTAAAATGCCTACCACATGTGATGATGAACTCAGGATTTCCTGCAACAGGCTTATACTGTTCTAAGATAATTTGCAAATGTCACGAAGACCAAACATGACCAGTTCAGGATAGATTAATTGTAGAAAACAGTATTTAAAACCTCATATTTTTTTCTTATGGCGTATAACCTGCTCATTTTAAAACCTTTATCTTTAATAGACGTTGCAAGTTTTAGAGCTCTGCCTAGCTATTGCCAAGTAATATTACAAGCAATTCATTTAAATAAGACAAGGCACCTAAAACTATAAACAAAAAGGAACTGTTTTTCAGTGGATTGATGAACTGTTAGGACATGCAACATGGTGATTTTCTTTTCACTTCACAGAATCATAGAATATGCTGAGTTGGAAAGGATGCACAAGGATCATTGAGTCCAACTCCTGGCCCTGCACAGCACAGCCCCAAAAATCACATCATGTGTCTGAGAGCATTGTCCAAATGCTTTTTGAACTCAGAAGGTTTGGTGCTGTGACCACTGCCCTGGGGAGCCTGTTCCAGTGCCCAACCACGCTCTGAGTGAAGAACCCTTTCCTGATATCCAAACTAAACCTTCCCTGACACAACTTCAGGCCATTCCCTTGGGTCCTGTCACTGGTCACCATTGAGAAGAGATCACAACCAAACTCTGCAAATTCTTCTTCAACCAAGAGGTATTTCCTTATAATTAGAAAATACTTATAAACTGTAAGTAAAGTCATCGAGAAATCTTGACATTTTTTATGGTAAGTGCCAGAGTTGTGTTTTTTGAATGTGTAAACGTGGAACAATGATATACCATTATTTTAACCATATCATAGAAGTATCAGTTCAATACCAGCTCCTCTATAGTGACAAGGATTCAGAAGATGTCTACATACTTGCAATTAGACTTGTAGGTGTATATAGATATTTGAGAAATCAGCAGAGCTCAGTCTATCTCTACTGGCAGTTGGCTATTAAGTAGGATTTTGAGGACTCAGTAGTCAAAGATAATTATGCATTTCAGTCTTCTAAGCAACCAGCGGAACAGAAATGCAATAAGGGAGAATAAAACCAAATGCCATGAAGATGTGATGGTATACATTAAAAAAAGTATGGATCTGTGAAATAATTTTATTTTTCTTCCCACTTTAAATCAAATTGAACGTTTTTGCAATTTCTGTCTCTCAAATATATTCTTTCTGTGTCACTATTCTCAGGCTGTTCTCCTGCCTCCACAGTTCTGCCGAGTGGAAGGTTTGGAAACTAACATTTACTTCTAAATATTTTCCACAATTTCAATAAGCACATGAGATAGAAGATAAGGAAAAGGTCAGGGAAAGTCACCTTCGTGCACAAAGACAACATTTTTAAGATAAACAGTTTTTCAAGAAAGCTTATTTTTTTTCATGTTGCTTTCTGTGATGACAAGCAGTATGCTCCTGCAGTAGTCATGAATTACAAATTCCTCAGATTTCCTGTCTTGTTAAAAATTAGTTGTCTAATATGCAAGTGGTTCCTGTGGTGCATTTTATTTCTTAAGAGCAGTGGCAAGTCTCATTTTTTTAAAGACATCCTTCTCTAACTATTCTATACATCAAATAAATGCATATGTTGGCAGCTCTTGGTGGTGGAGATTGGAGACAGAAGCATATGTTATGCAAAGGAATTCCTCTTGGACACTTATTTAAAATGTATATGCAATACTTCCTTCACCCATTCTTATTTCACTTCCTAGAACTGACTTAACATAACCCACATCTTCAGAAGTCTCTGCAGAAAATAAAAATATACTACAAATAACCAAGAAAGACATAAGAAAGAAAAAATATCTCCTGGGGACATAGCTGTGCAAGTGTAAGTGCTGCTGTGTGGAATAACACAGAGAGTAGTTTGCAGCTCATTAATAAAATTATTACAAACAGGATGAAAAAGAGAAACACTGTACCATATAAAATAATTTTAAAATCAACACAACTGCTCTTTAATTCATATTTCTCTCTCTCTTTTTCATTGTTGTTTGGCAGAACTACAAGTCCATAAAGAGTGCATTCTTTTCCAGGGGCATAGCACATGACTGCACCCCACTGGGACGACCTTGCCTATTACAGATGAAAGAAAAATAGAGAACCTGAACCTCCATAATGAACAAAAACACTCTGATTTTACTCAGATTAAATGTCTTGACTGCTTTGGAGTACTGAAATATAAATTTTCTGCACAGAATAGCAGTCACCTCTTTCATTCTGAAGGAAAGCTTACTTCCATTTTCCTTTGATAGAGTGTCATTATTTTCTTTCATTCTACTGTTACTTCTCCTCTCTTGCTTCTGTCTAGTTTAATTTTTCATTCTATTTCAAACCTGCTCCAGCTCTTTTGTTTTTCTTTTTTTGTTTTTTCCCATCTCTGTGTTGCTCCCAGAGATAAAACAATACAAGACATTTCTGACTTTCCTTTCATTCAGTTCTGCTTACTTTTCCCTTTGAAAGATGGTTGAGCCTTGATCTGAGTTCTTTGTTTCTCTCTGTATCAACAACATGTTAACTTGTGACAATGTTTTAGTTCTGTATTTTCTTCTTTCAGCATCATATTTCTGATGAAATGTTTATTTGGCTTGCTGTGCTTTTTTAAGAATTTCTGTCTATTTCGTATCTATATTGTAGCAGTAGTACAAGAATGGTGATACGCCTGGTACACATTGCTATGGACTGTTACTTGATGTTTGTATTTTATTAAAAAATATTTGAGATAGAGGTAGTGAAAATAATAATTATAAACCTGAAGAAAATGAGCTATGTGAAAATCTTTAATGAGTTAGGCAATAAAAATAGACTTATGTACTTCTTTGAATTCATTTGAATAGCAGAGAAAATACATAGAATATGGGTGGACTTCACTTGTTTATGCTGCTGGATATTCAAATAGCACATCATTATAGGAAGTTCTTTCCAAATAGGTTTCTGGATGATCTCATCAGACCAACTGAAGCTAAACACAGCAAACCCAATACTGTGTCAATAAAAACAAACATACATACGTCTCTGAGGAGGTTGGAAGAAGAACAGGTGAGATTTACTAACCTACCACAAATTATGAAAATCATTGTTGCTGTTTGTTTCTAGCTGTATAATCAAAGCATATAAATTTTCACATTACTCCATGCCAACTACTTTTCCTCTTCTATTCTGTAAACGTATTTGGATTTTTAGTCTGACCTATACTGGCTTATTTAGTGTGATCCATGGTCAACAAAGACAATTATTTACTTCCAAACCCTAAAATTCAGGAATGTATTTCCAGTGTAATGAGGACAATATTGAGAATGAAGTACCGGGTTCAATTTTAGTCACCAACACCAAAAAATGGCTTCATACTCTAACAGCTACACAGAACAGCTACCAGAAAAATTCAAGAAATGGATAGTCTCTTATATAAGAGGAGAGTGAAAAAATTCTCTACTGTTCAGTCTAGTAAAAATAAGGCAACTGGGAATATTATTGATCGCTGTAAATATAGCTGATGGGGTAGCTAAACACCAGGAAAAAAAGAAGGGCTGAGTAAGCTAAAAAACAGTGCTGACTTGAGAATCCAAAAGTGTAATTGTGTGTGAATAAACTTAGGCTGTAAGTGTGCCACAGCTTCGAGCGCCTTGCAGCCTCTAGTTCAGGTGGCTGAGCCCGAGGAGGGCACCGTGCTGGAGGGAGCAGCTCTCCGGAGAGCTGGGAACGTGATCTGCCTCTTCTCACTCCAGAGCACCTGCAAGATCAGTCTCTCGTGCTGGCCCCTGCCAGAGCTGCTCAGCACTGTGGCACCCTGTGCCTCACCACTCTACAAACACCCCACCAAAGGAGCGAAGGAAACGCTTTCATGGTGAAGCTCGTGTTGAACAGTGTCAGTAGCAGAAGTCCCAGAGGCCTGGCAGGTTCTGTCCAGCGAGTTGTCCCTGTGACCGATAATAATGCAGTGACAAATACTATAACCAATGGCTGCTGACAGATATTCCCAAGAAACCCACAGGGGCACAGAGAGAACTGTTCTCAGAAGGGAGTCCTGTCAACAGGTAAGCAATGGCTCAGTGTGCCCATTTGACTTTTACTGCAAGCAACCAAATAATTAATGAATTTCCTATATTAATTTTATATGACTGCCTATACCTTCTTCAAAAGGTGGATGATTGACACTGCAGGAATAAGTCTCTGTTTATCACCTATCCGCCGACCCCAATTAATGAAGAATAAGAAGTCCCAGCTCTTCTAGAAAACAAACCTCAGGCATAGGATAGCAGAGACTGAACACACACCATCCTCCTGCTCCCAAACTTATCTACAGTTTTCCTCCTCTCTGTACACTCTTCTAATAAGCCTTCAAGAGGTAGGAGAGGAAGGCATTTAATTGTTGGTACATAGTCTTCAGCACTGGCAATGGTATACACATTGCTTGTATACCTGGATTATGGACAAACACTTGAATTTTGTGCTGAGAATAGCACATTGTTTCCTCTAGAGGTGAATATAATCAATTTTAAGATCACATACACTAGCCTAGAGCCTTCTGCTTTCACTCTGGGGTTTGCACTTTAGGAGGAAGATCATTTCATTCTGTTTGTGTGTTCACATGTTCTTTTCACCTCAGCCTAGTGATTTTTCCTAATCTCATTCTGTGGCAGCTGCCAATATTGTCTTAAGTCAAGTCATAACATGATTTGTGAAGTTGACAGACAATGGGAATAGCTGCAATTTGTAGCTGTGAGAGACAGCAACAAATATCTGGGGAAGTGAGAAGATGTTTTCAAGCTTGCTTTTCAATGTATCAAACCACTAAGACAAGGATGTGCTATTCTAGTTTCATCATTGTATTTAGAGCAAAACACTGTTTTTTGATAGCTGAGCCTAATTCCTTCATGACTGTACAATTCATACCTGTCAGCAACCCTTTCAGCCTTTTTCTTAATCCATGGTGTCAGTAGGGGATCTTTGCTGCCGCACAACTCTCCACAGACTAGATCATGGGGAAAAAAAATGAGTAGAGCTTTGTCAGGAAGGGTGCTGCATGAATTTTACACACAAATGTAAAACCAGGAGAAAATGGTGCTTAGGCATAGAGGTGTGGAGAATTGAGAAGTGACAGTATTTTATACCCATTATGTGGAAAGTGAAAATGATTATACTACCATGACGGAAAAACACAAGGAAATTTGATTCAGGGAAGTGGCCCTCAAACATCTGTATTTTTGACCCCCAGATCTAAATGAAATATAGGCTATACTCACAGCTAATGTCGGGGGGGGGGGGCAAAATCATAACTATTAATAACCTGAGATTATACAAAATGCTCATTGGTGGTGTTTTGTAACAAAATACACTGATGTGCTAAGTGGTTTTTGATAGTCCAATTCAGATTTCAGTTTTCATTAATCAGAAGTGTGAAGCATGTAGTAGAGCTCTGTTCCAGCAGTCTTCAATTTATTATTTTTATGACTGTGATTTTTACTGTGATTGTTGCCTATCCCATAAACATCTAACTCTGTAGGATAACGTATTGAGCTGCTCATAGCCCTTCCTCTGACATGAATTCAATTTCTTCAAATAGTATGAGACCACCTCTAGTTTTTTCTGTTTTAGTTCCTCAAAGTAGTGAAGAGAAAAAAATTGTCTCCAAATTAAGAAGTTGCAAAATCTGCTTTTGAAAAATTAAACAGCAGTGAAAAGGCACTTACAAACAAAATTCTTTTGGAAGGAAGAAATGTTACAGAAGTTTTTGATCCATATTTACCTTTGTTCATAGTGATAAAAATGGATTTTTAGATTGTTTAAAATGTCTTGTGATTTTTTTCCTTTAGATACAAATAACAATGCAAAGAAAATATAATTCAACAAAATGAACTCTATAGTGTAAGGAGGAGAATAATCATAAGGACTTAACACTTTTAACTGCTCTAGTAAAGCAACACTAAAACTGAGGAAAAAAATTTTTACTTTAGCAATCTGGATTAACTCCCAGATTTACCAGAACTCTTGCATGTTGCTAGCACATCACTGGTTCATAAATCAGTCTCTCTCTGTGTTTACATGCTAGAAAGGGGGTTAGTCCTGCATCACCTTGGCTGGTCCCCATGTCCCAGTAACACACACAGTGGTCCAGCCCAGCATGTCTCCACCGGCAGGGCAGAGTAACAGGACACGCAGCGTGGATGCAAGTGTCATCACCAACCCCAGAAGAAGGAAAAGCTCTGAACAGGAGTGAAAAATTTCCTTGTCACACTGAGTGATTGGTAAGCAAAAGAATTGCAGCTGGTGAAAGCTTTTTCACTGAATATACAGATATTTTTAACTGATGTTTTCTTCTTGAGCCTGATATCTATCCAAGGGTTAAGCCACAATTTAACAGAAAAAAGCAGTGCCTACTTCTGAGAATGAAAGAATAAACCCATTACTAAGGCCCCTTTCTTTCATGTCAAATATTAGAAATGTCATTGACTCACGAAGTTTTCAACAGATCTCAACATAACCAAAGACAAGCCCAGGGACTGGCACATGCTGGGCACCACCCAGCTGCAAAACAGCTTGGCAGGAAACAACCTGGGTGTTCTGGTGGATACCAAGCAGAACACGAGCCAGTGGTGTGCCTTGGGAAAAAGAAGGCAAGTGTTATCCTGCACTGCATTAGGCAGAGTATTGGCAGCAGGTTGAGGGAGGAGATCCTTGCTCTCAGCACTGGTGGAGCCACATCTAGGGTGCTGTGCCCGGGTCCGGGCTCCCCCGTGCAGGAGAGGCATGGGAATACTGGAGGGAGTGCAGTGAAGGGACGCAATGACAATTAAGGGAACAGAGAATCTCTTATGAGAAGAGGAATCCTGTGAGGAAAGGCTGAGAAGGAAGCTGGGACTGTTCAGCCTCGGGAAGGGAAGGCTCAGGGCTCAGGGAAGAATTTATTAATGCATGCAAATACTGGAGGAATTATGCCAAGAGGAGGGAGCCAGGCTCTTTTCAGTGGTGTCCAGTAGCAGGAGCAATGGGCAAAAACTGAAACACAGGAGAGTCTGTGCAACACTCTGAACATCAGGAACCAATTTCTCTGTGAGGGTGACTAAGCCCTGACACATATTCCCCAGGGAAGTTACGGAGTCTCCTCCTTGGAGATATTAAAAAAACATCTAGATCTAGTCCTGGGCAAGCGGCTTGAGGTGGTCCGTCTTGAGAAGGGGAGTTGGACCAGAAAACTTCCAAAGGTCCTTTCTGACTTCAAACCTTTTTTGGTTCTGTGTTTCTATGTCATCTGTGTCATCTATAAATGATGTTTTACCTCGTTCACCTCCCATTACACAAAAATGACACTGTCCTCTGGCTTTTCAAGGACTTGATTTTCCATGAACTGTAGATCCATGTGTTCATAGATCCCATGAGCAGAAAAGCCTATTTAAAGCACCAGATTGAACTTCTGGATGTCAATCAATTCTCCCGGTGAACTGAAACAATGTATCATCCTTTTATCATCACACATAATCTGACATGATTTTCATAGTAACAGAATTCTTTCTGTAAAGCTCAACAGGAATCTGATTTTCCATCTTGATATAATTTTGAATATTTCTCTCATTTGCCCATCTCCTCTTTTATACTTTTCATATCTTTAGCACAAGATAAAAATCAAAAATAAGTAAAGGAAACAATGTTGCAGTAATCTGAAACACCTTGTTTCCATCCTTGACAATTTCACTCTGATTGTGGATTTTTTAAAAATTTCATGTTTTTAAACTCCTTCCACGGTAGAACTGCAGAAAATTATTTTTTTAAATTTTCAAAGTAGATTGTGGGGTTATTTTCAAGATAAGAAATTTGATACAACAGACACAGTCTTCCTGAGAGAAATTTATTCCAACTAAAATGGAAAAAATAATGTAATTCCCTTTATACACTGTGGAATTCAATAGTTCTAGCTCTGAGCTTAAAGAGCTTTATTAATTTCCCTAATACTCACCTGGCACTTGATTTTAGTAAATTGAGACAACTTGGAAAACAACAGGGATCTTAGGAATGTACCTATATTTTTCATTCTTAAATGAGCTAGAAATTCTGCTTGATATAATGCTCATTTTGGCTCAAAAAAAAAGCTAAGTTTACTAGAAGATAAAGCATCTAGGTGACTTTTCAGCTGGCATCAGTGGGAGCAGTTTATCTTGTGACAACTCCCTGAAAGCAAAGTAGAGAACATTTCTAGTTCATATTTATAACATGAATAAAAACTGTTTGGTTTTTGTTGTTTTTCCTCTCAGGAACTGCACCTTGCAGCTCTCCCTTTCTTACAAAACAGCATTTCAGCTGTAACTTTTCTTCCTTGTCATTCAGTCTTTCTCTATTAAGTCTTGTAGATGTCATAAGCACTTCTGAAACTGAGGAAGCAGAGTTCAGTTCAAGGGAGGAACTTCATGTTTTGATGGCCATTTGAATCTTATCTAGACTATCTAGGTTTCTCAGCTCTCAGTTTTGCTCTGGAGAGCTCAGAAAAATGCTCTTTTCTTCTCTGTGTCAAACTGCTCTTTCTCATTTGACAAATATTCATGGTTATGTGAGTAAATTTCCAGTATTTTGAATCTGAGAAATACTGCATTAGATTTGAATGTTTCTGCTTTTAAGCAGCTCATTAAAACTCAAAAATGAGTGAAAACCACCTTTTTTTTTTTTCCTGGTACTTTTAAATCCCAGAAGTTGAACAAAAAAGTTTAGTTAGATATTGTCATGCACTGCTTTTCTTTCACCCCATGTTCACATGAATTAATACCTTTTTTTCCCCTGGGCCTCTCAGCACATGCTTGTCTTCACACTGCATTATTACAGGAGAACCTCCTCTGCATTTGTGGGCAGTGTTTCTTTGTCTGAACTCAACAGAATAATTTACATTGTAAAACTTCAGACCCTTGTCCCAAAGCCATAAGCACTCTAACTTCCACAGCACACTCACAACTTACCTTTTTTTTAAAAAGGCAGGTGCTAGTCATTATTCTAAAACCCAAGTTTCATTCTACCTTTGTTTCAGAAACTCCACTGCTCCAGAAAAAAAGAATTTTTGCTCTCAAGAGAGTTTGTAAATGATCTGTGTAATCTAAGATGTGCTGGTTCTCAGACTTTTCTACATGTAGTCACATATTACAGGTTCTTTCCCTGCTCTTCCATATGTGCTGTGCACTACAGATGATGAGGAACTGGACCAGCAACAGCCTGCTATGAGCAAGTGTCTGTCAAGCAAATGAAAAAGTTATCAATGTGCCAAACCTGACTATCAAGGTAGAGCTCTTAATGCTTCTCTAAGCTTAAGAATTATGCTGAATTAAGGTCACCACTTTTTCTAAGTCCTGTGTGTTTATTTGCCTTTCAGGTGCAAACAGCAAGTTGCAAAACCACCCTTCACAGAGGACAGACACTTCCTTGTGATCTGGGTGGGGCTGTTGGGAATGTTTTCTGTAGTTAGTGAGGGTGATTTCCACCAGGATGCTGAAAACTTTGGGCCAGATTCAGCAGCATGGCTGGGCATACTCTTGAAATAAGCATTAAAAAAACACAAGACCAGAAAACAGATGCATTCCTAAATTTAAAGGAGATGTCAAAGGTAATAGAATTCACCTGTAAACTCACTGAAGCTTGAACAAACGTGTATATGTGTCTGGTTCAAATGATGAGCATACGTTTTTTCCAAGTTTCTTTTGTAATTCCTATAAAATCACAGGTATGTCTCTAATCTAGTACTGTGTTTCAATATTATAAAATTTAAAATGTCTGAAAATTACTCTGTTTTTTCAAAATATTTCTTAAGACAGAGATTCCTATTAAGTGACATTATTTAGTTTTAAATTTTTGAATTTTTAGTTACAATTTCATTTAAATTTTCATTTAAAATCCCATTAAACAGGGGAAAATAATAATATCCTGTTATCCAATGTCTATTGTCTTCCTTTTTTTTCTTTTAACAAAAAGTACCATAACTGTATATAATTTTCACATGTTGCACTACTATCCCCTCCACATGGCCATTAAAATTACTATCTTGAAGGTCTGATAACAGTAGCAAAAATCGCTTTCACAACAGCTATGGAGCAAGATTTGGCAATGATATAAATAGCATGAAATTATCCATGAACTGCTTAAAAGCTGGAAACAGGTTTACAAAGTATAGCTTGTTGACCTATCCAGAGATTTTACTGAAATGTTTAGCTCTCTGTGCTGAGTTTATGGTTTCAGCTTCTCATGAATTCTGGGTAAACTGAGTATGGTTATAAAGTGCACACCCTTCTTTGATAGTATCTATAAACTGAGAGGTGCTAAAGCCTTATACATTATAAAATCTAAGGGAAAATATCACCTTATCAAGGACCTAATTAGGTTATACTGACATCCATATACTATTACTATCTTCATATAACATTATTACAGTCAAGTACAATAGGTACATGGTGTTGTTATTAGCAATTGTCATTAAAAAATTAACTTCTGCTGTCTTTTCTTGTTTACCTGAATGGTTTGCAAGCACTAAATGTACAACTCACCCCGGGTTCTGCTCATCACCAAATAAGGTCTCTGCCACAAGGGTTTTCCAGATGCCAGCTTAGCAAATTATTATTAGTCTCAAAAGAACTAGGTGGGTTATCAGAGTTCCTTCAAGTGTGCCAGGAAGAAGAAAAAGGCTCCCAACAGAGGCTCAAAAGGCCTCCGAGGACAAAGAGAAGTAGCAACAAGGTTTTCTCCTCCCATGATCACTCTTAAAACACTCTTAAAATGCAGTCTCCAAGCACAGAAGAAAGCATCTTCAGGGAATTGAGTTTTGAGTTCAAAGCTGGATTAAGTGTGTGGATTTCCCTGGAAATAGAGATGAAGAATTACCTGCAATTGTTTAGTAAATTAAAAATTAAAAAGAAAAATGCATTGCACAGAGTGGAAAATAAATACAGAAAGGACATTGCTTGAAAGGAAGATGAACTCTCTCCCTGTTCTCAAATAAGTGTCTGATGCACTAGTACTGAAAGATTGATTGATTGACTTAATTCTTTATGTATTTATTTATTTTTAATAGAGTTATTGGCAGTGATTACCTGGACTGACAGAGAGCAAGGCCATCCTAAATCATATAAGAGGTAGCTGTACTCATCCCTACTTTCAAATGCTGTTAATTACAGCCCAGAGAGATTAGAGATGAGTCATCATACCTTTCATTCATTCATTCATACCTGTTTCAGCTTTCTTGGGAGTTTAGCAACAAATTACAAACTTCAGTCTAGTCCATCTTCCGAGCAAGATAGCCTGCAAAGCTTCCAGGGGAAGAAAATCTTCTCCATCTCTCATGTGCTTGTTGACCAGATGCTTGTTCCTAATTCAACCTTGAGTTTACTGTGGCATCAGCTGGAATCATCTGCCACTTTGAGTCAGCTGAGATGTCCTTACACTGGCCTCTGAAGCAGTTAGAAAGACATATCTTGAGGAGACATAATGGTCCCTGTTCCAGAGATGGCAGCCACTTCACGAGAACATGAAATAAGTTTGGAGGTTTTTTAAAAAAAGATGTTGCTCTGACTAAAAGCAGCTGTTGTTTCATAGTCATCCTCTTTGCAGGCTGTGACTATTCATCTAAATTTTCTATTAAGTTT
Source organism: Atrichornis clamosus (assembly GCA_013400975.1). Taxonomy (NCBI): domain Eukaryota; kingdom Metazoa; phylum Chordata; class Aves; order Passeriformes; family Menuridae; genus Atrichornis; species Atrichornis clamosus. Next base: position 39,211 of record WBMZ01002058.1, read on the forward strand.
TGCAAATATTTTGTGTGAACTAGTTAAAAAATTTGTCCCAGAAGAGGGGTGAAAAAAGTCTTCCAGACCTGCTTATTCAGAAATAAACATAAATAAAACACTGGATTTTTGAAACAAATGATTAAAGGGAGGATAGGGGTGAAAGCAGTTTTCCTATCACCCAGAGATATCCCACTCATTTAAGGAACTCATCTTAATGTTTTTTTCTGTTCTGGTGAATTTAGTTTGATTTGTACCAGTTGAAATCCAAACCCACAGTTTGTTTGTGTTGGGGTTTTTTTATTTGCAATCAGGAAAAATATTTGCCAAAGCTTCTAAGAGACAATACAAAAAGAAGAACCCTCATAAAGGAAATGAGAACAAGAAATCCACTGGAAGAATGGTAAATGTTTCTTAAATGTTTAATGTCATTCTGAGCAGTCTTGAAATAGGTCAAATTCTAGTGAGATATGTAAATTGAATACCTGTCCCTTTAGAACAATCTAAATTTAGCTAGTCAATATGAGGTACCATATAGTGTTTGGGATTCTTTTTTTGAATGCATGTATTTTATTTCTAAAAACTTAATACAAATACAACAAAAATATCTAAAATGTAGTATTTATAAATTGAGGTAACACTAAGGAGTTTACACAGGGTCCAGTCATACTTACACAGCCACCAACACTCCCCCAATACACAGAATTTAGATTTGATCTGCTGGAGGGGCTGTTTCAGTGGATCCCCCTTTAAGCAAAATCCAACAACTTAATCCAAATGTTTGAACTCCTTAATCTAATCCAAATTGATTTAGCTTGACAGAGCTCAGGATGTCTCCCACACTCCTCTGCTGAGCATGTACACATATAATGGTGAGCCTCTTCCTAGTACTGAGCACATTTTTCACTGGAACTGCCATAGCTAAAAGATAACTTCCATCTACATCCTAGGCAGACGGTTTATAAAATTGTGAGGTCAGTGCCATGTAGCAAAGCATTTCACTGAAATGGCTTTGGACTTTTGTATGTTCATCTAAAGACAAGTTTTAAATTAAACATTTGCAAAAAAATCAGAGATTGCTAGGCTCATTTGCTATACTGTTGAATGTAAACTTAGATTTTTCTGCAGCAATAAGAAGACCTTGTGAAGATGTACATATGACTTATAAGCCCCAGTTATGATGAGAACAGTGTAAACAGACTGAATAGAATGAAACTGAATCATGAGTTTAATGCATTTCTTTAATTTCATCTTAATGGAATCATTAAGGAAATGTAATTCTGTCATTTCTATAAACCTCTTCATAAAGAGAAGACCAGGATCATGGAAACACTTCAATGATGACAATTTACCACTGTTGGCATTATTTTGTTCTTTAAACAGAAAGTCCATCAGTCAGTTGAGAGAATCAAATAATGTGGCTTTGTCCACTACTTCACAGTGGTTCATGCTACTTTTGTATAACATCGAGAACGATTCTAAAACTTTTCAAGTTGGAAATCATAAGACTCTAGACTTTTGTATAAAAGCTTATCAGAAAAAAAGGTCACAGAGCCTGTCCATTTGTGAGCTAAGGAAAGCTTTTAGCCCTAAGTAAACAACACCATGTTCCCTCTTCATGTATTACCAGATTGAGCTAACTTCTGTCTCATGTCATTGGTGAAGTCCTTCTTCATCTGAAATGATATTGAAATCCAATTTTTCCATAAACCCTGAGATGATGGGTACATTTTCAAAAGCTTTAAGAATAAAAAGTTTCTCAGCTCCTGACTGATGATTGTGTGTTTAGGTGAATATTGAATGTATATATCTGTTTAGTTTTATAATCTTCATTTGCCATCTTCTATTACAGATGGACACTGGAATAGGCAAACAGCATTGCAAGAGTGTTTTCCAAAATTTGCTTTTTCTTTTTATACTTTTCCATGTCCTACTGCATGATTTCAAGAGAAACCTGTTGTTCAAATCTTTTTCCCTTGCGTGATTCTCATGGACTTTTATTGTTTCAGTGAAAAGACGGTGACATTTTTAAGAAATTCTCAAGCACCAACATCCACAATAGAATTCACTCTAGCAAATTCTCCTAAATCCACTGTAGCTTCTCTATAGAGCAAATGCAAAAAATGTTTTCAAAGAATAATCACCTACATTTGGTGACAAAAAGCAACTTCAGCCTGCCATCATTCAGGTAGTGTAGAAACAAAGTCCTTGCTATATTATCAATTTCCTTAGGATTCACTAACTCCTTGATGTTCACACAGTCTACCAGGAAAATATTTGGATTTGTGTCTAATATACTATCTGAGATCTACTGCAGATTAATGTGTACATTTAATGCACTTTACAAACATATGCCAGAATATGCTGGTTTGATTCCTATCTTAGTTTCAGAGTTTAAGCCCCATTTTTTCCTGAGCCACCAAAGGGATGACTACTCAGGGAGTCAGGACAAGGGCAATATATAGATGCCACACAGGTCCTGAAATAAATAAGGCTGTTTTACTGAAGTGTTGCCCAAAGTCTGCTCAGCCCTTCACCTCAGGGTAGATGACTGGGAGAGCTGATCCAGGCACACTGACACCATCAGCAGCTCTGTCAGCTCTCGCTTGGGATCTCTGAATCGTTCTGTGCTGAGATGTCAAGGCATATGGGACTGGAAAAAAACCCCATGTGTTCTGTTTGTCTGACTGAGAATATGACAAATATAAAACCACCATCTTACATATGGGATGGAGGAGAAGTAGGGAGAGCAAGCAAGTGAATTTCAAATGAGTGACATCTTGGAAAGGGTCACCAAAGCTTAACAATCCTTGCTTAAGTTTTGGGGGAGTTAAGTAAGGGTGAAATCCCTAAGGCCTGGAACAAACAAACCAGAGGGGTAATGGCAGGGTGTCTGTGCAAAAAGTCAGTGTACTGAGGTCTGGCAAGTTGTTAAGATTCACTTAAAGGTTTGCAGTGGTTTTTAGAACTCCACTTCTGAAACTGATTGTTTTTCAGAAATCAGGTGTCAAAGATGATGATTTGTTTCTTTTGCATGGCTTTAATTAAACTGAGGATATTTCTGGTCCAACATAGAACTTCCACATTTAAATCAACACACTGGAGAACAGAACTTACCTGATTACCACAGCTTCTCAGCCAGCCTTGAAAGCAAAATAAAACACTTTGATGCCTGGGATACTGTTGCGGTGGTTGAAACTGCCACTGTTTTAAGGTTTTCCCCCTCTTCGGTGTATCCCCCTAAGTTGATGTAATGGTTTATCTCCCAGTTGGTGTACACCCCATTATGTTAATCCCTCTGTCAATCATTTGTAAACCCTTACCCCAGTTCTGGAAGGTTCTCCCTTGTTCAGTTCCCCATTGGCTCTGGCTCCCTTTCTCCTCCCCTCTCCTTCCCCTATTGGATGTAACTCTGTCCCTCCACCTTGTCTCTGCCCCTGGACCCTCTCTCCGCCCCTTTCTACCCCGTATAAAATCGTCTGTACGACATGGCTGGTGGCTTTTTGTCACTGGGACTTTTTGAGTGTGGATCCTCGTTAAGCCCTGGAACGCTAAATGAAGGTGAGTGTGGATCCTCGTTAAGCCTCGAAATGCTAAATGAAGGGCCCCTCCCACCTCTTTGTGTCCGCTGGTTGCTTGGCTCGTGTGTGTGTGTGTGCCTGCCTGCACACACCTTGCAGGGAGTGCCTGGTGTGTGCGAAGGGATTTGCAAATCCCGAAGGAGCGGCTCAACAAGGGACGCTTCCTGGAAGGATGCTGCACCTGGATCTTGCCCCCTCACACCCTTCCTGCCTCGAGGAAAGGTGCTAGCAACAGGATACAATCTCTTCCTTCCAACTCTACAGTTGTTTTTATTTTCACAGGCATTTTTGCAAAAAATTGTAAGTAAAAACATAGATGTGATTAAAATTCAGCATTTGCTCTAATATTTAAAGTGCTTCCTTGAAAGCAGTGATAAGATTAAATCTCCAAATGACAAGCCAACCTCTAATCAATAGAGATAAGGAAAAAACATCTCCAATTAAATGGTCACTGTAGAATTTTATGTATTTTAATATTTGTCTCGGTTCTCTGAAGCATTCATAGTGCTCACTGTCAAAGACAGGATAACAGAACAAATGAATTACTGATTTAATTTGCTACGGCAGCTCCTATGTTCCTGACCCAGCTTGCCCTGCTTTTTCTCATCAGAGAAGATTTCTGATGTCAGTACCATTGTGTTTTCTCTGGTGATTTCTCTATACCAACATACTGGTAAATTGCAGACTTTGCAAGCTCTCTGGTTTTGTCTGGCATACACGCATGCTTAAAGGTCTGGGACACATTCACATACCTTTGTATATTCTCCTTTCATAACTGACACAACTCTGTTAGGATTCCTCAGTTTCTCTCTTTGTTCACTTAGGTAGGAATGCAGGGTTTTAAATATGACAGTGGCAGGATTTCCTTATTCTTACTTTCAGTAGTCTTGCTACTTAATGAAAACTAAAGGATTATATAACAGGCATGCTGTTCCATTACCAGTCTGTAGATACAGCAATTTTTAATTTTTTTTTCCTCTTTGGAATTTCTCATAGTTCAGCAATGGAACAAGTAGTTACTTTCTCTATGTTCTTTTTCTGCATTCCATATTTTATCTGCTCTGAAAATGGATTAACTGCAGCCCTGAGGAGAAGCGTCCGCTGTGTCCTGGTCTGCATCCAAATCACCATGGGCAGAAGGGTGAGAGAGGGGATTCTGCCCCTCCACTCCACTCTGTTGAGACCCCACCTGCAGTGCTGAGTCCAGCTCTGGCTCCCCAGCACAGGAAGGACATGGACGTGTTGGAGCCAGTCCAGAGGAGACCACCCAGATGATCACAGGGCTGGAGCACCTCTCCTAGGAAGACAAACTGAGAGAGTTGGAGTTGTTCAGCCTGCAGAAGGCTCCAGCGTGACTCCATAGCAGCCTTCCAGTATCTAAGGGGAACCCACAAGAAAGCTGGAGAAGGACTTTTGACAAGGCTGGGCAGTGATAGGAGAAAGGGGAGTGGATTTAAACTGGAAGAGAGTAGGTTTAGGTTAGTTATTAGGAAGATATTCTTTACTGTGAGGGTGGTGAGGCACAGGAACAGGTTGCCCAGAGAAGCTGTGAATGTCTCATCCCTGACAGTGTTCAAGGCCAGGTTGGATGGGGCTCTGAGCAAGCTGATACAGTGGAAGCTGTCCCTGCCTGTGGCATCAGGGTTTGAAAGAAAATGACCTTTAAGGTACCTTCTAAGTCAAACTGTTCTATGGCCCTATGTGATAGAAATTCATCTGACTGATCAATCTTTTATATTTATTTGCATTAAACTGTCCTTTTTAAAAATTATTATTGCAATGTTCTTTGTCTGTCTTTATCTTCTGCCTTACTGTTTACTGTTGCTCTTCTATCTCAACCTCCAGTTCCTTTTCTTTTTTTTTTTTTTTTTTATGTCCGGATATTTTAAGACCAACCAACAACTATAATGTCCATTTTTTGCAAGTAGGAAATTCAGGCTAATCTACCCAGGTATAATGAGTTAAAAAGCCAGAAGTCTCTATATCTCAATCGTCATGAATGTTATCATAGCCCTTCAATTATTGCAAAGTGCATACCTAGAGTTTCAAATATGCTTTCCTGGAAGGTTTCCTGGCAGTATTTCTGGCAACTATTTCCTACAAGTATTACAGGGTATACTATTGGTTTTGATATATCTTACCCACCTCTTCCATAATTCATTTAGAATTAAACATGGGTTTGTGGTACTGTTTTGTTCTGCTCTGTTTGTTTCTTAACACTAAAAGCAGAGGAGAAGTTCAAGACTTTTCTTTCTAAGATCCTTTTCTCTGTGATGGCTTTACTTTCACGACAATGATGTATCAGTTTTTGGGACTTTATGCTCATGAATCTTTTACAAAAGAAACATCTTCAGTGACCTCACAAGCTCATTCACATCATACACATAAAATATGGTCTTTCGATTGGTTTTTAATTAATATTTAACACAACTATGTTAGACCTCCATTAAATCTCATGATTTCTAAATGTTACCAAAAAGCCAAGGCACTTCAGCACAGAATTTTCTGTGCAGTTTATTCAGCCACTTGTGTCTACCACAAGAATCTCCCAGCTCTCTGTCAGTGATGTTCTCATGTCTTTCTTCAGTGGCGGTCATTTCTATGCATTCAAATGAATAGCCACTCACTTTTAGGCCTCTACCCTTATTTTGTTTATCCATCTAACCAGTGAACAATACTTCTTCAGTCATATCTTTAAAATTACCAAATAGGCCCTCTATGTTTCCAAACTGTTGATTTTTATTGTGAAGCCATGTGAATCCTGGTCCATAGGACTGTGTTCAGTCCACAGACTCTCTCTATTTTCTTCCCTGTTTTTATATAACTTTTCAAAAGAATTCTGGCAGGTGCCAACCAACACAGTCCCTTGATGTGAAAGCACAGTGAGGGGGTGGAAGAGTGAGATTTGTATGTGTTTGTAATTCAGTATATAATTCAGCACAATTAAGATGGTTAGTATATTGTTTAGTAAATTACTCTAATTTATCTCTTGGAGGTACGAACTGTTTAAAGTATAATACTAGACCAGGACAGCCCATTTGGATGTCATTCTGGAGCTTCTTTTCTCTGTGCTTCTCTGGTATGGAAATCATAAACACCCCCCAATGTTGATGAGCTCTGTAATTCACACTGTCACTTAGTATCACTCTGGGACAAGGATTTTCTGGTTCACAGGACAGAAAAACCCAGTATTCTGCCTCGTTTCTCTGCTACTCACCAAGAAGAGACCACCTACACACGGGAGGCTCTGGGGAGACTTCCATGGTCTGACTCCTCTGTCTGTATCTCCCAAGGTCTCCAGCCTTGGAGAGGAGATGTGCACTGAGGCATTAGTGCAGTGCTTTCCCTGGTCAATCTTTGTGACAACATAAAGAGATGCCAAACAGCAGTGGCTGGAATTCACAGGAGGTTAATGCAGCTATGAGCACTTCCAGCTAGTGAACAAAACCTCAGCCATCCTCCCAGTGGCTTTTTCTTATTCACATATAAGAACAAATGATTTATGAGTCGGATGCCTCTGTGTAACTTAGAAAAACTCAGTTGTGTTTGTACATACTTGCAGAGTAAGAAACTTTTTTTCTTAAATAGCCAGCTGCTGAACACCAACAGGACAGAATGTCTTTAACGTTATACTTCAGTAACGCTGCTGACACGTATTCACTGGTGTGTCAGGGGCAATTGGTCACCCTCTCTATGATCAAACACATGTGGCTGTAACTGGCAACCTCCCAGATGTTCGCAGTGGTTGTTTGGGGGTGTGTCAGTTTAGTACCCAGTGTTATCAATAAATCAATGCATCTGTTCCTTCACTGAAGTAGTTTACCTGGAGATCAATATATTCTTTTTTTTCCTATAAATTAGAAAAGTACGCTTTCTAAGGTATATTTTAGTATCAAATGTGAAAGTTAGAATTTGAGCTGTACAGTAAAATTCACAGAATATCTTCATCCAGGTAATATGTTACATTTTTTTAGAGATGACAAATTGCATTTATTTCAATAGAACTTTTGGCCACAGAAATAATACCATGAATTTACCATTTATACCAAAGTTAACTATGTTTTGTGCATTTGATTGCAAAATTCAAAAGTCTGGCAAAAATTGAAAATATATAGCTCAAGTAAGAAGCAGTCAAAGATTACTAAATTAACATTAAATTAAAGTTATTTTTGTTTTGTTGAATACATTAGAGTCTTACTCTGTCAAAAGCATAATTCATCATAAAGAAGATTATACCTGATGAAATTTGAAGTCATCTGTCAGAAAGTGTCAGGGATGTTCCTGGTTTTGACACAAGTTTTAAGAGCACAGAAAACAAAAGTTGGGAAAATTGCAGCCCTTCCTGAAAACTCTCAGATCAAAAACAGGATAACATACAAAGAAGATACTTTGAGTTGACAAGTCTGTAGCAACAGCTTTGGCTCTGGATCCCGACTGCCTTCCCAAGTCTGAATATTGCATGGTTTTGGGCAGTCAGGGACAATCCTTTCATTGCAACAAGAACTTCTGTTTTATGGAACTAAGGTGATTATAGAAGACAAGCACAAGAGCTTCAGAAGTCTTTGCCAGTGAGCATACACACAATTAAGCAGAACCTAACAAGGTACAAGCAGTTTCATACCTCACACCAGTAATTAAAATAGCCACTCATCAATCTGCCCAAATCAAACAGGTCATGAGCCAGGCACATTGTTCTTTAATGTGAGAGATGGCATCTTGGTGGATAGTTTTATTTCTCTCTTCTTAAGGGTACTACCATCATTCCAGGGTTGCCACCACCATACCCACATATTCACTCTCCTTATCTTCTTCCTGTGAGTGGTCACCAGAGGAGCAGCCTGATCAGGATACCTGTATTTTGCAAGACACTGAATCTTTCTGCTTCCAGGCCCTGTTTTCACATCAAAGCTGTTCATATCGACTACAGTTTCATTTCAACAAGCTAATAAAATCCTCTAAAATCCTATATATCAGCAAAAAATATTTCCCACAGCTGCAGCTATCTGCAAAACAAGCAATTTAAGAGTTTATGCTACACACAGCTGAGTGGTGAGAAAGTGTGTACACTGGCTCATGCTAGTGCAAAAGCCTGCATTGGACCAAGTAAGCTTATGACAAAGTTTTGGCATTGTTATGGTTTTTTTGGCAGTGCTTACAAATGGGGTGTAATTTCAGAGTGGACAGAGCTGGATGAACAATTTTACCTATTTGTGTAGGTACACAATCACATTTGTGTTGTACAGAACTATGGGTTTCCCTATCAGTCAAAAACCTTACAGAGATAGAGAATGGAGACAGAAAAGTAGAAAGAATCATGTTTCAAGTGAAACATAATCCTTTTCCACATTACTTCTGAGCTCACTTTTTCAATTAAAAAAAAAACCAGAAAAAGGAACTAATCATCCTCACAGTATTTCATTCAAAAATTAGGTCTAATTTAGAGTATATGAGCTTTGGTCCATTCATTGCCTATTTTATTTATGGGCTTTTTAAACTGGTTTCCATTTTGCTGTAGTCCTCAGATGACATCAATAGACCTCTGTCTGAAGTGCTGCCATTATCCCTGTCTGCTTTTTGAATCTCTTGCCAACATTCTTTGTCATCAAAGCTATCATTTATATCCTTTCAGTATATTCCTCAGTTGGGTTCACAGTTCAGAAAGTCGGTAGGCAGCATTATTGCTCTGCCTGTATCTCAGGAATATAAGAATGTGCTGATGGAGTACACTAATTGCTAGAAGGACAGACCATATCATGTTCCTGTGACTGCAGCTCTGTATCTAATGTGTAAATGGCCTGGAAGGAAAAAATGAGTGCATGTGCCTCAACAATAAATTCAATTTTCTTGTCACTGAGAGAAGGCACTACCTCTGTCACTACTTGGTGGTTTTGAATGCCACACAGTGACTGTGAAGTGTATGTAAGCCCTGATTCAGCTGCTACTCTCTGAATCTGCAAAGGCCTTCAATTGTTCTGAAATTACATTGCCATTTTAAATAGAATTTTTTGAATGTACTTCTGAATCCACTCAAGTAAAAAGGAGGAATATTATCTAGAACACTTCATATATTTGCAAGGTCAGAAAATTCCTGTCTCAAAAAGACAAAATCTCAAAAATAACAATATGCAGTCCAAACTAATGTAGAAACCTGTTTTCTTTTCCTGGGAATATTGTATCTATCTGTGAGAGGTTTCCTTCTCATTGCCAATAATATATCTATTAATATCTATTATTTAGTAGTTTGATAGATTTGCTTTTTGAGTTCAACATACAAAGTTGAAGAACATGCATGTAAAAAGAGTTTTCAGCTTTACAGGGGCTGAATAACAATCATATATAAGGCAAAATAAAGCCATCCTAAATTATTAACTGCAGCAATTCATGTGTTCAGTTCATCTTGTTAAAGGTAGCTAGGCCATGTCCCATGCTTTGCCAATAGCGGAAGGTGTTTAAGTGGTGGAACCACAACTACTTCCTCAAAGAAAGACCAGCTTGAAATTATCACTCCAGGCTGAAGAATAACATAACATGAATGAACTACATGGTCGTTTTTCTGGCTTCTGCTCCCTGGACAACATATCCATCTGTATAGCTGTGTTGATTCCTAGATAAAAATGCATTATCACAACAGCCATTGAAGGCTGTTTAACCAGTGCAAAATTTCATTCCCTGGGGAGTAAATAATCCAAGGTTGAGTCAAGGTTCATAAACCAGATATTTTCAGTGCAGCTATGCTCACGTTTGTAGAGGCATCACCCCAAAACTAACAAGATTCAGATTTTCCAATCAATTTATTTATTTGCACAATATACTTAACAGTCATCCTGTGCATTAGTATAGGGAGACAGTAAACAGAACATATTCAACATAAACCAATAATATGCAAAGAAAACTATCATTTTCCAGAATCTATAGCTTTCTAAAAGTTACTTTCCTGTTGTTTTATGGGCAATAAAATCTTTAAGACTCCATTCTTCCACAGATTGCTCTTTAAGTATGAGCTCATAACAATGAAATATTTAACAACAAACTGTTTGTTAATGGACCAGCACTGTGGTAGACCTGAACCCTTTAGCATATCTAATGAGAGAAGCCACTTGTGTGAAACTGAGTCTGGTAACAGGAGAGAAGAGTCTTTTCGGGGTTTTGTACTAATCTGACACAAGAACAATCTCTATATACAAAAGTGTTTCTTAATGTGAATCCTAAGTATTTGCATAGTGGGTTTATTTTAATTACTAAATTCATTGTCTTTCTTTTTTTAAAATTTTTATGTTCTGGATTTTGTAGCATAATAGAAACCAAGAAAAAACAGATTCATTTGGTGGTTTATTAATACAATTTTTCCAGTGGTAGTTGAATAATGTCAATACTTTTCTGAACAATTAAATATTGCCAATAATTGCATTATATCATGTTAGTATTTACACAACTGGTTTTTTACAGGAAACCACTGTTCTGTCCAGGATTTAGTTTATTTCTGGTAGACTCTTTAAAGAAAAAACAAATGCTTTTAAACTTCTGGTTTCTGTAATTTTGTCTTTACACATTTTAGGAGAACACCTTGCCAAATTCTTCTTTCAATGTTTATGACATGGACATAAAACGATGAAGAGGAGGAAAAGATGTGCCAAAAGCTCTTAAACTGTACTTTGTACCAGGTTTTTCTCACCAAAAAGACAATGTTCTTATACATGTAGTAGTGTCCTCAGATATTGCAGACACCTAAGCTACAATACTGAAGTCGTGCTTCAAAATACATTTTAAGTAGTGCTAGTACTGCTTTCACAAGCAACATGAACCTAGCAGAAGACCAGATGCTGAACTACATTTAGAATTAAGGTGCAGTAGATCCTTCCAGATCTTGTCTGTTCCTAGTTATGTCTCATCTTGTTATATTCTTTTTTAACTTCTTAAAACATGGTCCCTCAGACTATACGGTTTATAGATAACGATAACAGACAGTGGACTGCTGTACTATTGACAGGCATTAAGAAAAGAAGAACTATTAAGTTATGTCCTGTGCACACCATGAAGCCCTATCATTGTAGGGTAATTTTTTCCATTGCCTTTATCTGATCTCTCCAGGACTCAGATAATGCAAGTATGAAATAGCTAAAATAATTTCTTCTATCTGTTATAAATATGACAAGAAACAATTTTATATTTTGAAACACAAAGTTTTCTAAAAGCGCACAGCACTACTGTATCACACACACACAATAAACAATGCTGGAAAACTGGTAACAACAGATGAGGAGAATGCTGAGGTACCTCTACACCTTTTTTGTTTCAGTCTTCAATGGCAACGTCTCTTCCCACACCTCGAGTGGATGGACAGCAGGATGGGGACTGAGGGACCAAAGTCCCTCCCACTGTGAGTAAAGATCAGGTTCGTGTCCACCTGAGGAACCTGAATGTGTGTCAGTCTATGGGACCGGATGCGATGCATCCCAGAGTGCTGAGGGAAATGGCTGATGGAGTGTCGGACACTCTCCATGATATTTGGAAAGTCATGGAAGTCAAAAGAAGTCTCAGGTGACTAGAAAAAAAGGAACCATTGTACCCATCTCTAAAAAGGGTCAAAAGAAGGAGCCTGGGAACTACTGACCTGTCAGCTTCACCTCTGTGCCTGGGAAGATCATGGAACAGATCCTCCCTGAAGCTATGCTGGGGCACATGGAGAACTGGAAGGTGATTTGGGACAGCCAGCACAGCTTCAGCAAGGGCAAGTCCTGTCTGACCAACTCAGTGGCCTTCTATGATGGAGCGACGACACCAGTGGGCAAGGGAAGGACTACAGATGCCATTTATCTGGACTTCTGTAAAGCCTTTGACATGGTCCCCCACAATAAACGTCTCTCTAAGTAAGAGGAAAGTGGACACATATAAGAAGAGTATATTTATCTAAAATTTTAGAGTTTTAAAATGTTGTGCCCTTTCAGCCATCCTTTTTTTTCTCTTAATCATAATTTCATCTTTTAAAATCTGTGGTATAAAGGTTATTTTCTCCAAGGCATAAAGATCTCAGCCTGTTAAGTAAAAAATGCATTATACATTCATAAAAACTACAAAGTTTTATACCAGTAAAAGTTCTGCTATGACAAGTGAAAACAGCACAGATCTCAGTGCAAACTAATCTTTGCTCTGTTTCCCAGAGGAGATATGCATTTGGTGCATCCGCAGTGGCATTTTAGCTCAGTTCTAACATAGTTTTTGAATCCAATCTTCTGACCAAGTCTTCAAATGTGCTTTAATTCATATTTTAGAGCAATCTCTGGGACGAAAAATGGAGGGGTTTGTATGAATCTGAAATGAAAGATGCACTCCAGGGGTACCTCTAATGCTCTCTATCTACTCTCAGGCACTGAGTCCATGGGCTTGGTTTAGAGACCACCTGAAGTAATAATCCTTCTAAATGCTTATGGAATGAATGTCAGCTCCTTAGTGCCATCTGTTTCTCTGTTTCCTGTTGACCTGCTTTACTTGCTAATAAAGGCATCATTATACTTCCATACTATTCAAGCTCGTGTTTGTCTTCATGGCCTGAGCAGCTTACTTTAAACATGTACCATGTCTCTTTTCTGTGGTGACTTAGAACAGTCACTTGACAGAAACCACAAGAAAAAAGCCTAGATTAATTCCTTTCTTGTTCACTTTGATCTTTTAGACAGTAATAAACAATAATTGTGTGGCAAATGGGGATATTTTCTCACTAATTTACACGAAGGCTCCTTCCTGTGCTCCAGAACCTTCCCCAGCTCCTCTGCCCTTCTCTGGACACTTTCCAGCACCTCAGCATCTTTCTTCTAGTGAGGGACCCAAAACTGAACAGAAGATTTGAGGTGCAGCCTCACTAGTGCCAAGTATGCCCTGTGCATGTGTCACACTGGTCTCTGTCATTATAGCTCATCAAATTCACCTCCTTATTCTTGTATTACCTTTGTCTTGTTTTCTTCACATTTTGCGGAGTGCAGAATTTTCTTGCATGCTTCCTTGTTAATTGCAACCATCTCAGGTTTCTTTTATTGTTTTTTTATTAACCCACAGTCCTTTACTATTAGTCTACTGGTCATGATATGTTCTACTCACTTTACTTATACAATAACTGTATTATTTCCAATAATGGATGACTTGCAATATAACACCCTTTTTATTTACATAATTAGAAAAAAAATTATTTGCTTTTTTTTTGTTAGTTTCAAGCTGGACCTAAATAGGTAATCAATGCTGCTACTATCATAGAAATGACTTAGAATAAACAAGGACTTCAGGCTTCCTTTCAGTATTGTGTATGGTTTCCCAAAATATTGACAAAGAATCAAATTGTTCTGTTTGGTCACCATATTTGCCATAAACCAAAGTGTTCAACTGATTATTCCGTAACGAAAGTCAGAACTTCCATTTCTTCCCAAAATCACAAGTGGGATAGTATAACTGCAAATTGATTTTTAGGGGGTTTTATGAGTAACACCTTATTAAAATTAAAATTTTCATCAGATGTAATTACGGCTCTTTTTTAAAATAAAGGTACACGGTAATGGGAAAAGAGAAACTAAATCTGACTTGATCAAAATTCCCTCCACTTCTTGTCAGGAGAATTTAAAGAATTTATTTTTTGTTCTTCTATTGGAGACCATCGTTCAGACCTAATGTCTAAACAAAGTTCTTATGAGTATTTAATTTTCTAGAAGACTTACACACCCCTCTTGTATAGACAGTGGGCCAAAGCCTTCTCACAGATTGTGAAGACAACAAACTTGGATAAGCAAGTTCCACGTGTTCATAGAAAGTTCTGATGACAGGCATTGAAATATCCTGAGTCTGCTTGAAATTACTTTCCATTCCATTAGAAATGGGCTTTTCACTTATTCATGTACATTTTCAGGATTATCTACTTTCACTCTTCACAGGCTGTGCACCACACTGATGGAATCAGTGCATTCAGCTTTTAGTAGCTAGCAGTGGAGCATGAAGCTCTACTGAAGAGGGGGGAGCACAAGCAACTTTTTCTACTTCATCTCCTTTTGCTGTGGAGAGGGAGGTTTTACTTACCAGGTATTGCTGAAGAAAACAAGGAATATTAAGTCATGAAAAAAAAACCTGACTTGAAATTGCACTTGAAATTTAGATGTGATTATCTATAGAGGAGATATCATGCCACCTTTATAAAACCTTATTTAATAAGGTTTCAATGAATACTGGTGAAAAAAGTTGCCATAGACACTGAAGACGTAATTGCACACCTTTGTGCTGGTTTTGGCTGGGGTAGTGTCGATTTCCTTCATAGTAGCTAGTATGGGGCTAAGGTTTGTATTTGTACTGGAAAAAGCATTGATAACACAGGCATGTGTTAGTTACTGCTGAGCAGTGTTTGCACAGAGGTAAGCACTTCTCTGACACTCACCCCACCGCACCAGTGAGCAGGATGGAGTTGCACAACAGTTGGGAGGGGACACAACCAGGACAGCTGACCCCAGCTGACCGAAGGGATATCCCAGACCATATGGCATCATGTTCAGCAATAAAAGCTGGGGGAAGAAGAAGGGGGAGCAATCTGAGTGATGGTGTTTGTCTCCCAAGTCACCATTATGTGTGATGAAGCCCAGCTTTCCTGAGGATGGCTGAACACCTGCCTGCCCATGGAAAGTGGTTGTAAGGACTTGAAGAGAACAGTTGCCTGTCTCAAACACTGATAAGGCCACAGAAGTTTTCTATGAGATAAGCACAGAATGGAGTAACAGGATGGCGCTATCTCCAGACCCGGTGGAGGTAAGATCTGGTTAGCACATCCTGGGTAATGCATCCAGATAAAAATTCCCACTGTGGGAACCACGTAAAGGAGCAACTGTTTGTACGCGTATTACCAATCAAACAAAGATCACCCCAAGTAATGGAATGTGCAGCCACCAACAACCACCAAAGGCCCCTCAAATATGCCTCCATAAAATCTGGAACTTGGACAGTAAGTTAAGTCACCACAGCAGAACCTTGAAATAACATAAAGGTGGTACTATTATCTGGGTATTGTCTCAGACCTAGGGGGAGATTAGCAAAGCTTGGGGAGAAGAATTTATCACTGATCATGGATAAAAAGAATGGAGAATTCACCAACAACAAGGAAAGCTGACTCAGTAACTGTTCTGAAATCATCTCCAATTGGATAAAACATAATTCTATCATGGGAAGATCATGACCACCAACTCAGTGCTCACCAACCCAAGAACTCACCAACTCAAAAGAAGAAAAAGGCTGAGTATGAGGACTGATCAGTATCAGAAGCAAGGGAATCATTTAACCAATAGAACTGTGCAGCCAGTGAGCACTAATTTCTTTGCTAAAATGTATAATCAATGAAAAGTTTTGAATGACCTTGGAACCCCCACCACTGAGAAGTTCATGGTGAAGAAGGACCAACGCAACGCCACTGGATCCAGGGGTGGTGACTATCTTCTGCTCAATCTATCTCTCTCTCCCTCCCTCTCTCCCTCCTCTCTTTTCTAATTTTTTCTGTCTCTCTACCTCACATTTTATTGTTAAATAAAAGTGATACTATTGACTTCAGCACATGGTCTTATTTGCACCTTCATTCAGGCAGAGGCAGCTCTCAATAATCGGATCATAACAGTGGTGAATTAATTCCTTGTCTTACTTTGCTTGCACATGCAGTTTTTCCTTTACCTATTAAGTTGTCTTTATCTCAGCCCACAAGTTTTTTCAGTTTTACCCTTCTGATCCTCCCCCCAGTTCTAGCAGAGAGAAGCAATCGAGCAGCTGTGTGTGGCTGAGTTGCTGGCTGGGGTTAAACCACTGCAAACCCTCAAACTGACTCTTCTCGGTGGAGAAGATGTAGTGTGGACACTAACCAGAAAACTCACTTTTTGAGAAGTAACTGTTTCAGTTCAGACTGTGAACTGTAATGGCTCAGTCTGGACTTCTACATGTTGCACAGATAAGATGAGTGCTGCAAAGATTTCCAAAGTTCACCACAGAAACAGATCAAACTAATGTCACTATTCCTCTTACCCTTCAGACTCCATCAGTTTGTGTATATCAGAAAATGAAAACCTATGGAACTACTGACAGAGCACTAGAAGAATTCCTGAGACACTGCAAGAAAAACAAAATTTCAACTCAGTAAAGGGATAATTTTTCATTTCTTTTCTTACCAATACAGTCACAATGAAAATGTTCTTATTATTTCACTAAGACATTAAATATAAATAAATATATATGTGTTTGTGGACCATTCCATCTTGCACTATAATGACCAGCATGGACTGGGTTTCATTGTTCTGTCTGTGTGAATATTTTTCTGCTGTGCCTTGCTTTATTCATTTACATAACCAGGAGATAAAGATTAAAAAGATTTCTGTTAAAATCTTCAGATTTGTGTATCCCCTGAGGATTGTTTTGGAGATAAACACAGTTGTTAGCTAAACTTTGTTTCCTGAGCAAATGATGGCCCCAATTTTGAATCCTTCATATGCATGATTTCTTTGTTAGTTTACAGGAATAGACCTGTTACACAATTAAAAGCAAAAGCTTTTCCTATCTAATTAGGAAAACACAAAAGCATGAGGCAGACCTCCAGGAAAAACTAATTGCAAAAGTCAAGGGAACTGTTTAATCAGAGTGATTACTGGGATGCTAAATATGAGAAAAGTCACAAATTCAGTGTGGTATATTCCTTTGGAGACATAAATATATTTTTTTAATGTTTACCCTGTAGCAGTGCAGTTTGTTATCTCCTTTTTTAAAAAAAATCTATTTCTCTGTGGAAAACTTTGAAAAGCTTTATATTTCAAAAGAGTTCTGCTTTCACATACTATTTGATGCAAAACTATTTTAATAAGACATTGTAGGTAAGCACATGGATAACACATATGCAAGCCTTTTATTTATCTAATTCTATTCTATTTATCTCATATGTAGGCATATCTTAACATGTATTTTGTTTTGAACTTCCAGGAAATGCCCTCTTTAAGATTCAGCATATAAATTTATACCCTTGAAATTGGTACATGGTGTTTACAGAAAAAAAAGAATATTTCATTACATTGTCTTGATATCAAATGATTCTCTTTCTAAAATGATTCAAGATAAGTATTTTAACTCTCCAATCAGCCATAATGACTAACATGTTTTCTGTGACATACATGTGGTGTACATCTGGAAAATCCTAATGTGACGGCACCAAGATCACAAAGGAAAATTTATATTTATGAAATAAGGCAAAGGTCCTCTCACGTTCCCTCATCCCATTGCTTGGACTAGTAAAATGGGAATGAAGTGAACCAGTTTTTGTTTCAACAAGTGTTTGCAAAGGCTTCTCCCTCCACCAGAGCAGCAGTGTGGAAACCAGCCATCTCCTCCTCTCCCTCAAAACCCTTCTCCTGCTCCTGCCTTGTCCCGTGCTGTGCTGGGCTCTGACAACACGAGCAGCACCCCCTCTACACCACCCCAGTGCCCGGGAGGGGCAGCTGTCCCTCAGACCCTGCTGATGGACACAGAAGCCTCTCCTGCTCACCAGCAAGATGTGGCTCCACAGGGCTCACTGGGGAGGGCTGGCTAGGAGAAAATATCTTGCCTAAAAATGAGAGCTGATATTCCAGCTGAAGAATGGCATAACCTCAGGAACTGAACTGAAAATCCAACACAAGCCTATTGGATCCATGACCAAATCAATCTTCCATCTGGAGTCTGATAAATGTACTGTAAAACTAAAGTATAAGGCCAGTATCTGTAATCAGTCATCTATAGGTACATAGTCCACAGCTTTACAATGAATTTTTATCTTGAAAGACGATTTTTCAAATAACCTTAACATAGTCAAATTTAAGCTAATTTCCATTACGATTACCCCATCCACTTACCCCTCAGTGAAGTTCTTAGTATTTTCATGCTAAATTTCACATTTCAAACTTAATCTTTTACAGCTCTAGGGCTGGTCAGGGAAAGGTCAGTCACAGCTGTTTCGTTATAAAAGGGGAAAAGCATTCTTAATTGCTTTGTGTCCCAATATCTCTGACCAGCAGAGATGCTGCAACTTTCCAGGAAATTCACCAATATGCCAGTGCAGGAGTGGAAGGCTTTATCCTTCTACATAACTCTTTCTTAGTAGTGTGACAATCTGAGAAATATGGCATTACAAAAAAACATCTAGCCACAGGGGCAGCTAGCAGCCCTCCTAAATTTTGTCCAGCTTATTGCATGCACATTATTGTGGACACCAGCATGAAAACTTTTATTTGCCCAAGTTAGTACCCAGCAGTACTCACCTATTTCATATTTATTTTAAGTCCTTATTATTATTGTAACATTAGCACAGAAATAAACCAGGACATCATAAAACAGAAAAAGAAATCAGTTGTTACAATGAATGTACAGGTGAAATAAATTATGTTTCTCTAATATTATCTAATAACATGAGCGGAGAAGGAAGAAGATAAATTCAGTACTAAATATAAGAGCAAAAAGGAGAATATGTACTATGTGAGGAAGGCAGCTATGAACCATGTTATTTTCTCAGAAAAACTTTACTAGAACATTTATGCCCTTTCAGAAACACGTGTATATATAGGATAACAACTCTTGTCTGCAGTGGGAGAATCACAGTTACTATAAAGTAGTTTAATTAATAGAACTTGTAAGACTATATTTATGTTAGTGTGATAGTGTCTTCTAGGTCCACAAGGTTATCTGCTCTTTATTAATCTCAGACCTCAGAGGATAAAAGACAGTCTTACTTTCCTGTAAGACACAACCCAGACCCACCTTCACCTGGAAGTAAGGTACAAAGAGGGAAGAAAAGTGTGTATCAAATATACTGGATGTGTATACAACAGAAGATTTCTCACTCATAGTGCATAAACTTTCTGTCTCATCTCCATACAGCACTTTGTACCAAGGGTTCTGCTTCTATTATTCAGTAGGGTCCCAGCTTCTGCTGTTGTCCAAATGTGTAGCAGCAACAGCCCAAATGGTTTACTACCACCCTGCACTTTTTTAATGACAGAGGTTACAGAGCAATTTGGAGTTTGAAGTGGCATCAAGCAGGGCTTAAAATTATTTTGAGCATCATAAATTTTTACCTGTAAATTAAGGAACACGGTGCTAAAGTTCAGCTTTAGAAATTCCAGTCAGCATTTATAACTGATGTCAACAGCTCTATAATATCCACATATGTGTGTGCCTGTGTGTGCACGGGTGCATGCTCATACAGAGATAGATAGATAGATAGATAGATAGATAGATAGATATACTATAGAAACATACTCAGAAACAGCTGGTAAATAAAAACAGTAAGCTCAGCAAGGGAGAAACAAGCAGTCTTCCCTCTTCTGTCAAAATAGTGTACTTTCCACTGCATTCTCCTTTAAAGCACTTTTTAAAGCAGTATTTTAGGAACAAAACTCCTTTGACATTTTGATTTCTATGCCACTTACCTCACCCTGGGCTGGGGATAAACCATAATATAATTTCTTAAATTAGGCTGACTTATGACACCAAATGGTTTCTGGTTATTACAGCTACAAACTACAAAAAGAGATCAACTGCTTTGTGGTTTTAATACATAGAGATCAAAATTGGATTCATTACTGGCTTGTACTACACACAGAGTTTGTGGTCTCATCTGATCCTGAAGCCTGTAAAACCCTGAGAATCTGATGGCACACCCTTCTGTCCCATGCCAGCCTCCTTTGTTTCTCCTCAGAAACATCGGCCCAAAGAATAAATCCTTGCTTGCCAATAAAGTGTGTTTGCTCTGTACCCAGGAAAGTTCAGAAGGGCTTTGCTTCCAGTGGCAGTCTACCTGTTCAATTTTCCAATAAAACCTTTGCTTTTTTAGAAGCACATCTTGAGCCATAAATGCATTCAGAGAAGGAGTAATAATGGTACATCAACAAATAGCCTAATTAATAAACCAGAGATTAGCAAGTGATTATGTGCTGCATTTAAATGAACTCCAACCATTCTGATTCATAAAATCATAGAATATGCTGAGTTGGAAGGGACTCATCAGGATCATCGAGTCCAAGCCCTGGCCCTGAACAGGCGTCATGGTTTAAGCCCAGATGGACACCCCAAGAACCACACCATGTGCCTGAGCGCATTGCCCAAACAATCCTTGAACTCTGCCAGGCTTGGTACTGTGACCAGTTCCTTGGAGAACCTGTTCCAGTGCTCAACCACACTCTTTGGTGAAAAACCTTTTCCTGATATCCAACCTAAACTTCCCTCAACTCACCTTCATGCAATTTCCTCTAGTCCTGTCACTGGTCACGAGAGTGAAGAAACCAGTACTCACCTCTCTGTTTTCCCTCATGAGGTTATCCAGTTTTTCTAGAGTAAAGACAAACAGTTCTATGAGTGCCAAATTAAACCTTCATTTCTTATGGTTGCCTCACTTCTTGTTACATTTGATGTATGAGTCATCTGTTCGTAGAGCTCTTCTCAAGTGTTCATTATAGCAGTCTCTGTGTCCTGTAAGATTAGCCTTCCCTTCATCCAGGATAGGTGTGTACTGAATTTCTATTTCATCACCTATTTTCATGAAGAAACTCAGCCTTTTAATGCCTTTCAAAACCTCTTCTGATTAATTTACTTGAAATTGTCATCTGGATTTCAGATTTGTGTCATGGGTTGACCCTGGCTGGATGCCAAGCACCCAACAAAAGCTGCTCTTTCACTCCCCCTGCAACTGGACGGAGGGGAGAAAATTTAACAAAGGGTTTATGAGTGAGATAAGGACCAGGAGAGTTCACTCATCAAATACCATCTCAGGCAAAACAGGCTCAACTTAAAGATATGAAAGTGAATGTATTACAGTAACAGAATCAGAGCAGGATAATGAGAAATAAAATAAGCCCTTAGGAAACCTCCCCCCCCCAGTCCCTCCTCCC
>WBMZ01002059.1:2160-27048 GCA_013400975.1 Atrichornis clamosus
CCTCCTCCTCCTCCTCCTCCTCCTCCTCCTCCTCCTCCTCCTCCCTCAGCACCATTCCGGGCTGCCATTCCCGCTGTCCGCACTGCCGTCAGGTGTCACAAGGCAAGCCAGGACTGCCTGCAGCACTCGGGCCAGCTGGAAAACATCCAGCCTCTCTCCCTGTGCACCACCACTCAGTTAACAGGCTTTAGTGCCCCCGGCTCCTGCCTGCTCTGTTCTCCTGGGCAGTCAGACTCACAAATACCAGCACACTCAAGGAGCCACAGAGTCTTGTTGAATACTTTGGTTTACAGCTTGTTAGGCAAGAAGGGGTTTCCAACACTGGCAGCTCACGTCCTGTAGGATCTGGATGGTTACATACAGCACCTCTGCCCTCAGCAAGGAAAGAGAGCGCTTCTGCAACGCTTCCACCTCACGTGGTTACATACAACACTTCTGGCTTTTCTTTTCCCCCGTTACCCCTTGCGTGTTTGATTTTTTAATTTTCCTTTATATTTTTTGGTCTGTATTCTTCTTGAAACGAAACTTCCACAGATATTCCAGGGCACAACCATTTCAGGTGTAAAAAAGGATCTCCACATCCCATGTTTCACCAACAAAGCAATCAAGGCATTTTGGGTACCAGATTCTACTTGGGCAGAACCAGAATGTAGCCTGTATATTTCATACCAAATCCAATTTCTGAAAAGAAGAGGAAGTGTCATTAATAGCTTTAATAAAGGAGTGTGTGTGAGAGAGAGAAAGTAAGAGAGGGAGTGAGAAAGAAAGAAGAAAGAGAAGCATCTCTGAAGGTGAAAAGTCTAGATTTCAGGTAGTTAAAAATGAACCAACGGGTGAAACATTTTTTTTAATGATTTGTAAAATCCTTTTAAAAACAGGAGGGGTGAAATGGAGGGAACATTTTATGCCTTTCAACTGCCCACAAGCCCAGCATACTCTGGATGGAAAGTGGAAGTTTATATACACTGCACCAAAATTATTAAGGGAAGGTGGGGGCAGAGCTGTGAAAGGCTATTGTAGTTGCAAGGGAAAAGATGCCCCTGCCTCAGCTCTGGATCTCAAGTGGTTCTTTCTCTACAGTATCATCTCAGCCCAATAACCCCACGGAAGCCCTGAGCCGTTGTGTTCCTTCACTGTACGGTTTCTGTAATAAGAGTGTTAATCCATGTTAATCTTTGTGGAAATTATTGTGTGCAACAGTATTTTCTTGTGTACTGCTTTTTACCTACGTGAATTGTCCCTTCCTGTTTTCTTTTTTTTTCTTTCCTTCCTCTTTTTTTTTCTTTTAGTAATACGTCTTTCTTCTTTTAAAAGAAAAAACAAAAACAAACTGATGTGTTGTAGACCTATATGTAACCTATTCCTTAGTCTCATATTATAGGTATGTTATAAGAATGGATATTTTACTTGGCTTTAGAATGTTTTACAAGAAAACTAATTCTTAACCAATCAAGTTCTTGCTACTAAAAAAAAAAAAATGCTTGTGTTTTTCATCATGACGTTGTGTGCTTCTAATTAATAATCATTTTCGTTGTAGAAAAATGGAGTGAATTTATATTAGTCTTGGAAACTAATAATAGCATTGTAAATTTATGAGATGATTTTAACAGAAAATACATTATAGAAGAATATAGTTATTTTAATTGTAATATTACTAACTGTAGGGTGAGAAAGGAGGTCCCGTTGTGGTGAACTATGTTATAGCTTGTTATTCACGGTTTCTTTTTGATCATTTTTTCGGTCTCTGAGGTGAAACGAGTTATTAATCAGAATTTGTCAACTCACATATGCATATTGTATATGTGTAGAAATGTAATCACACTTTGTCTTGGAATTACATTAAACTGTTTTAAGTCACTGCAAAGTTTGTATGTCTCTATGTCTTCTCGCTTTTAAAGTTTAGTGTGAACATTTGGTTAGTTTTCAGATACTGTTATTTAATCTCTTCAGTCTATTGAAAAAAGAGCACTAATAGTATCATTAATAGTAAATGGGTAACATGTTTAGATTTGTGAGATGTATTTTTTCCCAGGGCAGAAGAGCATCTGCGTTCAGATGCTTCACTGGAGCACAGAAGGCTGCTGAGAGCTGCCGTGTTCGGCTCTGTGCAGAGCTCCCTGCTATATCCCGCTGTGCCAAGTGGAGTGTGGTCATCAGCTGCAAATACAGGTCTGGGTTTTCTTTTAGCCTGAGCCCTCGATTCATTTGCTCCCTTTCCTTTCTTTGCCAAGTCCCAGCTGACCTTTGAAAGGCTTATGTAGACATTAAGGTGCTGAAACTACCACCTGTTGGCAATTGCCGTACCTGCCTTTTGGACTGTGCCTGATTTTCACCATGAGGTTTGCTCAGCAGAAAGCTGGAGGCATCTGCAGAGGGTCCCCTATTACACCGTAGTGTCACCTTGGAGGAGGCCAATGGCTCCTCAACAACAGCTCTTAACAGAGAAGACCAGCCTGGGTTTAGTGCTGATCTTTCCCAGTCTAGTAGTGACTCACGCACAAGCCCACTGGGTTTCCAGCCTGCGGGATTCATCTGGTTAAGTCAGCTTCTCCCTTCTTAGGGATGGCCAGAGGGACGTTCAGTGAGCTGCACTGGGCTGCCCACAGTCCAGGGCCACACTTTGTGCTCAGTGTCTGGCTCCTGCAAACACAATAACCACAGGATGGCCCTGCACAGCACTGCCAGGCGATGGGATCGCATCAGGACATAAACCTGGAGTTAGCACAGGAGGCTCCTTTTATCCGTGAGCACTGGCAGCTTGTATTCTCAGTCTTCTGTCTCATGATTCCTTGGAATAAGCAGGGAGCATTGCAGAAAATGCTGCAATGAATTTCTAGGTGGATATGAAACTTTTGGTAACAGGAGGTCATGGACCCTTTCTCCCAGCTGCCTTAAACTGGCTGAGACCCAACTGAGCAATAGTAATTAAAACTGTGTTTGTCCAGCAAACCAATTAAGTTAGTGTTTAATTTAAAATCACGTGTCCTATTAAACAGCTAACAGGTAATTGCAGTGTTAAGTACTCAACTGGAAATAAGGAGTTTACTGGGTCATGATATGAGAGACATTAGTGAATGATCTAACCTCACAAACAGCTGTAAATCTAGAATAGTTTTAACTAGTGCAGAGTTTCTCCATGTGTGTTGTGTTATGGTGTCTTCTTTATTTGTTTCTTCTTTTTGTAAAACTTTCAATAAAGCTGTAAAAAATACTTGTCACTCTGTCGTCCAAGAACAAAACACATTAAAAATGCATTGTAGTTGGAGAATGTACTTTCTGACCATTTTTTCCCAGGAGGGGAAAGCAGTTCCTCAGTTTAAGCAGGGCTGCTTCTAACAGAGCCTGGAGTGCCTTGTGAGAGGAAACAGCGAGGGGTTCAGCCACCACATAAGAGTCTGGGAAGGGTCTCCTCAAATCCACTGGAGCTGCAGTAAATGTCAGCACCTAGAGAGCACAGTCCTTAGCAGCTGGTAAAAATTACCACCAACAAACTTGAGCAAATCCAGCTCTTTCTGGGCCACAAGGAATCTCTGCTGATGCTTTCAGAGTGTTCACCTCAGCCAGAACAGTTTATTCTAGGTGGGTATGGCTCTTAAAATTGGGAAGGTGGGGGCACGCACAGACGTGGTGTATGCATAGCGGTGCTGCTCTTCCTGGCACATGCTGCTTGTGCTTTCCAGTGCAGTGGCTATGTTTTAATTCTTTGGAGTCCACACTTTGGCACCTAAATTCATATTTATGCATCTGAGGAGAGCTTGTCGGACTTCCAGTGCAGCTCTGCCCTCCTCGTTGCCATTCATGTTAATGTAAGTGTAAATAGGGGTCTGGAGAGGGAGGGGGAATGGTGCTGTGCTGTGAAACACAGATAATTGCCCTTTGGCCATCTCTGCATGTGTATTGGATCTCCACAGCAAACCCGTGCTGGAGCAGTGGATCTGCATCTTGTAAATTCTCGTGTCTTCTCTTACTATGCTGGTCAGGCTAGGGCAAACACGCCTGCATCAGCATTTCCTGCAATGCACTTTTTCCTTTATGTTTTCTCCTGCGAGATGGCTGTGCAAATAATGAGCAATAAAGGCTGTTATTTAAAGGCCCCTGCTCTGTATGTCAAAGACTCTGCTGTTTGGGGCTTTTGCTCACAGGAAAGCAGCCACAGGAGGAGCTCGATGCACACATCCTGAGCCACACTTAAACTCACTTGTTAAAGCAGCAGGCTGGGACAGGAGCAGGCTTCCCAGGCAGCACTGCCACCCTGGGAACCCAGCATGAGCCGGGGAGCAGCACTCTATTCCCAGGAGGACTCATCACCCCAGTGTTAATGCTGTAAGAAGGTCCAGTGGAAAGGTACACCAGGAAGGTTAAGTACTCCAGGCTGCTTTTGTGCACAGGCTTTTCTGGACACACCCAGACACATGGTTTTGGGGTGCAGGAGGCCGCAAGGCCAGGAGGCATCTGGAACACTTCCCATTTGTACTTGGACAGCATATTGCCTCGGGTGTGTAAACTCATTAAATATAAAGAAGTCCATTTATTGCCCTTTCTTTATTCCAAGCTCATAAAAAAATAAATTAAAACTTGTAGTAATGTCACAAGGAAAAAAAAAAGAAAGGAGAGAAGTATGGTTTAAAAGAAGGACTTACTATACTTCACAATGCTGTGACTGGACCCTGTGTCAAAAATTTCTATCCTCTCTATATAGTCAAGGACAGTTTGAAAACTACAGAGAAGAATTCATGCTCCCACAAGGAGTGAGGCTGCTATTGCATTGCACCTCCAGTGACCAGGGTTTAGGGCACAGCTCCATCAAAGTCCTTCTGGGCTAGCTGAGAAAAGCTCGCTTCAACTCTCTTCAGGTTGTTTCTTCCATACCCAAAAAACCTTGATCTGCCTCTCTCCTTCAGACATCAACAGGCCTCCTCAGAAGTGACTCACAATAGGAGTGATAGGAACAACAAAGGCAGATCTGGACAGCGACCACAGGAGGCATTGATGAAGGTACAACCATATTTCACCTGCATGTGCCAGGTTATTTGTCTGTCCTGTACCCTGTTCTTTGTGACGTGGAGACGCAGATGCCAGAGCTCTGACCTCCTCTGTATCAGCGTGCTGGTCGGGTCTCCCTCCTTATACCCGCTTTGCCTAGATTCAGAATACCCACTCCTCTCTTTTTTTAATGACGCCTGTGCTGCATGATCCCGTTTCCTCACCTCTTCCCTCACCTCCTTTCCTTTTTCTCAATGTGGTGTTGACCCCAGGGGCACGGGGAAGGGGATGTGGCTTGCAAGAGGCAGCCATGGGTAGTGGAGGGTGACAGGAAAAGTGAACCCCATGAGGCTGGGTTTGGGTTTTTTTAAGATTTTAAAATAATGGCGGAATGACGGTGCTTGCAGGGAAGCAAGGACTGGAGGCACTGCCCCCGTGACAGGATGTGAGGGGGTCTGGAATTACTGGGAATGGTGGATAAAGGGGATGAAATGCTATGAGAGCAGGTACGAGGGGAGATGAAAGACAACCGAGGGGGAAGCAGGCAATGGGTCGAAGAGGAGTAGAAAATCGATGTGAAAGAGAAAATTTTTATAGGCTTTGAGTTTCCACTGCTGGGAGTGGAAGGAGTTTCCACTGCTGGGGGGAAGGTTGTATGCTCAACCCCTTGGAAAAATCTGGTCTTCTCGCCATCAGATTTTTCCACCCAGCCTATGGAGAGGCGGTCTCCAAACTGGGGTGTGCACAAAGCAGTCCATGAGAGGGCTGTAAGAAAGTGTTTATCTCCCAGCTCTACGAGCGGAACCGCCGGGCACGGCACCCCTGAGCAGCCGCTCGCTGCTGGCGGACACCAGGCCCTGACGAGGCGGAGGGACCTGCCGGCCGCCAGAGGGCGCCCGCACCTTCCCGCCGCTCGGGCTCGGCTCGGTCCGTTCGGCTGAGTTCGGCTCGGCTCGGCTCGGCTCGGCTCGGCTCGGCTCGACTCGGCTCGGCTCGGCTCGGGTGAGTGAACGTAAGGGACACGCTGTCAGTACCAAGAATTGAAGGGATTTTAAAGTCCTGTCTTATTCCTGCGATTTAGCTGCAATTAAGTGGCACTGGAAAGTTAGTCTTGGCCAACGTGCTGTACTAGGTGCTGTACATCCGTATGACACAAAGTAGGCTGGTGCTAGATTACATTTTTAAGTGCTGAGCATGGTAGAAATATTCAACAATATAGGGGTGAAAGAAGGCTGAGTTGATTAAGACAGCTTAATAAGTAAAGAAGAAAACCCACAAGTGTTGCAAGGTCACTCACCACCTCCCACCAGAAGAGTGAATCTCAGCCAGTCCCTGATCTTGGAATCTCCCTCTTCTCTACACTTTTTATTGCTGAATATGACATTCTACGGTATGAAATGTCCTTGTGGTCAGCTGTCCCACTCCAGCCTCTTGCCCATCCCCAGCCTACTTCCTGGGGGTGCAGAGGGAGAAACAGGGAAGGCCTTGACCCTGTGCAAACAATGCCAAGCAATAGCTAAAACACTTCCATGTTAGCACTGTTTTGGACACAAATCCAAAACATGGGACTATAAGGGCAGCCATGAAGAAAATCAACTCCATCCCAGACAAACACAGTGGAGCTGGGAAACTTTGTGAGAGACTTTATGATTCAGGTGCCTTGAAACAGAGGTAGCAGAAGAACTCAGAAAACATACAATCACAGAAAAACGTACTTGTGGATTTCAGTAAAAGAAATAGTTGGTACTAGAGGTAAAGCAAAAGTGAACAGAATATTCATTCAGCACTCAAGTAAGGATAACACTAGTCCTTGTCTCAAGAAGGAGTCAAAGATCCTCAAACACATACCTTTGATCACAGGGCTTGCTTTTGATCACAGGGAACAGCTCTGTGCCTGTGCAGAGGATATTTAATACCTTGGCTGGATATCAAATATTAACATCTCTGTTAGTTAGTTAATCAAATATTAACATCTCCAACACATCTAGTGCTGGAACCTTGATTGTGAGATTCACAGCAAAATAGTGGAACTACCTGAACGCAAAATCTGGATGGCAAAAGGTCATGGGGTCCCATTCATCCCATTAATCCATTCCAGTTGCCCTTCCTTTGAATGGAATTAGGAGTCCATGGTTTCTTAAATCCATTGCTCCTAAGAGGCTCCTGGCTACAGCAAGGAAGATGAAGAACATGACTTCTCAGGAAGGTGAGGAGCTGTTTGGATTGCTGGGGGGTTTTTCACGCCTTCCGCCTGCTCTCCAGTATATTTCACCTCAGTTGCAAAGGCAGCATCCTGATTTCAGCCCCATGAGAAAAAAAACTGAGTGGAGAAGGGTGTCTGTTTTGGGTTTTTCTCTTTAATACTTTCAGAATTTTCAAGGAGACCAGGCTTTCACCAAGAAATGCTTCAAGGTTTTGAGCTATGTGCTAACACTTGAGAAGCCATTGATCTGCTTTGCAGAAAAAGCATAACTTATAAGGACTCTCTGAGAAGTAAACTGCTTGCAGTTTACACCTTATGTTTATGAAAATTTTGAGAAAATTTTTCAGAACCATATATGACCTTACTTCACTACAAATGAAGGTTACAGAGAAAGGATCTGGGATTTTTAAGAGATTTTTAATAAGATATGTGCCTTCTTGTCCTCTAACTATAGGCAGACAGGGTCACAGGGCAATGCACACACAATAAAGCTCAGCTTTCTGTGGCTGCCTTCTCTCACACTTTTCTTCTTTTATTTATTTTCTTCCATCATCCTGATTTTTTATTTGTGATAAGCAGGGTTATCAATGGTCTGAACTGGTGTGTGCTGAGCTCACTGTTACTGAGCCTCTTGCTTCCTTGCCCAGGGCACTGTATTTACTCTCTGAACTGTGAAGCAGTTGCTCTTTAGTTTATTATGGCCTTTGTCTCCATTTATTAATAGGTTTTCTCAGCAAATGGCACTTGAAGTACTCTGCTGAATACACTAATGATCATCTGAAACTGATTCTGCTGCATCTACCCTCTGTACAGTGCAATGTGTGTTTCTCCAGGGCATTTTGTGGCCTGGAATATGCTCTTTATACAGGCTTATATGACAGGTTACCCCAGCAGGAAAGCTGTATGATTTTGAGTCTGTTTCCTGGTGAATAAGCACTGATTTCTTTCAGGACTTGTGGGGAAAATCTATTTTAATCCTCAGAGAATCTGGTTTGGTGGGAAGGAGCCCCATCAGTGGCTCTGAAACTGCATGCTGCATGAAAGGGGCCTGGCAAGTGGAAAGAAACCCTATAACTCCTCTGGAAATGCAAGTGCAACTGATATTGCTGTCCTGGAGAGGAGACCCGCTGACCATGCTGAGCATCCCAAAAAGGAAGAAGAGGAGTGCAAGCATCTTTTACACCTCCAGGAAAATGCAGGCATAAACTCTGATCTGATGCTAATTGATGCTAATGAAAGAACTCCAGCAGACTTTGGAATAGGCCTGCAGTTAAAGAGAGATTATACAATTTGAACCTTGCTTCTGATAACAACCAAAAGGATGGTACTATGCTTTCACCAGTCATGGCAGTACTCTTAAACCTTTTGGACAAAGGCTAGAAGAAGTGTAAGCAGGGGCAGGAGGACTCCCCAGCTTTGCCCCACTCACTCCTGCCTCTTTTCTCGGGCAGTCTGGTCCCTCTTGTGAGGGACTCTCTCTATGGGACAGACCAACACATGGTGGGGGTGGGGAGGTGGTACTGTGGGCATGCAGATCTCCAGAGTCCTCTCTCTTGCCTTCTGCCTTCCCAGAACCCGAAGTTTGATACAGGCAATAGCTCTGCAGTGTTCTGCAAGGGAGAGGAAGAAGCCTCAAGCCCTTCCCTTAAGCCTCTCCAGGAGCAAAAGAGGACATGCTAGTCTGAGAAGGAGAGCAGGCCAGGGACAGCTGGAGAAAGGGAGAGTCAGGACACATTAAAGACACAGAACAGAGCAAAAAGACTGGTATCAATTTTGCCCCAGAGGATGAGTCCAGTAATTGGAGGCTGGCTAGACTTAGCTCTGTTCCTGGGAAAGTAAAGGAAAGCCAGGATGGAATTCAGTTAAGAAAGAACTAAGCAAAAGAATATGATTAATGCCACTGACACTGTTTTATGGTAATTCTAAGCAAACCTGTCATATTTTTGTGCTTTGATGAGGCTGTATATTTTGTTGACAAAGGTAACTGCATAGTGATAATGTATATGAAACTGTGCTGGGTTTATGAGTCAGTAGTCTTATTTTGAGTCTAAAAATGACATCAGTACAGCTTGCGAGGACAGCACCAAGAGGAGGCCAAATGACAGACCTCAAAAGAGCCAATGAGAAGTCCAGGAGAGGCTCATGCAGGTTAGGGCGATGCTGGAAGCTGTTTAATCCATTAATGTAATAATTTGATCTATTATCTAAATGAACATGAAATCACTTGCTAACAGCAGGGGTTGGCGATGAGTAGCGGGACAGAAGACAATGATGCAGAGAGTCACACAGAGTGATCAGGCATGGTCTGACAGCAAGGGGCTACTTAGGCTTGGAAAGCTAGAAGATGGGAGTGGGAGTAGGCAGGGAAGTTTTAGCATAGTGGGTGGTGTTGATGAGTCTGAAACATTCAAGATCTCAGAGGAGATTTAGTGAAATGAGCTGGTTTTGATCCTGAGTGCATAAAGAGTTTGCCCTGGATCCAGAGGCGAGATCCAGAACAAAAGACCTCCATGATCAGGACCTTCCCTGACTCTCTCTCAAGCTTCCTAAGTAGCAGAGATCCTTTTCCTCCCCAGTACATCTCCATCCAGGGCTGTGTAGAGGACACTGCTGCCTGCATCCCATTGCCAAGGTATCCTATAGTGTGAATGGGAGTTGAGTAGTTGAAAGCCCATGTGGACAGAAGAGGGAGCCTTCAGGTTCTGCTTCCTGGTGCCATTTTCTCTATTCATATGCCAAGGTTTGCCATAAGGGAAGATTGTGCTGTTTGTGTGAGAAGTAGGATCACTCTCTTTTTGCAAACTGATACCCTCTTCCCTGCCACCAGCCTGGCAGGGGCAGGCAGCAGCAGGAAAGCGGTTGCCTGGGAACAATGCAGCACAGCCCAGTGGGAGAAACAGTAGGGTCAAGTGACAGCACCTTTCTCAGGTTTACCTGTTTGTTGAAGGTTTTGTCTTGGTTTTTGTTTAGTTTAGTTTAGTTTGTTTGGTTTGTTTTGTTGTTATGGGGTTGCTTTTTGTGTATGAGAATAAGGAGTTCTCACACCCATGTATGCTGCCGAGGGGAGGAAGCACAGGCTTGTGAGGCAGCTGGCACGCTAAGTCATGTCATGTCACTGCCAGCCAGGGATGGCTTTTTCCCTCCACACAGTCTCCTCCAGGGCAGTCGGATAGAGAAGCAAGCAGTGCCTGCTCTGCACTACAGTGACCCAACACTCTTGGGGCCAACAGCTGATCCAGGGGGCTCAAGGATATCTTTTCCTTACAGAAAAGATGTTTATTCAGCCAAAGGAAATCAGAAGATGAAACGTGAGATGAAACAAAGAGAGAGCATTTGTACTTAAGTCTTACCAGAAAACACGTTTGTTTCAACACTTTCCACGCAGCATAAACACACCTGTTTGAGGACAAGTGCCAAACCCCTCTTTCTCTTAAATAAGAGTGGCATTTTCTGGCTCATCTCAACACCGCTGTTCATCACTTCTCCTTGTCCAGCTGTGGTTTTCAGCAGTTCAATGTCTTCTTTATTCTCCCCGGACCCAGGAGAAATTAACACTCGCCTGCCTGAAGGTATATGGGTAGATATTCCCCAACATCCTACTCTAACAACACTGTGATATTTGAAACTCTATTGGTACATTGTCTGTCTTCCTATTTGCTCCCCTCTAACATTCTTCTGTACAGCCTGACAGGAAAACAGCAAACAAGAAAACTGAGGTATTGTTGACATTCATAAAAATAACTTGTCTTCTCCATCTTTATTTTTACACACACACATTTATCTTACTACTTTTGTTACAACCACCCTAAACCATCAGCAAGTGATTTCTGCAGAAAAAAAAAAATCAAGGATTTCAGTATGGCCTATCTTTCTGTGCTACATTTAGGTGCAATGCCTTAAACAAATGGACCCAAGTGGCCAAAAGATCCAGATTTCCCAGGCTTACAGTGAGCAATGGCACAGCTCTGTCCTGAGGCGTCAGCCCGTAGAGGTCCCAGAAGTGGCAAAATGGCTCTGGTGCCAGATCCACTGGACATGCGCTCAGTGTTTCCACACTGGTGTATGCATGAGACAACACCTTCTGTGCGTACACCCATGGTTTGGCCATCCTCAGAATCATGCTGTTATGGCTCATACACACATGGAATGAAAAAACCCTCAGCAAGCTCCAAAAATGAGTGTCCAGAAGAGGAAAGGCTGAAACATCTCTCTTTAACCATAAGCAGCACTTGTTTTATTAATGTGATCTACCTTGTTTCTCTCTCCCTAGAAGCGTGCTCTGAGGAAAGTTTCAGTTTCAGGCTTTTCTAATATTTCAAAGGTTTGCAAGGTAAGTCTGCTTTCCTGTGTGTGAGCTGTTGTCAGGCTACTTATAAAAGCATGGCAATTACCCTCAGTGGTGAATTATCAAAACATGCCCAATGGCACCCTCTTCCCCATAAGCTTTTTGTGAGTACGTGGCTTTTCTTTCCCTTCCTGCAGCTGCTATGTTCATCCTCCCTCTTGTGCACACTGAGGAACTGAACACACTGATGTAATTCCACTGAATTTGAGGGGAGTACCTGAAATTACAAATTGCTTTGGTGAGACACCTTTCTGTCCTTCACACAGTCACCCTGATCAGAGTTGTATTTAAAGGCATAAAATCAGTGCAACTGTCAGAAGCTATGAACTCTACAGGTGGGACTCATTAGGCCTTAGGGGACCATGCAGATCTGTAACTTGCCTGAAGGTACCAAGTTTAACCTCCTGAGACTCCAAAATTTTATCTCTGGCTGTGACTGCATCTAGTTTATTCTCTACTTGATGCAGAGTTTTTGCCTTCTATCTTCCTCCTACACAGTTTCCCATCTTTGGCATCTTCCTTTCTTTTTCTCATTATTGCTTTTGCTCTTCAGCTTCATGTTATAATAAAGTGTGCTTTTTTTCCCAAAGCATTTCTGCATGAGGTTGTAGTGAAGCTAAGGCTGTGGTGAAAGGAAATATACCACAAACGTATCAAGTGGTACACTGATGGGTAATTTAAAAAATAATATGTCTTGTGTTAGTCAAACAATAGAGCATTTGATAAGCTATCTGCAGCTGGGAGGATCATTTTCAAAGGACTGTCCACCTGCAGCACAAAATCCAAGGATAAGAGGTAAGCTTCAGACTGAACTCCCAGCCAAGGATCCTCACCACCCTTTCCTGTTCTTTCTTTGTGGTGGAGGAGTGGATGCACGAGCTAGGGACTAGGACATTTGACAAGATTATTTTTATTGTAGCAAGAAACAGCAAAATGGAAAGGAGGCATAAGGATGGTGAGGGATGGAAAAGATTGATAATTGTTTCCTTGGCAACTGCAACTATGGAGCCTCATGCAGGAATCCCTGAGAAAAATCCTAGATGATCATAATGGTCTCCTCTGCCTTCAGACTCTGTTCCAGGCTAAGTTTACACATCACAGTGTGGTGCTGCATAAAGGGATCTAGTTAGTGCTAAATGGAAACCAGAAGCTGTATGCTTGTAAGAAATCCTTGGGAAGAAGAAAAGCACTATTGTATCCCTTTCATAAAATGGGGAACGTTTTATAACGCAAAAGATGAAAAGATTGAATAACTTGGCAGAGATTACTAAAAATG
Organism: Atrichornis clamosus; assembly: GCA_013400975.1. Classification (NCBI taxonomy): domain Eukaryota; kingdom Metazoa; phylum Chordata; class Aves; order Passeriformes; family Menuridae; genus Atrichornis; species Atrichornis clamosus. The sequence continues at coordinate 14,968 of WBMZ01002059.1, forward strand.
TCTTTTCAACCCGGACGACAGCGACATACAAGTCTCTGCCTATCTCTCACATCACTGCAGTGAGAACATAACCCCCCAGAGTTGAGGCTGCACTGAAGGTGTCCAAGGAATTAGCAGAAGGGCTAAGGGAGCAGAAAGCAGGTGAAGTGGCTGCTGTTTAATAAGTGCTGTTTGCCCACCAGGTAGTTCAGTGCTACACGAGGCAGCACAAAAGGGTCCTGGTCCTGCACAGTGTTTGGCTGCAGCAAAAGTGAATCTTCATTAGTGGATGTAAATGTAAATGTAAATGTAAGAACTGGGGCATATCTATGAATATTAATGAAAGAAAGATTGACTAACTTCATGCTATTAAAAGATTTCTAGTCTCAGAGAGTAGGTGGAGCCTTTTGAAAAATGTATAATGAAATACAATATGTGATACACAACTTAAGAAGCTCTAAAAATGTGGATTTTGATCCCTTCCAATTTTCTGTTTATATAGTGCTTTGCAAGTGGGAAATGGAAAGATGTCTTCATTTGAACATTTTTCTTTTTTCTCCTCTATGTGCCATGTACAGGTGTTTGTTAATGCAGAATTTCATGGCCATGCATTCTGGGGAGCCACTTGGCAGTGGGCAGCTAGTATTGATTTCTGCTCCAAAAATAGGGCATCAAATGCTTGTATATTTATAGATGTATGTGTGCAGCATGTGTATATATACACACACATATATATATAAATGGGCGTTGCAAAGGTGTAAAAGACAGAGGAAGGCTAAATCAGAACCGTAGTTAATTACCTTGCCAGTTCCGATGGAAACTTTTGTGCCAGCAGTGCACGTAACAAATAAATGCTGGAAAGCTTATTATACAGTTCCATGCCTGTGAAAGGCATTCCTGAGCAAGAGGCTGGAGCATCACTACACATTCACTAGAAACCAGAGATTCAGGGCAGCAGAGTTTGCAGACAATCATGTGAGAATGAAGTGCTGCAGCATCAAGGCAACCAGTCCACTTATTTCTGTCTGTTCATAATGTTAAATAATTGCCAAGGCCTGCACTGCTATCAGTTGCTTCCTAGAGAGGCTTAATGAGAGGAAACCAGCTTTGTGAGTGATTCCCTGTGCAAGTGAGTGGAGATGTTACACGTGTCTGTCTGATGCTCTGCAAGGAGCGAGCAATTGTGGCAGCTCTAACAAAGCAGACAGAGAAAATGAAAGGATCCTTAGAGACCCACTATATATTTTTTATTCTTTGACATCTGTGATGGGGACGGCTGGCATATAGCACAAAATGAAATTTGTTTTCCCCAAGATATTCTTCTTGTCCACAGTAATTTCACAAATAAAATACTGTGTAAGTGAACTGCCAGAATTGTCATGTTTGCAGGTTCAATGAGAAGGGACTAATGCAGAGCATGCCAGCCAAAATAAGATGGGAGGATCCTGCCTTACTATCTGAAGTATTCCTTAAAGATAATAATTAATGTGTTTGTCAGTGTGTGTGACTATATTATTAGCATGTAAAAGGTGAAATGCAAAAGTAAAAACAGTGTGTTTTTTCTTTATTGCTCCCCTGTTTAAAAACTTACTGGGTTTTTTTTTTCCTCCCCTCTTTTTCTGGTTATTTTTCACCCTTTAATAACTAAAATATCATGTCTTCAGTTCCTCTTCTTTGATGAAGGTCATTTGGAGACCTGAATAATGATGTCAGATAAATGTGTAGCTTTTATAAGGAACAGAAATTTCACTGCCTGGAGAGGCAACTGTTACTTTAGGGCAAAAAAGGATGGAAGATATTTAAGGCAGCAAAAACGAAATAGGAATTTAATTTTACTATTTTGATTTATGTGTACCCAAAACATGACATCAAGGTTGAGATTAATTTCATGTAACACAATCGATCTACAAGAAAAGCCCTCGTTATCAAGGCCTTCCTCTATAGACAAAGGAGAGAGCCAGGCAAGGCCGGAGGCTGATGTCTGCCCTATCTGATAATTAAATGAATATCAATTCTTTCCATTCACAACAAAGGAATGGAGTTTAGAGACTGAGTTTCAAAGCAATGTATGCATGTAACTTCAGTTAAAAAGGATCTATTACATCTGTCCTGCTTGAATAAAGGAATGCAAGTTCTCTCCAAAGTGGATGTCAGAATGGTTTCCTCCTACCCAAAAGGAGAGATCTGTAATCAATCAAAAATCCAGCAAATTGTGCACAAATGAGGAAATGCAGGACAGGTATTTCAGAAGAACAGGAAGAAAGGGATGTACTAGAGCAGAAGCCAAACCTTGCGAAGCTTTAAGGAAGTATACGCCACAGTATGACGTTATGCATATTTTTCAAGATGCACGTTTTTCTTCCCAAAAGGCAGGTCAGTTGGCTAGGTTAATTCATTAACTTGATTTGAGGAACATAGCACATTGTCCCTGACTCTTGTAAGTCTCAGCTTCTTTGGTATTTTTTAAGTCCTAAATCATGGAGTCATGTGATTTAAAAGCTTGGACTTCATTTTAAAAAGAAAACAAACTTGATTTTTTTTCCTAGATTGTGGAATAAAACTTGCAGGTACAAATTGTAAATGCCTCAGGAAAGGAAAAGCGGATACTAAAGCAAACGTGGTCCTTTAGGCAGCCTTATGATATCTGAATACTTAGACTTGAACACCAAGTTGGCATTAATTGGAGTGCCTTTGAAAACTGTGTTAGCTGTGTTATATATGTAAGGGAAAAAAAGGCTGTAATTCTCTGTATGGCCTTCCTCTTTTCTTCCCCTTCTCCTGTGTATTCATAAAGCCACACTTTGCCCCATATGTGCAGCTCAAGAGACATTTAGAGGTACAATTATGGTGCAAACATAACTGGGTCACTACCACAAAAACACAACAAACCGCTCTAACTAAAGTATATGTATGGCAAGCCTGTGATGTTAAAATCAGATTTCCTTAAATTGCCTTTTCTTGCAGACAATGAAAACAGCGTGTATGGCAGAAGACCACTGAAAAGAACTTGGAAGAAAGGATCCATTTTTACAATAGCAGCATTTCATCTGATGTGCAGACCTTGGTTCGTAATTGAAAGTGAGACAGCCAAGGGAACTGGTAGGAGTAGGTTATGGGAATTCAACCGAACAATGTTTTGCATTCAGCTAATTGCATGAAATTGGGCTATTAGTGTAAGTTTTGTAAATTGCAATAACATAAAACAAAGTAAAATATGCCCAGTGTGTACATTCACACTAAAAGAGAACTCCAACTGGTTTCAGAGTACAGAGAACTTCCATTAACTCTTCAGAGCTGTGTCCAAATATTATTCTCAGCCTCACAGGTTCCTCAAATGGACTTTCAAAGGGAAACTCTTTTTATCAAACAGTAAATAAACATAATTTAGTAGTGAGCTTGTTTTCACTGGCAAGAACACATCTAATATGTCCTTTATCTGACCTTAATTTAACGTTGCATAAAATATCGTTGAAAAGAACTGGAGAAGGAAAGAGTTTCGTCTCAAATTGCAGCTGCTCGCTCCAGTAGCTCACCTAACAAAACTCTGGCAGCAGCTGCAGCTCATGCCTTTTTAACTTCTTCTGTGGCACAGGATTATTCTGTCCTGTGGCTTTCCCATAGCTAAGCAGAAGGGTTATCAGGAGAGGTGTCCCAAGCCCTCCTTTGTCTTAACTTCTTGATCTGGAATTTTTGTCCTGTGTTCACCCTTGGGACTCAACCTCAGTGTTTAGAACGAGCATCTACAGAGGCCAGTTTTAGTGGCAGCTTTCGACAATGCAGCTCCACTCCAGCAAAGCCATCACAGCAGACAAATACTGGCCCACTCAGGCTAGTTATTCTAATGCTTTGACCTCAGTCTAGGTAATGCTTGCTGCCTTGGCACCTGAGAAGGAAGACTGCAATTAGTCATGCATTTATCTTTATTGAAGACTTGGCTGCTCAGGAGCATGTGCCAGCCACATGTCTTGCTGGGCTGCCCAGGCAAATGCCCATGTCACCAATGTCTCTGTGGGGTTCAGAGGCCATTGCCCAATTGCCTATGTCTTCTCTCCCATTTTTGAAGGAAGGGAAATAATGACTTCTGTGATGAACACAGATTATGATGACATCAAATAACCAATTAATGTATCTGTGTCAGTAATTCAATCTTGTTCCCAGTGTTTTTCAGCTTAAAATCCGTATCAGAGTACAGAAGAAAACACCACGTCAGCATCCTGTAATGAATGTTGAACGTAAAAGATAGTTGAGCTGTGAATAAGAGGTACCTTAGTAACACCAGAGCTTTCAGCTCATTTCTCTGTCACTGAGTTTAGCAGCAGAGTATGCCTTTCATGGCATCTAATGTTGTTCCCTGGATTCTGCTCTGTGCTCAGTCTACTTGAACCTTAACATTCCAAAGGAAGAGGGGTTTGTTGCTGTTCTTGGAGGGTGATTTCCATGCTGGTGTATTCCTCTGCCAGAAATTTTACCCGGAGGTTCTGACTCAGGTTTGTCTTTTTTGGATGAAATTATTTCTCTTTCAAACATTGTCCTTAACAAACTCTTCTTTTTCTCAACGATTAAGGCTTTTCAAGTGTTTTATGCCTCTCTATTATGTCTGCCTGTCACAAGTCTGTACAATGGTCTTTTAAAGTTTACTTAGGGCACAGCTGCACTGTGACACACCATGGTGCAAATATCCCTGAGGCAAAGCTGAATGAGCCAGCTCCAAAACTGGGATTTGTACTCTGGCTGTTTAATAGAGAGAGACAAGGACCATCTTTTCTGGCTCCCTTTGCTCTGTGTCTGTTGAATTTGATACAAAGGGGTCGTGGTTTGCAGGCAGGGTTTTTAAGCTCTACTTTTGGAAAAGAAGAAAAGCAATGAAAGTAACAAGGAGTTGCATATCACCCTGACTGCAGTGTTCAATGCTTGAAAAGGGTGTTTGGTGAGGGACAACGCTGTTGAAGCAAATAATGTGAAATGTGGTTTAGCAATCACAGAATTTGGGCCTCAAGTAGAGTAATAAAAAGTTAAGTTTCTTGCTTTACAAAGATTTGGATGGTGACATTTCACTGAAAGATGGGAAAGCAACATAGGGAGAAAAGGTCTTTAGGGTGACAAAAAGGCAGGAAGACTGTAGGAAGATGAATGTGAACGAAAAAAAAAGAGTAGAGAACAGAAGTATAAGTATTGTGTGACAGCTATTGAATGGGAGGGAGCCTGGGGTTGTAACTTCTAGAGGGACCAGAAACCATTAGCAGTAGGAAACCAAAGTAGATTTGAGGGAAGGGAAAAGAGCTGCTAAAGCATTTCTCTTAGGAAGATCAAGCCAGTAGCATCTGTCAGCAGGTGCAAAAGCTCACTAGAGGGGAATGTCACGGACAAGATTTTGAAAGTGTTCCTTCCAGCTGTTCCTGCTAAAATCAGGCAAAGCATCTACTGATTGCCTGATTTAGTTATTCTTACTTTCAAAAAAACACTGATCCTTGACTCTGGCAACACTTACTGATCTGCCTTGTTCATCATGTAAATTAAGATAGCATTTGATTAATCGTTGGCTCTAAACTGTATCTGGGCCAGACATGAGGAAGCCTTATCTTTTTATATGAAGTCCAAATGGTTTCCGGAATGGGATGGGAGATGTATCCTAAATTATGAAGTGATGACTAGAAACAGATGTGGGAGAAGATTTTGCAAAGTCTGGGTATTTTTTGGAAGTATTTATTGACATTGCATAAAGTGACAGGAAGGTTTGTTGGTACTGGTTTTTGGGAGGAGCTTAATAGATGTAAGTGACCTTTTCAGTGAGCATTCTGTTTGAAATGGGATTACCAAGGATATTTTATAGTAAACTCACTGTACTTGAAAATTACTTAGAGTTCCAAAGCAACAACAGACAAGATCTGGCTTGCTCTTTTTTTTGTGTATGTCATTTCATAACACAGAAAAATAATCTAATTGCTGTTATGATCAATGCATTATTGTTATTACAGTATGGTAAGTTAGCTAAGTAGTGATGGAATTATTTTTAGTTGTTCAGTGAATGAGAATGAAGGATAGTTTGATAGAGCAAAATATATCTGTGGTACAATAATTTCTGAATATATTGTCTATGTGTTATAAAATGATAGATTATGAACAAAATAGGATAGTTAAGGTCAAGATTGGTTGCAGATATGAAGGAAAAGAGACCAACAGTTCAGAGATCTACACACTTCTTTACTGGGGAAACACTAAGCCCATTTATTCTAATGAATTTTCTCAGCAAAACTGAAGAGACGTGAATTTGAGGTAAAAGGTTTTGGCAGGTAGTGAAAGTGAGGGAGTCAGAGAAGGCAATCAGAGTTACCAGTCTTAGGAGGAGTAGTATGAAGCTGAATATTGGAGACATTTCTTGCAGACCCCATGCCAGAGGTCCAGGAACTTGATTAAATAGATAGCCTGAGGTATTTGCAAGAAGATGATGAGCCTGTCAGAAAACAGAGATGCACTTGGGACTCTGTAATGTCTCAATGAAATCTGTAGTGGAAAATGTGGAAAAAAGCCATTTATTAGACACCTCTACCTGTTTTTAAAATGAAAAAATATTTTTCAGAGTTACCTCTGTATATTCTTATATTTCTCCAGCTTAGAAGCTCAGGATTGAAAACAGAGCATATATGTCTCTCTTGCCTTTTTACTTTTAATGCACAGAGAATCTGGTATTTGTATGGATATTTCTGGTGCCAGATCCCAATATTGCTTTTTACACAGTTACAACATGAGACTCCAGGAGTGTCTTGTTAAGCTATACAAATACAAAAATTGATACCCTTATGAAGTTTGGCTTTTTCCCTTTCACTGTTTAACCTAGAAAACATACTTTCTAGTACCTTCCTTGGACTTTCTAGAACAAAACCAATCTGTTTCAAAGTTGGCTTTTTTTCTCTTCTAGTGCCACCAGCTGTTGTTACTGTATTTCCTCATCTAGTTAAAAGAAGGGCAGAAGCAACCTAGAGCACAAGTTTGCATGAAGCAATGCATGAGAGTTCAGAAACAGAACAAAAGAGCACAATAAGACTGAGCTGTATTGTTCTGTAAATGGTTTGCATCTTTTTTATGTCTCATACCATGCGACTTTCCATAGCACACAGCTTTGCAGAAAGAAAAACATTAATTAAAAAAAAAAAACCTCTCTGCTCCTTTAGACACAAGTGTTGGTAAGAAAACTAGATGTCTGAGAGCACTGGGAATAGCCCAACACACTGTCTGAAGGTCTTCACAAAGACAGGCTAGAACACTGCCCTCAAACATTTTTTCAATGGGTAGGTCAGCAGATTGGAAACATTCACAAAAATCAATTTCTTCAAAAATTTCAGCAGCAGCAAAAGAGCAGGAGAAAAAAAATCTGTTGTTTTTTAATACAAATATTGTTCACAGAAGGAAAATATATCAGCAGTAGCTCTGGTCACTGAGTTGCAAACTAGTAATAACTGGAAGTTAAATCATTGGACAGTTGTCTGGATCCACTGGAAGTAATGTTGATGGTTTCTGATTCACTTCAGTGTCTCTGAACCTCGGTTCTGATGTACAATTTTGAGAATCACGTTTCTGGATTTGAGTATTACATTTGCCACAGAAAGCAAGGTGATTGGAAAGTAGTTCCAGGTTGGCAAGAGGGTCTAGTGTCACACCTTTCTTTCCAGCGAAACCTGGGCAACAAGACGAAGTGAGAACTTCCACGAAGAGCCTTCTGAGGACGCCCTTGTTTCTATCATTGCAGTGTGCGTGCACATTTCCACGGCTGAGGCTGCAGCTTCCGAATGTTCCGCTGTGTGTGTTCACTTGTGAGGTTCCTATCCAAAATGTCGTGGGGTTTTTCCCCCCCCCTTACATACTTCACAAAACAAGCTCTCCATTTCCAGGTGAAGCTTGTCATCATTAATCTAATCATACTTTGCACAGCCTTTGATTTTTTTGCATCTTCAGCCTTGACCCAGTGATAAATCAGCGTAGCCGTCGCTGTAGTGGAAAGCTCAGTAATGTCAAAAGCTTCCTGGTATACGTGCAATGGGAAGTCATTCAGCAGTAAGTAAATAACCCTTGCAAGTCACACTGTTAGAAAAGATTACTTCTACTCTCCCCTTGAGCAGGATGTCTCATATCTTGCTCCATAGCACCATGGATCACAGCAGAATACAAAAGGAAAGAATTTCTCACCTTCCAAGTCAGTTACTTCTTACAATTAATGCATTTGCAAGCTGCAGCATAAAACTTAGTTAAAATTATAGCTGCTTTGTCTTTGTCAGTTTGCAAGATTCCAAGATTTCTGGCCTGTATTAACGTCCTAGCAAAATCTGACATATGTTTTCAGATTCGGTTTTAGTGGAGACTGAAGTGTTCTATAGATCTTTGGGGGTTTTGTTTGTTTGGGTTTGTTTTGATTATATTGTTATAATTAACAGTCATTCTTGACTTAAGACACTTGTTAGAAGCATGTAAGGTGTTTGGGCGGGGGAGGTTTTCTGTTCCAAAGGGAAAGGAAAATCACAGCCTCCACCACAAATCCCAGCAGGACATCTGATCAAGGGGTATCTGTGTGAAGCTCTTGTTGGTTACTCTGTAGCACTTTTATCTGTGCCTGTGCACTAGGTGAAAAGGAACAGAGAGAGAGAAGGAGGTGACAGTGCACTAACACAGCTTGAAACAGTCCTGAGGAAGGCACAAGTGGAAGTACAGGCTTGAAACTGTAACCAGAAGGAATGTCCTTTGTTACAATTCCTGCTGTATAGAGGAAAACATGACTTTCTCATAAATGAGGAGTAAACCAAAGAAATAGCTGAAGGCTACATAAAGGGAAGACTTTGAAAAACCCTGTAGTTGGACTTAAAGTGGTGGGTGTCAGCTACCACAAAGATGCCAAATTCACATGGACAAATCCTGCCCTGGTTCATCAAGACAAATGGGTGAAGTAAGTGCCAATCAGACACAAAGGGTGTGGCTTTTCAGGAAAAAGGGGGACTAGAAGGACTGCAAAAAAAATTAAAGAAACTAAACAACAGTACAAAGATACTAAAGTTAATACAATTACTAAGAGGAGTAGGAGCTACAAATGCATTGCCCCAAAGTATGGCTCCAGTGAAAGAAGAAGCTAAGCAGGACAGAGGATCATATGAGATTAGGGAAATTCTTTCACACCTTCTGGGAAACAGCAGACCAAACCAGAGGGTGAAGAGTAGCATAACCTCACAGCTCCTCTTTCAATGCTGGTTACAGTTTAACAATGGGACTTTAATTTGGAGGTGTCTGGTGGAATGTGTGAAATTGCAAGGGAATAGAGAATATGTGATCGAATGTGACAGTTCTTAAATTGGCCCAGGAAGTGGGGAAGTAGCATAAATACCAGTTTGGTCTCAAAAGACAGAGAAACTGGGGAACAAGAACCCAAATATGAGACAAGGAGATTATTTTAATGAACTGAACTCTGGGAACTGGAGCAGGAAATCGTGCTAGCTGAGACAGTGAATGAGTTAGCAGTTGCTGTGTGTTTCATTATGGATAACATCTCAGAAATGTGAGAGAAGTTGTCTCACACTCTAGTCTGGAAAGTTACCTTTGGATCCTGGTGAAACAAGTAATTTACAGACAATCTGAAATGTACTACAGGCAGAATTAATGTGTTCTGTTACTAGAGGCACTGTTAGAACAATGATGAAATGTGGTATCTCTAGGTAAAGGTGATAGGCAGGGCCTGAAATATGTTTTGTAGTTAAGTATTTCAAGGGTCTTAACTGCCAGTGCTCCCACAGAATCTGAAGGAGAGATGGATTCCTGTTCATTTCCTAAATAGTTCTGAGGGCTAGCTTATTAAAAGTGAAAGAAAACCACATTTTGCAAACGAAGTATGTGACTGCATGCTCCAATGCCAAACATACATGCACACTGCTGCTTGCAATGAAGGCATATTGGAATGACGTGTTGTTTTTTAAGCTTTTGCTGGCTATTGTTTAGCCTGCACTGCAGATTTGCGGGAGAGGTTGGGAAGGACAAGAGAAACTGAGAAAGATGGCAGCAATGAAGTACCTGACATGGCACATAACCACAAATGGTGGGTATGTAATTATAAACAAAGGCTAGAGTGCTCTTTTGAGCTGAGCTATTTTCAGGGACTGGCAACTAGGAAAGAAAAAATATTATGTCCTAATGGGTTCTGGTTTTAGTAAATTAAAAGGAATATCAAAGACATTCTTCTGGCTATCAGCAACTTAATGTAACAGAAACAATCCTCAGGCCCTGATATTTTTATTTGCTCATATAAAAGAAAAAAAAAGTGGGTATTATGCAAGTTTTTCTGCATTCAGTTGGATGTTTCAAAAACTATGCAATGAGGGGGTTTTTGTCCTACTGTGATCTTCTTTTTGCAATGTTTAACATCTTTGCATGGGATTTGATAGCTCAGAGTTTTTTGTTTAGCTTTAAGATATATGTTGTAAACACTCATGAAATGTTCTGTAAAACATCTCTCCACTTCACAAAATGAAAGAAAATTATATCGTACTGACCGAGGCTTTTAGAATGAAAGTATAGGTCTTGTGCTAGAAGGCCTGAAATACTTACCATAGTTGATTGCCTTTGATAAAAGACAGGGCATCCATGGACTTTTTGACTCTGGAAATGTCTAACCTAAAACCAGGGGGGTGGTTTTGAGATTTCACGCCCTCCCCTTACTCACTATGTCAATATTGAGCCACATCTTCAGCTGATGTGATTTCACTTTTGCTTATTTCCATTGCCGAGGACTGGCCATGCCTTATTTTCCTTTACTGTCTGAGTGATATGTTGTGATGTGCATTGTGTGATGTACAGCTATAGCTTATTGTTTTATTTCTGTGTGTCAGCAAAATGAATCCTTTGCTCCTTCCATCCGTATCTGGGAGTGAGTTGTTTCTGTTGCGATGGATGTGTCCCGGATGAACTGATAGCTTGTTTAATTGTGAGTACAGCTGGGAAATACATGAGCCCAGCTTTAAATTGTGGTGGGATCTTCTCCCAGCTGTCACTGGTGCTCCTTAGTGGTTGTGTGCCCTGGCAGCCAAAAGGGCCACCCATGTCCTAGGGTGCATCCAGCACAGTGTCTCTGGCCAGTCAAGGGTGGGGATTGTTCTGCTCTGCTCTGTGCTGGTGTGGCTTCACCTTGAGCACTGTGTGCATTTTGGGTGGCACAATAAAGGATCTAAAGCTATTAGAAAGTGTCCAAAGGAGGGCCATGAAGATGGTGAAGGGCCTTGAGGGGAAGCCATACAAGGAGCAGCTGAGGTCACTTAGTCAGTTCAGCCTGGAGTAGACTGAGGGGAGACCTCAAAGTGCTCTACAGCTTCTTCACGAGGGGAAACAGAGGAGCAGGCACTGATTTCTCTGTTGGCCAGTGATACGACCCGAGGGAATGGCATGAAGCTGTGTCAGGGTTCTTCCCCCACAAGGTGGTTATACACTGGAACAGGCTCCCCAGAGAAGTGGTCACAGGGCCAAGCCTGACAGAACTAAAGAAGTGTTTGGAAAACGTTCTCAGGCACATGGTGTGATTCTTGGGGCTGTCCTGTGCAGTGTCCCTTCTAGCTCAGTATGTTCTATGGCTCTATGACTGCTGGACTCACCCCTGCTCCTAAGGAACCCTGTGGTGAAAGGNTTGGGGCTGTGCAGTGTCCCTTCTAGCTCAGTATGTTCTATGGCTCTATGACTGCTGGACTCACCCCTGCTCCTAAGGAACCCTGTGGTGAAAGGGGTCTTTGCAATCCCCTAGAGCAACACTAATGCTGCGTGGATGTCCTGATACATATACCCTCACTGCTACGCCTCCTCCTTCCCCGCTGGGACATTTATTAGTTTCAGCTCCCAACACATGCACAGTCTGCGGGAAAACGGTGCTGACCCCGGGCACCACTCAGCCTGCCCTGAGGGCTGAGGGGCGGGACCACCAGCCTCCCGACCTCGCTGTCCCACGGGGGCAGCGCAGTCAGGAAGCAGCCGGTCCTGGGGCCACCCCGATCACGGAGCAGGTACTGAGAGCCACCGGCAGCCCAGCCAGCCCCTCAGCAAACCCCTTCCAAACCCCTCCCGGCGAGCGGCGGGCGGGAGGCGCCG
>WBMZ01002060.1:6463-22005 GCA_013400975.1 Atrichornis clamosus
GTACCATCTTTCCATCCATATTTCAGATATAATTCATATTCCACTTTAAGGAACTCTTTTCTTATAATTTTTTTTTTAAAACTCATCTCCTATTTCAATTTTTTTTCCAATGGCAGAATTCTTTCTTCCTCCTGTATTTTTTATGTCCTTGGCTTTTTCATGGATATTTTTATGATTTTATTTTTCCACAGCGCTGCCCTGACTGTTTATTGCAATATGACTTTATGGACCCCCAGTGCCCTGTAATAAATGATGGGAAAAATAACTTACAAGGGCAATAATCCCAGTTATGGCTCTTATGGAGTATCCAAGGATTTTTAGGAGCTCCATCAGCCTGGGCCACAGTGGTTTAACTTATCTGAAAGGCTGCTGGAATTTGTCTTTTTTATTGGGGATATTGTGAAACACTTCAAAAATGCAGATTAATTCCCAGTCTGGTGCTTCATGGCAAAGCTCTGTCCTGGAAAGGTTTACGGTTCAATCCGAAAAAATCCCATGCCAGGATTCCCAGAGGCTTCCCTGGATTTTCAGACTTCCCCCGATGACTCCTCTCAATTTCATGTTTAAGGAGGCAGCAGTGCTGAAAACGATGGGAGGAGGAAGTTTCCAGGTGGATTTTGCCAGAAGCTCCTTCAAAATTATCCCCGGCTCCATGAATCCTTCGGGCTCAGCCTGAGGGAAGAAGCTGTGGATAATCATGGGCCTCACTCGTGGCCTTTCCAAGGTTTCTTTCCTTGGATTTGAGGGAACAATACAGCTCATGAGAGCCGGTGGCTCTTTTCCTTCCTTAGGCTTCATCCAGAGGTCTTCCAGTTGAGGGAAGAGGAGTGAACAAGGACAACAAGGACAACAAGGACAACAAGGACAACAAGGATCTGGCAGCACTGTTTGCAGCCAAGAAAATTAAAATTCTTTCTTCAAACCTGCAGAAGATTTGGGTAAATTTGGTTCATCTCTGTTTCCATAGAAATATCAATGTAGGGATGGCACAAACTGCCCACGGCAGGGATTTGTGCCCTTTTCCATCTGCTCCACAAGGATCCTGGAAGATTTTTCCCATTCCTGCCTGCAGCAACCTCAGGTGATTTCTGTAGGTCCTTCCAAGAACTCCCTCATGGTTCTGTCCTCGGATTTGGCCAAGAGGTTTTTTCTGGATGTCTGTCATGTGTTGGTGTGGCTTTGCCTGATCACAGAATTCCAGAATTATTGAGGATGGAAAAGCCCTCCCAGCCCATGGAGCCCAAGCTGTGCCACATCCCCACCTTGTCCCAGCCAAGAGCTCTGCGTGCCACGTCCAGGAATTCCTTGGACATCTCCAGGGATGGGGACCCCAAGCCTCCCCGGGCAGCCCTGCCAATGTTTAACAACCCTTTCCATGGAGAAATCCCTGCTGATGTCCCACCTGCCCCTCCCCTGGCACAGCCTGAGGCCGTCCCCCCTCATCCCGTCCCTGCTCCCTGGGAGCAGATCCCAAACCCCCCTGGCTGCCCCCTCCTGTCAGGGACTTGTGCAGAGCCAGAAGGTCCCTCTGGATCCTCCTTTTCTCCAGGATCAACATTCCCAGCTCCCTCAGCTGCTCCTCAAGGACTGACTCTCCATGGGGAGGATCACAGGTATCACGGGGGCCATTGCAGGCTCCTGGAGATCTTCCTTTTTTCCCATTAATCCCTGTGGAAACAGCAAAAGGAAGTCAAAAGTCCAAATTTTTCCCTGGCATGGGCTGCTCTGGCTTTGCTGACTTCAGCAGAGCTTCCCCGGGCTGCAGGAGCAGGAGATAAGATCTTATCCATGGGATTTTTCATGGAGATCTGGTCCTTAGGGCTGGCTGTTGGAAAACAGAGCCTGTGCACTTTGGGTGGTTTGGTTGCAAAGATGAAATAAATTCTTTTATATCCATTCAAATCACCCTGGGCGTTTCTTTGCTTTCCGTTGGAAATAAGAAAGGAGAAATTCCCAGGAAGAGGAAACCCATTTTCCATGTTTTGGTAATACAGTGGGTTGTTGCTATTCTGCCATTCCACAGGGGAAGTCAATGCCCATGAAAGGGATTATAAAACAACAGGCATTTTTAATTAGGGCCTAATTAAATTAGAGGTCAAACGAGCCCTGTCACGGAAGGGGCAGAGCTCCCCGCAAGTTCTGGACTCGCCCAGGGATGAAGGGACCCCTTGGCCACTTCCCAGGGACAATTCCCGAGCCTCCAGCAGGACCAGGAGGGGTCGTGATTCCTGTATCTTGCCAGGGAAAAGCAGGGATGGGAAGTGGGATGTCACAGATCGCATCCCAGGAGTGGAGAGGCAGGCAGGGACCATCAGCTGTCCAGAGGCCGTGGAATTAGGGGACAACCCTTCCTCAGGCGGGATGGATCTGTCCATGCATAATCCGCAATAATTTTATTTCATCTCTTGGAGCTGCACAAGCATTTATTATTGAATTATACACCACAATTTGCATATATACATTTGTATACATTCCCGTACGCCTTATAGAGTTTATATTTACCTATTTTGTGTCTCCTTGCTCCTCAGTCTAAACACAAAAATAATAATTATGTTGGGAGGTCAAGAGATCTGTAAATGTGTATTTTTAAAAATGTGATTCCAGGCGTAGAACGAACAAAACAGGAAAAGGGAGTTGTGTAAAAGGTGGGAAAATAAGGAAAACACACCAGTGCTGAAAAAGGGATGGCAGTGAAGGCGTTGTCTCTAAGAAATTAACAGTTCTCCTCCCAAAACACCCACTTTCCAACGAAATAAAAGCGAATCTTCCGTCTTTTATTTTCCCTCGGGGATTGGGGAACCATTCCCGTTGCTATCTGGGCCGGGATTTGACAGCTTCCAGCAGGAATGGGTGTGAAGCTGCCCAGATGTGTCTGCCGAAGGAACCATTTTCCTGCTGGTGACAGAAGCCTGGCAAGATTCCCAATCAAAATCTGAGGGGCATTTTTCCCCTCCCCTCCTCATTCCAAACAAACAAAATAAAAAACGGGAAAAGAAAAAACCTGCCCGCATCAACCACACATAAGAGGAGAAATCTCCCTATTTTTTTTTCTTTTTAAGGGCTTCAGGAAAGACAGGGAATCTTAACACTGCCCTCCCCAGGGCCTCATCTGTCAGTCAGGCTTTTCCTTTGGCCCCAGAATATCCAATCCCTCTCCCTCTCTTCCTGAATTTGCAGTATCTCGTACAGGAACCCCAGGCCGTGTTTAATATGTTTGGGTTTTACGGCGACAACACAAAGGTCAACGTTTAAGGGAGATTATGGAATCAGAGCAGTCCCCCGGGATGAGGCACGGAGCAAAATCATTCCCATTTCATCGTCCTCTTCTCCCACCTCTCCCACTCCATCCAAACGGCAAAGTCCTGTTATTTCCTCGTTCCCTCTGCCTTGGAATTATATCAGGGTTGATCTCAGGTTTATGCGAGGCCAGGATCAAATTTTCCAAAGCGCTTAAGCAAGGCTTTGCTCCTAAAAGATTGAGACATTTGGGAAGGGAGAAGAACTTTCATTTCCATAGCAAAATCCACGGGACTTGGAGGGCTAAAAACCACAAGACAGAGAGAGGAATAAATGCAACCTTGGAGTTTAAATTAATCTTTAATGAGAAACCTTTCTGATTTGGGGAATGTCACATTGCCAGGTGTGGTTGGAGACTGGAAAGGCTAAACTTGGAGAAGGATCTGGGAATCACAGCCAGTGCCAAGTGGGACAAGATGGGACAAATCCTGAGGGCCACCAGTTCCCTCCTACTGTAAATAAGGCAAACTACACCATAATGTAGCAAATTCCAGAATCCTGAAGAATGGGGAATGTTGGAAGGGACCACTGGAAGTCACCAAGTCCAGCAGGGTCCCCATTACTCAGGAAAACCTCTGGAATACCCATCCTTCCAGGGGTGCAAGGAAAACCCATGGCTGACCTGATCTACAGCCGGCTGTAGTCCTATTCCAGCTGGGATTTTGGGAAACATAAACCCATGGAAAACCGGTGGAAGGAAATCTTGGAGTTTTACCCCAAATTTTTGCTTTAAGGTCTTGAGTGCATGGTTTTAGGAATGGCATCCGGTAGGAAGGGAAACACCACCACCGACTGGGGAATGTATCCTGTGGCATCGAGTCCCGAGTGGATCTCTGGGAAAAAAATGAGCTTTTTACTTTCTTTATTCTCCATACAATTTTTCCTGGAATAGTTTATTGAAGTTCACTGTTAGAAGAAGGACAGTGAAAGGAGAGTTATTCCCATCCTAATGTTCTTAAGCACCTTGATTAATCGGGAAGGAGTAAGGAGGGAAGCCCAGTGGATCAGTGGATAGAGGAAGGGGCTGGAAAAATCAAAAACTCTGATTTATACCTCAATCTACCCTGAGTGCTACAAACAAAGTCAGATCCATGAATTCCCCAAACTTCCTGACCTTTAACACCTACAGAGTAGCAGGAACATTCCCACAGGCACAGGAATGAAGTTTGCAAGGAGATGGAGCTCTGAAATTCAGCACCAACGACATCGTTATGTGATTATTTCAAAGCAACAATTCAGGCTGCAAAATACCCAAAATTTATAGATTTATAATAAAGCACAGGACAGAAGCTGATTTTTTTTTTTTTTTAGATTAAATTGAGATGAGAAGATGTGAGAGCTGCACATAAAAAATGACCCTGGATTTTATCCTTCACTCCCTACTGCTGCCCATGCTGCTTTCCCATAAGCAGTGGAGAGAGGAACATTTGTTGCCTGGCTCTAAATTAACCCAAAAAAGACACATTCAGCAGCCCATTCCTGTCCTGCTGGAACCGGACTGGAGGACATGGAGAAGGATTAAGCATTCCCAGAAAGAAACATAAAACAATATGAAACACATAGAACAACAATGCAAAAAAGCATTTTTAAAAAGGGGGGAAAAAAGGAAAAACCTTTCCGACTGCGCACAGAATAATTCAAAGCAAATGTGAGGCCGTTCTCTGCAGCAGGACAACCACAGAGGCTCACATGATCTTGTGCTTTTTGGGGTTTTTTCTCTTTTTGGGTTTTTTTTCTCCTCACCACGAACCCAGTGGGCCTGGCCAGTATTAGTGGGAAATATCTCCGGAGGGGCTGTGTTTGCCAAGCGGCTGCTTGGTGTTTCTTTTGTGAGGATTCTGAGGATTGGAGCTGCTTGTTCTGGGCTGAGTTTTCCCCCCTAGCAGGAAAAGAGAAGCATCAGCTCCCCACCCGTTTCTCATCCTTGGGATCAAACACATCCGTGGAAAATCTGCTTTGCTGCGGGCAGGCCTCGGCCTTGCTGTGCTAATTCCTGATGTTTGGAGAAAGGTTTCAAGTACACACTCAAGACTCCACATTTTTCCCTCTTTTTTTGGTGAAGAAACCATTCCCTGGCTGCAGAGACATCCCAGCTTGGCTTTGGCAAAGCTTGGAATGCAGAACAGAGCGTGGAAAGCTCCGTAACCTGCTGCAAGTTGGGATTTTACCACAGGAGCAACAGATTCCGGCTCCCTTCCCTCCCATTCCTGAGCGCCAGCCCTATTCCCAACTCCCATTTTTGTACCTGTGAGGTGGAACGAGGGAAGAGGCTGGAACTAAACCTCCCCAGAATTAGTCTTGTCCTGTGTTGGCTCCCTGGGCTGGCCCAGGGTGCTGCCACAGGAGAGTTCGCACTGGATTGGGCTCCCAAGTTTAATGGATGAGGGATGGAACTCGGAGCAGCCTGGGATAGCGGAAGGTGTCCCTGTCCACGGCAAGGGCTGGGAACTGGATGGTCTCTAAGGTCCCTTCCAAGCCAAACCACTCCTGGGTTCTTTGACGGAACTATGCACAAGACAAGGACTTGGAACTGGATGGTCTTGAAGGTTTCTCCCAACCCAAACCACTCCTGGATTCAGGGAATTATGGACAAGACACTGCCTCCCACCGTGGTTTTCCCAACCATCCCAGGACCACGAGGACATCGCTGCCAGGACATTCTCTCTGCCTGGAGACCATTTCATTGATATCCAGGTTGCCTGCATGTTATCCGTGATATCCAAACCCAATATTTTCCAATCCCTGTGCTGCAGAGCTGGATGCAGCCTCCTGGCAGCTTTAGGGCTTCACCTGCACCCGGAGCTTTTTTAATTTGGGGTCAAAGTCAGGGTCAAAGGAAACCACTCTCCAAAGGGGAGATTTTTATTTGTGTTTTCCTTGTTTTGTTATTGATTTCCGAATTTCAGGGGGGTGACACCAGTGCACAGACCATGTCAGACTCTTCCTTGCTCTTTGATTATCGTTAAATACATGCCTGGAAGATCCTTAGAGGATTATTTAGGTTGGAAAAGGTGTTGAAGGTCATCAAGTCCAACCATTCCCTCAGCACTGCCAAGGCCACCACGAAACCAATGTCCCCAGGTGCCACATCCACACTTTTTAAAAATTCCTTCAGGGATGGGGACTTCACCACTGCCCTGGGCTGGACAGCCCTTTTGGGGAAGAAGTTTTCCCTAAAATCCAACATAAACATCCCTAGAACTGCTGCAGGTATCCTGTAGAGATCACGGTCTGTTTGTACCTCCATCACTTTCCCTGTGAAATCTTCTGTCCGGTTGGATTTCAGGATTTTCAAAGTACAGGTATTATTTAGGATTTTAGGAATTTAAGATTTCCAAGGCAGAGGAATTCTTTCTAGACAAGGGAGATCACAGTGAGGTTACTGGCGAAGAACTGAGGAGTTCAGTATCAATTCAAGCTCCGAGATATTTTGATGAAAAGGATTTTTACTCTTACAGGGACAACACAAAAACTGGTTTAAAATGCCCCAATACATTCCTGCTATCTCCTTGCTTCCAAGTGGGAAGAGGAGGAATGTTTCCTGCATCATGATAGACCAATTCTAGCCCAACCAAGGCCAAAAAATATTGAACTATTTGCTCCAAAAAACACAACACAGAAAGCTTGCAAAGCACGGCAACATCTTGCAAAGTCTGGAATTAAACAGATCCCAACTAATGACCATGGAGAAGGAAAACTCAGGAGCACAAAGAGAAAGGTAAACCAAGTGAATCCAAATATTCCTGATTTTTTTCTTTTCTACTTTGAATTGTTGCAGCTTCTTCCCCAGCAAAAGCCTGCTGAGAACCCGAAGCTCTGTGTTGCAGCTCTTGCTCAGGCAGAAAGGAGGAAGTTTATTTCTGTTTCGCCACATCAAATTTTATCTGTCCCTCGCGTGGATTTGCTGCCTGGGATTTTTAACCTCCTCGAAGGAGGTAGGGACAAGAAGCACAGGAAAAATAATGATTCTTCATGGGAAGGATCCTTAGAGAGAATTAACAAAATCTGTTGGGTAGCAGAATGAGGAGATTGTTTTAAAAATGAGTAAAATACACGGCAGCGGTATGAAAATCACAGAGTCATGGAATGGTTTGGGTGGGATGGGAATTTAAGGATCATCCCATCCCACTCCCTGCCACAGGCAGGGACACCTCCCCACTATCCCAGGGTGCTCCAAGCCCTGTCCAACCCGGCCTTGGACACTTCCAGGGATCCAGGGGCAGCCACAGCTTCTCTGGGAATTCCATTCCAATCCCTCCCCACCCTCCCAGCCAGGAATTCCTTCCCAATATTCCATCTAAACCTTCTCCTCTTCAGTCTAAGTCCATTCCCCCTTGTCCTGTCACTCCCTGCCCTCATGAAATGTCCTTTTCCAGCTTTCACCTAAGCCCCCAAATTTTAGCTAAAAATAGGGATTTCCATCAATGCATTTGGGTGAATTTTCTGCTTCTTCATGGCTTGTTTGGTCGTTAAGGCCCCAAATTTGGAGAGTGAGTCCTGTGAGGAGCAGCTGAGGGAGCTGGGAATGCTGATCCTGGAGAAAAGGAGGCTCCAGAGGGACCTTCTGGCTCTCCACAATACCATGACAGGAGGGGGCAGCCGGGCAGGATTTGGGATCTGCTCCCAGGGAACAGGGACAGGAGGAGAGGGAACGGCCTCAGGCTGTGCCAGGGGAGGGGCAGGTGGGACATCAGCAGGAATTTCCTCGTGGAAAGGGTGGTCAGGCCTTGGAGCTGCCCAGGGAGTGTTGGAGTCCCCATCCCTGGAAGTGTCCAAGGAATTCCTGGACGTGGCACTCAGAGCTCTGGGCTGGGACAAGGTGGGAATCGGACCCAGCTTGGACTGATAACCTTGGAGGGCTTTTCCAACCTCAGTGATCCTGGGATTCTGTGATTCCCTTTTCCACCAAGGCCAGCTTGGCTGTACTGAGCGAAAACAAAGAGCCATGGGTACATAAATCCTCAACCTGAGAGGCTGCAGCCTTCTCCTGTGCCTTCCCAAAGGTGTTCCCAAATCCAACTGCTCATTCTGCTCCCAGACAGAAGTGTCCTGCTTTGGCCTGAGGCATTCCCGGCAAAAAAGGGGCCATTTCCTGCAAAAAAAGGGTAATTCCCTGTAAAAAAGGGTCATTCCCTGAAAAAAAGGGCCATTCCCTGCAAAAAAAGGAAATTCCCTGCAATAAAAGGGTCATTTCCTGTAAAACAAGGATCATTCCCTGCAAAACAAGGGACATTCCCTGCAAAACAAGGGTCATTCCCTGCAAAAAAAAAAGGGTCATTCCCTGCAAAAAAGGGCCATTTCCTGCAAAAAAAAAAAGAGGGACATTCCCTGCAAAAAAAGGTCATTCCCTGCAAAAAAAAGGGCCATTCCCTGCAAAAAAAAAGGGCCATTCCTTGCAAGAAAGGATCATTCCCTGCAAAAAAAGGACATTCCCTGCAAAAAAAAAGGGCCATTCCTTGCAAGAAAGGATCATTCCCTGCAAAAAAAGGACATTCCCTGCAAAAAAAAAGGGCCATTCCCTGCAAAAAAAAGGGCCATTCCCTGCAAAAAAAAAAAAAAGAGGGTCATTCCCTGCAAAAAAAGGGCCATTTCCTGCAAGAAAGGGTGATTTCTTGTAAAAAAAAATGGGTCATTGGTCTGGAAAGATCCTTCTCCAACTCCTGAACCTTGTTCTGGCCAGGGGAATGTGCTGAGGGTGCTTCTGTTTAAAACCGGAGCTAAAAGGAGTCCACGGACACCCGAAGGAGAAGGAGGAGGGGGAGGAAAGATGGGAAAAAACCTAAAATCCCAGGAAGGAGGGGTGGCGAGGAGATGTTGTAGCCCCTTGCCACGGCCCACGGAGGGTGTGGGGTGTGACAGAGATCCCTCGAGCTGGTGCCACACTGGCAGTGGCACTTCTGGAGCAGTGGAAATAGAAGCTCAAATCAACGTTTGAAGTGGAGATTAGGGGGGTTGGGACAATTTCCCTGGGCTGATTCCTTCCCCTGGAGCTTCGGAGCAGCCCTGGCGGGTTGGAAATGCACCTTGTGGTTCCCACGACCTGCAGATAACCCGAAAGGAGGTGTCAGGGCATGCACAGATAGGGCACCCCCACCCCTCCCGCTCCCAAAAACAGAGGCAGGGCTCTCAGAAGGGAGTCGGAGCTCTGGGGGGTTTTTTTTGGAAGCAGGAAGGGGTTATATGAACTCCCTAAAGAATATATGGATTACGCACGGTAGAAGTGCTGATTTCATGGTTTTATTTGCCACGTGCTCTGGGATGACCCTGCTGGAGCTTCCAGATGATCCCACTGTTCTCCCTCCCAGCCTGGCCCATCCTGGGATTCTGTGTGAGTGCAGGCAAAAAGGAACCACTCCGTACCTCAGCACTGACACCCAAAAAGCAGGAATTCCACTCGCCCTTCCCAAATGCCTCGCCTGGAGCTGGGATTGGCCGTGCTCAGGCAAAGCTCTTCAAACTTTGGCATCAAATCCCCTCCACCTGCACTTGCTTTAAGCTCTGCCTTATTACCAGCTTAATAAAAACTGGTATTAATGTCTTCATTTCGTCCTGCAGGGTCTGGGATTATGAGACTGGCAGCCAACCAAGGGCTTTGCTGAAAATTGCAAATCTTCCTCCTCCTCGGGTTACGAGCACAAGGAGTTTTCACAGGCGAGGGAGGGAAAGAAAGGTGTTTTTCCAATAAAAGTGCTTGACTGAAGTGCTGCCTCCTGGTGAAGCAGAACTGCCCAGAGAGCAAAGCTTTCTTGGTGATTTCGATTTATTTCTTTCTGGTTAGGAGCTGTAAAAATATTCTGCTGTCACAACAGATGTGCCAGGGTGAGTCCAGTGGTTGTGGTCACTCTGGGTTGGTGTTTTTTTGTTCGCAGTGCCCTGTTTTGTCCTTGCTTTCCTGAACTTCCAGCTGCAAGAGTCATCTGATTCCCAGATTACTGGGTTTTTTCAAATTTTGGATTTCTTCCTTGCAGGTGTAAAGAAACGCTTCAAAATCTGATGTCCTTAAGCCTCTCAATTCAAAATTCAAATAAAAGGGATGTTATAGTTGAGAGTGATTGAGGCTCACAAAATCATGGAATGGTTTGGGTTGGAAGGGACCTTAAAGATCATAGAATTCCAACTCCCCATTCCATGAGCAGGGAATCTTCCACCTGATCAGGTTAGAGAGAGAAAATAGAATGATTTTTCTATTGATCTTTTATTTTTACCGATTTTTGGAAGCAAGGGACTGCAAAACACGGCCATTGTTGTGTCCATACCCCACAGCTCAGCTCAGCCGAGCAAATCCTTCGGGATCAAGTCCCAGTTTTTCCAAAAAAACTCCATTAGCAGCTGGTCCTATCAAACCAATCTGCACCTTTTGCTGTGCCTGGTGAAGTTTCTGACCTCTGAATTTCCCGTTTTTATTTCCAGTACTCGTCAATTTTGATCACTTGCTGAAAAGTTTTGAGCCTCAGTTCTTGGAGAATCTTCAAACTTCTTCAACACAGGCCCCGGTTCCGCCTGTGGTTGTTGGAATTATTGGGATTTGTGTTACTGATTTCAAAGGGGCAAAACAGGGGCTCTGAAAATGAAATCTCTTCATCTCCCCATATCCTCATCCTCAAGAAGTGGGAATAAAGAGCCTATAAAAGTTTTTGGAAGAACCTGGAGCATAAATCGCTGGAAGAGGAAAAAAAAAATCCTTGGATTCAGTTTCCTTTTATTAAGATTTCCTTAAGTGTTATCCTTAATTGTTGTTTCTATTAATAGGATTGGAAGGGGCAGCTGTGGTCACACTTCCGACTGTTGGGGTGACTTATCCCAGAGAATCCCTGCTGGATCCTGCTCCAATGCCTGAAATCCAGACTGAAGCAAATATTTCCTGGTTTCTGACCCTGTTGATCCTAAAAAACTTTGATCTTCGCTGATCCAGTTGTGTTGTCACTTAGGATTCCCGGGAATACCTCTGCAGACAAGACAGTTTGTAATCATTTTCGGAATGTTTTCCATTTAGGATTGAGCTCTGTCTGTTCTCTACAATCCCTTAAAGGAGGATGGAGCCAGCTGGGAATTGGCCTCTTCTTCCAGGGAACAAGAGACAGGAGAAGAGGAAACAGCCTCAAGCTGTGCCAGGGAAGGTTTCGATTGGATTTTAGGGAATATTTCTCCACAGAAAGGGAGGTCAGGCGTGGGAAGGGGCTGTGCAGGGAAGCTCTTCCCTACCAGGAACACCCTCCAAAGTAAAGGGTGAGGCGGCCCCAGATTTTGGATGTTTCTCATGAAAAACACCCAAGATCAGCAATTTAGGAACCCAAAACTACACAAAGAGCAGCACGGATTCCTTTCCCCCTCCCAGAACTCTAAAATATCATTTCTGTCAGGTATTCCTGGTAAATCCCATGGAAACCCCCCCAGTCCTGGAAACATTTAATTGATAACAGAGGGAAGAGGTTCCCTAATATCTGGAGGTCAATGAGCAGTCCATAGAACCACAAAATCATGGAATATCCTGACAGGAATGGACACACAAGGATCATCAACTTCAACTTCAGGCCCTGCACAGACACCCCAACAATCCCAACCTGTGCATCCCTGAGAGCGTTTTCCAAACCTTCCTGGAGCTCTGGCAGCCTTGGGAATGTCACCATTTCCTGGGGAGCCTGGTCAGCACCCCAGCACCCTCTGGATGAGGAACCTTTTCCTAAATCCAACCTAAACCCCTGTGGCACAGCTCCAGACATTCCCTCATGTCCTAGCATCCCTCGGGTTCTCCTTGAGAATTCCTCCAAGCTTAAGATGCAACAGTTGCTGAGTGCAAAAACTCTGGGACACCATCCCTCATTTTTCAGGCCTTCGTTCATCCCTCACCGATATTTTCCATACAAACCTTCAGGCTCCCAAATCCTGGGACCTTAAAGAGCAGGACAGCACAACCGTGGGGTTTTTTGGGCTGTTTTTTAGCTTTTGCTGCTCTTTCCCTTTTTAGGAAGGACCCTCCAGTTGCTAAGGCTGAGGCTTCACCCTTTCCCTGCAGGCCCGATGCCTGAAGATTTTGGGGTTTTTATATATTTGTAGCTTCGTAGGTTGTTAATATGTGGAGCTGTATAATTTCGGGCACTTTCTCACTTATTTCTCACCCCTCTCACACTTTAGAACAAGAGCTAAACTTTCTCATGCCCAAGAAAAAGGATTTTTTAACAAGGAGGCCTCGTTTTGCACTAGGCCTCGTAGACAGAACAAGATGCAGGGCAGAATCCATGGAAAAAACCTCGGCAGATCCAAAGGGTGAGTTGCCAGGGCAACTGTTCCTCCTATTGGATGAGCTTCCCCAAAAATGCTGAATAGTTAAACTTATAAAAATTTTTTAAAAGAACAGTTTTGTGCACCGGAAAGCTTTCCTGAAACACCTCCCTTTATGTCACCTAATGTTGTTTGGAAAGGTTTTTTTTCCCTTGATTTCCAGGCATCAGCCCCATGGAATCACTGACACCTCGTGCAGGGCAGGGAGGGGCTTTGACTCACTGGAGTTATCACAAAAATCATGGAATGCCACGGCCAGGGGAGCACAGGGAGGCCTGAATCAGCTCTTGGCAGGTGGGTCTGAGCTGCAGCCATCAGTATCCAGCCAGTGGATCTCTCCCAGCATTCCAATTCCAGGGAGAGATGGCAACCACAGACTTTTCCTTCCCTGTTAGCACAACTTATTTTAAAGAAAAGCAAAATTAAGAATTCATCTCTGCCCAGGTTTGGGGTTGTTTTATACACAAACACACACGTCCATACACATTTAATCTGATTACATTTCTAATTACAGCACACAAGTATTCCTTGGATTTTTTTTGGCAATTCCCGCAGAACAACAGGCTCAGGGAAGCGGGTGGGTCTGTTTCTGGTGTTATGGATGTTTTGTTTTCCAAACCAAGCTAAAGCTTTGTTGCCTGGGCCTTGCCCCAGTGAAGAGCTGCTGGGAAAAGAGGAGAGATAGGAGCCCTTGTGAAGGGAAGCAGGAGCACTGATATCCCTGGATTGCAGTGGAAAACATCCCTGTGCAAGCTGTCAGCACCAGCGGCTGCTGATGAAGGCACAGCCTGGGATTTGGGAAGTGTGGAAGGCACTGAGGGAGTGGAGGCACCAAATGCTGGAGCAGGGGCTGGCTCAGTTAACTCTTGCTGGACTCCTTCCATCTCCCAAATCCCACCTTTCCACACCCCTCACCTCCTCTCCCTGTCCAATTCCAAAGTATGGCCCTTATCCCATGGTGCTGAGCCTACCCAAAGCAGGATATCCATGCTGTGATTCCTTTTTTTTCCTCTACCCCACCACCACCTCTTCTCCCCTCCTTGACTTCCTTCTCGATTTCCTCTTCTCTCCCAACCACAGCCTGAACTCCACCTCCCATTCTCCAGGTTGGAATCATTGGGAATTCAGACATCTGCTCCTGCAGGATTCCCCTCCTGCCCACATTCTCCTGATCCCCATCCCACAGCAAGGGCAGGAAGGAAGAAGGATCATAAGAGAAATCCATGTAAATTATTCCAGCTGGGATAGTCCTTTCCATGGACACATGGGAGCCTGAGAATGCTGTGATGGACATCACAGAATATCCACAGTCGGAAGGATCCACAGGGATCATCCAGTCCAGCCTCCGGCCCTGCACAGACACCCCAACAATCCCACCCTGTCCCTGGGAGTGTTGTCCAAACCCTCCTGGAGCTCTGGCAGCCTTGGGAATGTCACCATTCCTTGGGGAGCCTGCTCAGTGCCCCAGCACCCTCTGGATGAGGAAACTTTTCCTAAATCCAACCTAAATCCCTCTGGCACTGTTCCATGCCATTATCCTGCTGGCATGGTGTGATTTAGCAAAAGGGATTTGCTTTGGAGAATCATCACAGGAGGGATTTGATGGAAAACACGGACATTCCCTCACTTTGAACCACGAAGACAATAATAACACAAAACCAAAAAACCTCCCCAAATTAAAAAAACTCCCAAACAACCACAAATAAACAAAACCACACCAAAAAAAAACCCCAAACACTGCCCTGGGCAGCTGTGCCTTTGTGCTTTTGGTGAAGAAATTTCTCCCAAAATCCAACCTAAACACACTCCAGGGGTTGGAACGGGGTGATTTTTAAGGTCCCTTCCTACCCCAACAATTCTGGGATCCTGGAATCTAGAAATGCCCACTTTTGATTCCTCTGAGCATCTGTGAGGGGAGAACAGAGAGGGAGAGAGAAAGAAATTAAAGTTTTTCAGCTTAAATTTGTTCTTTTTTGGTTCTGCAGCCCTTTGGGAGCTTCTGCTGCCTTCAGCACAACCAAAATCCCTGCGTGGTTCTTCTGGACTGCGGTGTTGGATCCAAACCCCACTCAGGGGTTGTTCCCCTTTGGCAGGAATGGCAGGAAGGCAGCAGAGTCGAGGGATGTGTGGATATTCCATGAGCAGTCCAGGAAAGGGATAACGGGATGAAAGTGTGCCCTGTGAAAGGCACATCCATGGAATCACAGAACGGTCTGTGCTGGAAGGGATTAAAGATCCCCATCCTCATGAGCTCCATCTCCACACTCCCGGAGCTGCTTCCCCATCCCCTCCCATCCCTTTTCCCACCGCCTGCTCTCCTTCAGGAACAACCACGGGCGCAGCTGGGAGCTCTGGGCTCCTGAGCCGTGTCCTGCAGCCGTTCCGGGGGTCAGCTCCCTCCATAAACATCCCCCATTCCCTGCAGGGCTGTTCCAGAGGCCTTTGCCCTGTCCCCCCGTGAACTCCAGCAGGAAATTCTCCCCAGTTATCCCAGGGCTAATTAAAGGAGCAGCCCAGGGATCCTGGAACCTCCTGGGAGTCCCTGGGAGCTGCTCTGGCCTCTGTCAGCGCACAAGACAAGGTTCATTCCGGAGGAGGCCGCCGGGGCTTCTTCTGTCAGAGACTCGTTAAAGCTCATTAGCTGTAATTAATGAGCTTTCTCCATGCCAAGCTCAAGCTCTCTCCCTCCCCGATCCATGTGCTCCTGGCAGCTCCTTCCTCAGGAATAATGACCACTCTCTGCCGTCACTTCCATGCCCTGGGCAAAGCTGCTCTGGACTTTTTAATTAAAACGAGATTTTGTTCCCTCGGTTTACATTGGGTGCCCTTTGCATTGCTCCTCTCATTAAAATGAGGAAGAAAAGTGGGATTGGGGTTTTTCTGGTTGGGGTTTTTTTTTTTTTAGGATGATGTGGCTGGAGTTCAATGTCACTGATAAGAAGATTTTATATTTATATATTTTTTTT
>WBMZ01002062.1:0-57574 GCA_013400975.1 Atrichornis clamosus
GGGCGGAGCGGGGCGGAGCGCGGGCTCGGCCCCAGCTCGATGCGCTCTCCCCCCCGCGGCGGGGCCGGTGGTGCGGTCCGGCTAGCGCGTCCCGTTGCCGGGTGAGGCGGCGCCGCCATGGCCGGGACGGGGCAGGTGGGTCCCGACACCGCCAGGACCGGCCCTTCTCTCCCCAGACCGGCACCTCCTGCCCTAGCAGAGCAGGCAGGGCACCCCGGGTCACTCCTCGGGACCCTGGGTTACCCCTCGGCTGAGGCGCGGCGCGGCCCGATGCTGCTGAGGGGACGGGGGAATATGGGGGGAGTCGGCCCTGCCTGAGGGGGAGCTGCTGCTGGGTGTCGGATCAGGGCTTGGGCTGTAAATGCTGCGGGGTTTGAGACCTCGAATTTATTTAGTGAACGTAAATACACGTTTTTGACGTGGACTGATGTGGTCTCCTCACAGGCTGCCTCGAGTTTTTAGACCCTCGTTAAGGCTTTTGAGAGCCTTGCCCAGTGAAACCACCTGTGCCTTGAGAGATGTGTGAAAGGTGTGAGGAAACATCATTCCTTGGCAGAGAACCTCAGCCCTGAAGTTTATTGTCACTGCTTTGTGAGGTTTGTCTTAAATTTTTTTCCAGCCTTTATACAATCAATGACTTTAAATCATTGGCTTTGTGTTATTTGTAATAGTAGAGAAATATGTGAGGTCACGTGTATCTTTCTCCTCTGTTTAGGGATAATTTAATTTGAGTTAAATCCTACTTTCTACTCCCATGGGGTTTGGTTGCAGGTATGATTTTTGTCCTAACTTGCTTTTTAGATTCAAGACGACCTTAACAAACTTAAAATGGAGAATACCAACTTAAATATAGAAGCTGCGGATATCAGTGACCTCAGACCAGCAGCTGAAAGAACTGAACTTGGGCTGAGAGTAAGTAAAATAGAGCAGATCCAGAAGATGATTCAGTTTTTGAGATCTCTGTCAGTAATTTAAGTGGGGCCACATACTTGTTGTCCTGCAAGATCCCTTTTCAATCAGCAAATGATGGGATTACTCAGACGTTACAGTTCAGAATGTTGGCTTCTTTTTTTGGGTCATCAGAATTAATTGATCTTGTGCCTATTAGCCAAAATCAGATTTTTAGTCTAATAGAAGCACAGAGTTTATCAACTTTTCAGTCAAGCAAAGACCTGCTAATTTAACTAAATTAAATAAAATGAAGATCCCTCATACCTTTGTAAATGTCTAAACATTATTTTTTCCCCTCTAACAGAAACATGGTGAAAATTATTTAAATGCTATAAATGGACAAGAGTTAACTCTTTCTTCTGCTGGTAATAAAGAAATAAATTCAAGAGAGCCCCCTAAACAGTAAGTGAAGCAGATGTTTTATTGCAGCAAGACACAAAACCAGAATCTTGTAAAGCAAATGGGAGTGTTGACCTAGAAGAAGTTAGTTCAGTCATTTGCTATTTTGATTTTTAAGTTAAAGAAATAATACAAAGGTAAATGTAGTTCTTAGTAGCTACAGCAGTGCTCTGCTACCTGCTGTGATTATTTTTTTGCTAAATGAAAATCTAAATAAAAATGTATTTGGATTGGACTGGATGAAAGCAGCATGGGTTTACTAGGTAAAATCAAAGTAATTTCTAGAAACCTCACTGTCTGTTTCTTTCTGAACCAGGGGCCTTCATTTTGGTGCCTGTCAGAAGCAGCTGGTTCTGCCACGAGTCCCTCCTGAGCCTGTGACTGTGCAGAGGTGCAGCAGATCAGCCCCACGTGTGTGTCAAGGCTCTCAGGTCTGAAATCACACATTAATTCTTCAGCCAGAGACCACAGTCAATGAGCTTGTGGTGTCTCGTAGGTTTCCAGTGCATCCCATCAAGTTCTGGCTCCCCATGGATTCAGGTTTTGATAATACACCCTGACTGAAAGTGTTAAAAAATTCTCAGTAGAGCAAGCAGCTGAGATAGGAACCTTCTCCCAGCTCAGGATAACGTTTAAATTAGGAAGGATTTCAGTATCATCACGGATACATCCATGCAGGTGTAGAATTGGCACTTTCCACACCTCTGACAAAGTAATTTTTATCAGGTGTTTTTTTATTAATCCTTTCAATTCCTGTTGTCCTGTGTGACACTTGCCACCCCTGCATTGATCACTCACCCCTGTCAGCCTGAGTGGGGAGTTTGCACTGTGAATCAGCTCGTGTTTTAATGCAGAAGGTGCTCAACTCCCCCCAATTCTTTTTTAATAGCACCAGCAGTTTCCTCTCTGTAGAACGGTGTGTTATAGTAATAAAATAAATACCACAAAATCACTGATGAGGTGAAAATTGAACTTTCTGTCTCTGTGCAGCCATGTGGGTAAAAGAGTAATTGGCTTGGATAATAACTTGTGTTCTTACAACCCCAAATCTAAATGAGCATCTCATTTTGATACATCTGCTTGTAATTACTATCAAAAGCAGAGAATATATTGTGCAGGTAAATAAATTAAACCATTTTTGGTGCTTTCACAAAATAATACAATCATTTAATAGCTCAAATACACATCTAATGATTCTTGAACTTTTTAGGGCATAGTTTATTTGTAAACAAATGGGATTTTCTGAGATTGACTTTTACATTCATGCAATAGAAGATGCACCAAAATGTTTTCAACTTAAGAAACTTCTACTATAATAAAAACATAGGGCATCACTTGTAGCTTTTATAGAAAAAGCATGTGCTTTAGGTATTTCTTATAACAAGAAGAAACTTGTGAAGTCTTTTTCTGTCCATTGGGATTCAAATCTTAATAATTTTTATTAGCAAAATAGTTGAACTCATTCCATGCAGACCACATAGTGCATTAAGAACTACTATGTTTTAATTCTTACTACTATCAGGACTTCTTTCTTATTTCCTCATTTAGTAATAATCAAGTGCTTTGTCTGCACTGAGTCAATGAGCTGGAACAGATCCAGAGAAGCTGTTCTGGTCCATCAGGTCAATGATTCCCAAATCCAAGTGTCTGGCAAAGACAGCCAAGGTAGATTGGATTCTTGTTAACATCTCTGGGAGGCACAGGGAACCCCCTCCCAAGAGATGGGGAGTGTGTAAATCATAACACAGGGCCCTGTATAATCCAGTGAGCCAAACCTCACTGGCCTTGCCACTCAAAATTTAACTCAAGGTATGGAAATTTCAGAGCTCGGAGTGGAATTAATCCAACAAACTTTGGCAAAAGTGTGTATTTGGATAGTAGTTGTAGTCCTTACAAAGTTTTCCATCTAATCAAAAGGCACTTTGTTGTGTGCCCAGTTCTTTGTGGAGTCAAATATCATGAATTTTTATCCTCACTTTTCAAATGTATGGACACGTTAGAAAACTTCTGCTTCTAGACATTTCTGCCCTAGTGGAGTTATTCTAAGATTATGCCTATTCTATATTTCAGCAGCAGGTGGAAATGGATATTACAATTGTGCTTGACCCAGAGAACATGGATAATAAAGCTGGTGTAAAACATCAGAATCATGAGACCAGGCTGCCACTTATAATTAAGAAAAAATCTGCTCCTGTAAGTAACTTTCATTATTTTATGGGTTTATTATATGCATCTCTTTACATATTGCAATTAATATGTATCAATCCTAAATAAAACATTTAAGTGAAAGTACCTCATAATTTCCTAATTTTTGACATTGATATATAAGGATCAAAACATTTTGAGTGATGATACTGGAGTAAAGAAATCTGAAATGTAACAGGTTTATGTACCAAGATCCCAATCCAACAAAAGTATGGATATACATGGGAATGTGCATGGTCAGTAATCTCAAGAAAATCAGGGAGAGGGGTCAAACTGGAGCTTGTGGAGTTTTGGTTTTGACTCAGCGATCAAAGAATTAGTAAAAGGGGTTTTACTGATGAGAATTGGCTTTAAGTTGTTCATTCTCTGGCTATTTCCTACAAAGATGAGAATACAGTCTATTTTCAAATGCTAACAGGATTGTTGGGAATAAGGGGAAAAATGCTTTTACTTTTGTTTTGATGCTTTTTTTGAAAAGTTAATCCGGCCATGTGGACCTGAGCAGAAAACAATGTCAGAATTTAAAAAATAGAGCTTACGCTGAAGGAGAATGAGAATATTATATAAATTTTGGTGTCATTTACGTCTTACTTTTCTCATGTGGCTTGGGAGGGAATGTTGAATTCTACTTTTTAGCCTCATGCTGGGAGTACTTACTTGGGAATGTGGGGGACAAATTCAAATTCTTCCATATGGCGATAGTATATCTTGTTGCTCCCAAGTGTCCTCAGTACCAAGCTCCAAGTTATCCTGGTCAGGCTGTTTCCTTGGGTACAAGGGAGACTGGGCACATCCACAACTTCTCCCAAGGCTCCTGTCCATCAAATCACCCTTCTCTATTCAAGTTGTGCAAGATTTTGATTCTTTCAAATTTCTGTCCTGCAACTGCAAATTTCTGTTTGCTTTCAATTCTGCGATTGTTCTGCAACAGTTGAATGTAAAGATGACATTTTTAGCAAAGTATGCTTTAAAAAAGAAAAAAGAGTAGGCACAGACATCCCTCCAAAAAATCAATTATGTTCACAAATTTAGCACAGCACTGTGGTCCACACACCCAATGGTCTCACATGGGGATGCTCTTCCACAATTTAAT
The DNA here is from genome assembly GCA_013400975.1 of Atrichornis clamosus. NCBI lineage: Eukaryota > Metazoa > Chordata > Aves > Passeriformes > Menuridae > Atrichornis > Atrichornis clamosus. The sequence continues at coordinate 4,649 of WBMZ01002062.1, forward strand.
TTATGTAACAGAAGCATCCTGCAGCAAACCCAGGGCTCTAAAAGAGTTTCTGGGGTATTTGGTTTTAAACAACATAAAGAGAATCTGTGAATGGCACAGTTGTGAGCTGCCACTTATAAAAAATGATTTTTGAAAGCTGTTGCCCAGACTAAGAGGTGATTTGTCTAACCCTGTGATAATCGAGTTAATTAGAAAAAAGCATCATGGCTAATAGCTTTTTAGAACCACTCTAAAACACTCACAGAGAGGAATATTATCCTACTGCAGAGAACCATGTGTTTTACCACTCTCCCTGAAACATACACTGAGCACAGAAAACTTATTGGCGACTTAAATTACGAGCATTTAGTGTGAATTAGTCAAGCTCCCAGATACATATTTACAGTTGCTGAGGAACTGGCAGGCAGATGGGCTAAAAAAAACAAGCAGGTATTTCCTCTCCAATTTATCTAGTCAAAGTTTTTGAATCTTATGACACCATGTGTGTTTTGGAATGTTCTGCTTTCGGTGGCTGTAAAATGCTGCAGTCGGTGTTTGCGAATTCCACTGCGGAGATGTGAAGGCTTTTGTGTTAAATGTGACGTGCAGCAGCACTTACAGGAGTGATTATATACGATCTACATGATGCCGATGATTACCAGTAGTAACGCGAATGAACCTGCGTGTAGCGGCAAGGTTAAAACGCGGTAATTTTGATCAAACAATGATTAAAGTGGGTGCGGGAACGAGGGCCCGCGGTACCTGCCCGGTGCCGCCGAGCGGCCGTCAGGGGGCGCTGTCTGTACGCGCACGTGCCCCAGGTGTGTCCGTGGGGTCAGCGGTCGGCTCCCGAAAAATCCTTGGGAAAACGGCTCTCCTCGAAGGCAGTGAAGAACTAATTGCTCGGTTCGCTCCAGTCAGGTGTATTCCAGGAGCTCGTACGGAGAGATGAGCAGTTGAAAACGCGGTGAGGTTAAAAAACACGGGGTTTGAGGTGACCAGAGGGGTCAAAACAAATCTACCTGGACTTTTTATTATCCTGACATTTGAGTAGTTGGAGAAATGATTAGTTAGGATGTCATTGTTTCACGAAAAATGATGTCTTTTCTTTGTCTTTTGGTATTATAAAGTTGCTGATGCTGAATTTTATCATAGAAATGAAGAACAATTAACTGTTGCCCTTTTGTACCTTTTTGGGTCTGCTAATAATGTTTCATCCTCTGCAAAGTTCTGTAGTTCTTTTTAAAATGAGGGCTGTAATTCTGCTGGAAACACAGACTGGGAGTCTCTTTATTTTTGCAGCCTATATCAAGATAAGAAATGAAAAATGATGAGTGGATAATTATTAAATATGTATACTTCCCGCGGAGTATCCAGCAAAAGGAACAGTAATCTGAATTGCAGCAAAAATAATTCTGACATACTGCTGCAATGTAGAAAAGATTCACAGCTCTACCTTCCATTTTCATAGGACTGCTGTTCTGTTATAGAATTATACTGGCACTTTTTGGTCCTTGTTTTCTTATAAATGTATATTATACTGTAAACTTAGGAACCCTTTCATTTATTCATGAGGTAGAATTTAATATGGTGATGATTTCTAGCCTTTATGAGTTGCATCTTATCTGGTGTGGTTGTAATGGTGATGGCAGTGATTCTGGGGGTTTTTTTAAGCTAACTTGTTTGAGCACAACCATTCTAATCATATCCTCAATTATTCATTCTTTATTCAGTATTTGCATCCTGCTAATCACTACTGCTTATCCCTGAAAGTGTATTTATTTTCAAAATTATAAAGCAAGGCAAAGCAGGGCGATTCCTTTCATTTCAAGTGACTAGAAGAAGTTGTAGAAGAAAACCAGGTCTTTTGGTGCTCCAAACCTGATTGTGTTTTAAACCCAGGCATGTGGCTCTAATTACAGCCAAAGCAGAGTTTGGCAGCGGTAGCAGAATGAGACTTCAACAAATGGATGTCACCCTACAGTAAATCAAAAGAAGCTCCTTGCATTTGTATTATGGTGTGTAATCATAATAAGCAGCTCAGTGATTTAATAAAATCCTCTTGTCACTAAAAATAAAAAGGAAATAATTGGTGAGATAGAGTTAACTTAACAGATGACTGCAGTCAACGTCCTCTCAACCTGGAAATGGGAATGTGAAGGTCACCCCCATCTCAGCTGACAAACGTAGAACGTTTTGTTGGTAAACAAATTAATCTTTTGAAAGGTCACCATTTGTTTGAAGTTTTTATCCAGTTCTTGTCATCTGGAATTGGAGATTGACTGTCATTTTGCAAGGCAGGGGTGCAGCCAGAGCTGCTGAAGCTGTTCCTGTGCATATCAGCATTCCCTGACAAAACTCAGTGCCTGATTGGGATGCCATGGGCTGCTGCTTTACAGCTGGCTCCGGACAGGAATGGAGGCCCAGCCCTGAATTCCAATAAGTGGATCCTGCCTATCCTGCCTCGTGCAAGCTGGCTCCTTGCCCACAAGGAAAACATATTGTAGCTCAAGCCAGCAATTATCTTCCTCACTTCCTTCTGTGCTGCTTCTGTTGCCTCTTTCAAAAAGCAGATGTGGGATTCACCAAAGTTCTCCATCTATTCTCTTTCACACCTGTTAGGGTGGAATTCTGATGGAGGTGGATTTCTGGGAGAGCTAGAGAGCAGTAGGTCTTGAAAGGAGCAAAGCTTGATTTATTTTTTTTTTTTCCCAAGTATGTGGAAAACTGACACTTCAGAGCCATCTCTGGTTACTTTAAGAGCTTGAAGAAGGTAAGAATAAGATAAGACCTGTTGTTAAAGATGCAATTTCCAATTTCTTCCAACTAAACTTGCCTTCTCCAAGCTCTTTCCTAACAATTTCCTGAACATATTGAAAAGTAACCTTATTCCATTGATTTTATTTTGCTGTGCTTCCTCCTTCCCTTTATAGGGGGAAGTGCTGTGTCCATCACATCCTGACAGGACCTTCTTAACAAAAATATGAAGGTAGATGGCAGTTTGGAGAAGGTAGATGGAATGATAGATTCATCTGTTATATATCTTCTTTTTATCATCACTATCAAGCCCTGTGATTTTCTGATATTTATTTACCAAATCTCATCTATTTAATCTTCCTAGTTGATAAATTGTAGCTTTGATACATAAATATTTATCTTTTCTCTAGATTTAATATTAATTTCTATTCTTTTACTGGAGGAAAAAATACTTACAAAGATATTTACCAAAAAAAAAATGTTCTAGTTAAATATTGCTAGCTAAAAAGAAAACAAATAGAGAACTAATCAGAAAAATCCCTGTGGTGTTCCAACAAGTGCCCTATTTAAAATGAAGCAAAAAGAAAAAATAAAGTGGGAGAGGTTTATCCACAGGAGAAAAACACTTTAGAAAGGGTAATAGAATTGTTTTTCTTGTGTCCCAGGTTAATTACACTCAGAAGCACTTGAAATGAAAAAATAGTTTTTCAGCACACTCCAAGCATATTTTAAGGCAAGTCAGCCTTAGTCTGCCCTACAAATTAGGTGCTCCCTTCCAGCCCTACAAAACTGAGCTTTAAAAGTGCCCATGATGAAGCAGTGATGCTAAAAGTAAACCTTTTTCTTGCAGTACTTAATATTATTTTTAAAGTTTTATTGTTATAATTGCGTTGGCTGAATTGTAGTGAAAATAACTCCCCAAATGAAAGCAGTTTGGCAGCTTTTGCTTTGATATCTCAGTGAATTCTGCAAGAGGGCAGCTAATGCAGCAATGAGGATGCTGAAGGAACATGGATGGGGGTAGGGATTGGGTGGAATTTTGGGGGGAACTGTTTTGGATCAGCTCCATGGTCCCTCTGTGTTGCCTGTACCACATAAGGAAGTGAATGAAGGCACTGGGCAGAGTAAATGAGAGATTAAATTACATTTCAGTGCCATCAGTCCTTGTTTTAACATCACACCTGGCATGCACTTTATAGAAATTAAAGGATACAGCAAATAAGAATTAAATATCTATCTCCATTTTAAAAAAACCCAAGCCTCTAGGCTGCTTTTGAACTCACACACTCTACCTGAACTGCTTTTCCCTCTAGCTTATTAAATCTCTATGAACACAATTAAAATATATATATTTCATGTGCTGTTTATCATACCAAAACTCCTGGGATTTAAATTAGGATAAAACTGACCAGTAGTCAAATCAGTGCTGCCTTAGTGATACAACAGCAACAGCCTGGAAAAAGAATCACTGTTTAATTCAATTTCTTTCCTTTTATATATTTTTGTTGTGTCCTCACCAAAGTGCTGGGGCTGAGGGTGAGTGGAAAAGCGTGGTTTGTAATTTCCTTTTCTCAGTATCAAGCCACTTAGGTGGCAGCTGGTATAAAGTTAATCTTTGTTACTTGCTTATTGCTATTTTCTTGGAACACGAGGACGTGAAGATTCATCCCTCTTGATCCCTTAAAGCAGAATGCTCTGTAAGGCCATAACTGAAATGAGGGCTCTGATTTCCCTGGAAGATTCTCTATTATGATAAAAAGTACAAATTTTCTCTCTCTTTAAGTCCTTAGTGTTGTTATACAAATTGAGAGAAAAAACTTAGTTAATTTTGATGTATCTCACTTCCCTCTTAGGATTATAAACAGTTCTTGAGATTTGCTTCTCCCTTTCTAGAAAGTTTCAGGGTGATGTTATTCAGTAATTATGGCACAACAGTGCTCAAAGATCCCAATCATGGCCTGGATCCTATTGTATTAAAACTTGTTGATCAGTCATTAAAACCTAATACTGTAAGCCAGGAAGTCCCAATGTGCTCCATAAAAGAGGTAAATACCATTATTCCCATTTTACAGGTCTATTAATATTTCCCAGCTTGCTGATTTTATGTATTTATTATTATTTAGGGTAGATTATTGTGCATAATTAAAGAAGTTTTTTTAAAAGCAAAGAAACAATTTTCCAGCACGTGGCATTAGGTCATCAGTAGAGTTCAAACATTTCTACCCAGTGTAAGAAGGAGTAACTGGTAACAGATTGTCTCCCACAAAAACATGGAATATTGTTTTATTGGGTTTCACAGCTGTTTGAATTAAGAAACCACAACCTCAATCTCCAAAAATCTGTTGACAGAGGAAGGTTTGATAGACTGGTGATACATTTTCCTTTTGCTCCTAAAACATTGGAGTTTATTTAATTTAAATCTTCCATGTCTCTCTAGGTTTACCATTGTCTCCTATTTCTAATGTGGCACTGCTTGAGTTCCTGGCACTTAGAAACAGCGGGTTCCAATTTTCCAGGAAAGCCCAGGTTAATTGGGAAGGAAGGGAGCTTTAATCCCCACATGGGAACAGCCAGAGTGGTCCGTGTTACCAGGCTGCGTCGTTCTCTGCTGTCCATGAGGATCCCTGGAACATCAGCAGTGTCATGCTTGCTGTTCCTAACTTGTCAGTAGTTTCATTTATTATCCTTCCACTGGTATTCTTTCCAGACTAAAATCATTTACGTGTTTGAAAGCCCTTCTTTTTCCTTCTGGTGCCTTGCCCATGAGTGCATTTTATATTTTTAAAGACTGTTGTGTCAAGAAACACTAAGTTTACACTCCACTCCTACACTAAGTTTACACTCCACTCCTTAAAACTGGGCAAAATTCCTGAGATTCCTTCATTACCTAGTGCAATGATTTTTGCATAGCAAAAGTCACAAGACATCAATTGAATTTAATTAACTTCGTTTTAAATTACTGGAATAACGACAGTAGACAATACTGTAGCATGTTCATAAGTAGTAAAATAGTGGTACATTGATAAATCTTAATGAAACTTGTCATAGCAGAACTGATTATTTATTGCTGCAGGAGTAGAGAAGTGTGTCTCAGTAAATCCCAGGTTTCCCTTTGTTCAAAGGAGATTCTGTCTCTCCCCAGATGTGCAGTCAGAAGACAGGGAAGGGTCACTCAGCCACCAACCTTTGGGGTTTTCCTGCCTTTCACTCCCTGGATTGTCCCTTACCCCTGGTAGAAGAAGACACACCCAGAGGTGAGTGCCAGAGGCCCACGTGGGTGCTGCTGCATAAGCAGGGCTGCTGTTTGCAGCAGATACGTGGTAATTAAATGTTTTGGCACCTCAAAACTTGTAGGAATTGTGATTTCTAACATGGCAAAGGGTAGAGATCAACTTCAGGCTGCTTACTCCAAGTAGTAGCTAAGGTGGGGTGTAGTGTGTGTCTTGTGACTCCCAGGGGTCAGCTGCTTCTGGAAAGAAGAATTTTGTGTGTGATGGGTTCTTGTATGCCTAAATAACAGTCAGAACAAACTATCATGATTAGCATCTGATTATTAATTGTTCAATCTTAACCAGACTTGCACTTGGGCTGTTTTAGCAATCAGTTTAGATTCATAATTACATGATTCTGTTGTGCTTTACAAGAGTTAATTCTCATTAATTCTGCATATTAAATTGAATTGTACAAGCATCTAATTATATATATTTATACAAACATGTAATTCCTTTTCAGAATTAGCACTGGTACAGCATCTTTCACGTATTTGTCAATTTTTATAGGGAAATCTCCCCTTCCTTGAAGGTAAAATATTGAATATTGAAAGATTTGAATCTTCCAATTAAAGAAAACTGCTGCTTTTGTAGTTTTGATGTAGAACTTGGGCCTGCCTTTGCTTAATTCTTTCTTCATTGCTACTAATCCTTTTTCTTTCCTAGCTGGAATGTGTATGAATTGTTCAGGAATGCCATTTTCTTGTAGGTACTCCGAGCCAAAGGTTTATCCTTCCAGCAGCAAAGACAACTGTGCCAGCCCCTCCTGTTGTATCCAAAGCAGCAGCTTTCCGTGAGTTTCACAGGCAGCACAAGAAATCAGCTGTAGGTGAGTGCAAAGGATTGATAACAACCATCTTTACATCTCAGGCCCTTGTTTTATCTCCCAAGGAAAGAGCTGTGTGATGAGCACTCACCCAAATTCTCAAGTGCAGGAAACACATGAACATCCTGTGTCTTGCAGCTGAACAGGAATCAGATTTCTGAATTCCTGTCAGGATTTGGTTCCTGTTCATTCCCGGGATCCTCCTGGGTTCCCACCTGAGCGTTTCAAATTTTGGTCACCCAACTCTGAAGCTCTGAGTGTAAAGCCAGTAAATCAGGACTTTCAACAGATGATCAAGCCTCTCTTTGCCATGTCATTAATTAAATAACTCATAATTGAATGAAACCTGGTTTTCTTTGTACAGGAGAGATCAGGAGTAGGCTGGACCCTGAGAACACAGACACCATCACCTTCCCAAAGTCAAAGGAAGCAATTTATGGCACATATTCCTCTAGGAGAGGTAACATTGCTCCACTTCCATCCAGCAGCTCCATGGTTTCAACAAGGAAATCAAAGCCAGAGTGGACATATCCATCTGAGGTGCAGATTCCCTCTCAGACACAGGTACTTGATGAAATGAATCACTCAGTGAGGATAATGAGGTTTTTATTCATGTTTTTAATACTGTCTTCACCAAAGCTGTTTTAGGAAGTGACTGTAAATCACAGGAGGGTTTGAACCAAATCCAGTAAATAGTAAATATTAATTAAAATAAAAAATACTTTGTGTATTACCAATTTTGACTTTCTTAAGTCTTCTACCTAAATTTGTCTGGTTGTTTTGGGGGTTTTTTCCACAAAATCTTAGAGAGTTAGTTTAGAAAGGATGTTAGGAGGTTATCCAGACCTCCAGGCAGAATTACCTGTACCTGGAATATTGCAGACAGATGTTTTTCTAACCTGTTCTGAAAACTTCGGGTGATAGCAACTCCACAGCCTCCCTGGGCCATCTGTTCCAGTGCTTAACTAACTATTTTACTGTTATAAAAGAGTTTTTGAACGTTTCATCTACATTTCCCTCACTGCAGTTAAGCAAATGTAGTGTTTCCTTTTATATTTACAGAAGACTGTGGGGGAGTTTGACCTTGACTGCTCAGTTCCTGCTCTTTGTTCTTGATCCCCGTGGAAAAGGGACATTTCTTTCTTTTATGGCAAATTATTGTGTTCTCTGACAAACTGTCTGGAGTTTTGTTTGGTCTTTCCAGACTTTTTGACTTTTGTGCCATTGAGGAGGTGTGAAAATGAAAGAGAAAACAAATATGAAAAATGGAGTTCATGGAATCATGGAATGGTTTAGGGCGGAAGGGATCTTAAAGCCCATCCAGTCCCACCGCCTGCCAGGGCAGGGACACCTCCTACTATCCCAGGTGGCTCCAACCCGGCCTTGGACACTTCCAGGGATCCAGGGGCAGCCACAGCTTCTCTGGGCACCCTGTGCCAGGGCCTCGCCACCCTCACAGGGAAGGATTTCTTCCCAGTATCCCATCTAACCCTGCCCTCTGTCAGGAGGAAGCCATTCCCCCTTGTCCTGTCATTCCAGGGCCTTGCAAATATTCTCTCCATCTGTCTTAACTATCCACGAGATGTTAAAGTAAATAAAAATAATTACCTAAAAGTAGTGTGAATATAGTGCACTTAGGTTGAAAATCAGAGCTAATGAGTTGCTGCCTAAAGTTGCCAGTAAATAGGGAATTCTGTTAAGAGGCAGGAATGTTTCTATTCCAACCTTCACTCCATTTGCATTTATATAGTAGGATGTTTCCCATTCTCCTGGGAAAGGTGGAGGCACTCTCAGTGGAAGAATGCCATTGCAGTTACTTTCTGATTTTAGTCCAGTGAATCACTCTAAAGTTTTAATTGTTATATTTGATAAATCAAGCATTCCTTGGTGCAATTAATGTATTTATTTAAAAATGCCCATCACCTTCCCTGTTTGGAGGTCTGCGTGTGGCAGGGAATTTGATGGTAAAGCTGGGCAGGATTTGTGGTTCAGATTTGTGGACAGAACCAGGATCAGTGAATTTCAGGTGCATAAATCCCCCCAATTAAGTCATAAACAGAAATACAAAAGTGTGGCACCATCTGTGGCTCTTCTCTTCCTCAGCCCCCACCAACAGCTCCATGTCAATCCTTCCAGGATCCGTGCTCGGAGTGGCTCGTTGCTGTTCACCATGGCACCATAGACCACAAAGCTCCAGGTTTGCTGGCACTCAAACAACACAGTCATTCCTCTTGGGGGAGCATTGTGGGATTTCTAGAACACATGGAGAAGCTCCTCAAGGCCTACGCCGTACCCTTGGCTACGATCGACTGCAAAAAGTTGGCGCAAGTCGCCTCGGCCTTTGAGCTCCATGAGAATCCCACCAAAAGCCACATTTTGTCAGTGATAAAGAATCATCCGACTGTGGAAAAGATCTTCAATCGACCTGGCCACAGATACAAAGGCCACGGGGGCACTGAAGTGGCTGCTACAGAGATCCAAAGGACGTGGCGGTGTCACTGGGCCGGAAAAGCCGGAGCGGGTTCCAGGCAGCAGCAGTGGGCATCAGGTGTGATCGGCGCTTCCTGGCGCTCCCGGAATCACATGGCACGTGTGAGAAACACCCTGAAGGAATCACGGCACAGACACCTGGAGAATTTTTACATCAGGGCCAAGGTGTGTGGTGCTACCAGCTGTTACGGCAGCGCTTCTTTTCTAAACATCTCCTGCTTCAGTGCTTGCAATAAGCTGTTCCCTTTTTTTTTCCCCCCCTTTAACCATACACTTGTCCGAGGATCATATTTCATCCTTCATCAGCAATTCAGCCTCTGTGGCTGCAAAATCTGTCGCAGTGTTTCTGGTGAAAATGTCCCTTCTCTTTGGCTTCAGTGGTTCTGTCAGAAAATCAATGTTTTAACTGCATTACCTTAGTTCCTTATATATACCTTGTGGCACTTAATTTGCTGCAAAAAAAAAAATCCCTCTCTTGTCTACATTCCTGTCACCACTTTGTCAGAAAGTATTTAAGTTTGCAGACAGCCTCTTAATTAGTGCTCACAATTTCATTTATGTTTGCTTTCTTTTTTTTTCATTCATATTCTGTTAATTAAGTGAGCAGCCTCTAATCTTCCCCTGCCAGTAGCTTCATGTAGCCACCTAATTAAATTAATTGGGGAAGATGTTTTAAGTATGTAATTAAATCAATTAATATAATTTATGCCTGGCTTAACTGTACAGTGGAAAAACAGCTGAAGTTTGACTCGATGAATCCACTACAGCTTCCTGTCACTGATCAATGCTCTTCTTGATTTTTAGCATCTGGCAGCCAACTGGAATCGCATCAGGACCTCCAGGAGGACTATTATCCATATCCCATCATTAGGTATAACACTTTTGCCTGCAAATCTATCAGCAACCTCTATTACCCACCACATTATGACTCCTTGATTGAGTTCAAGGAAGGCCCCTTGTTTTATTCAAATTGGTCTCGGCAGGAAAATGTTCTCGACATGATGAGAGTAATAACACAGGGCCCTCGCTTGAAACGCCGTTTAATTTGGGGATTAAGCAAATAAAGTCATTATGTGGGGGCCTCTATTCAGTGGAGAGGTGATTTGCTGTAATTTGCTTTCATCTGTATGAAATGAACTAAAAAGTTGCATTTTTTTTTTTCTTTTTCCCCCTGAAATAACAGATAATGTTTCCAGTCCCTTTTAATGACGGGCAAACACGGGCCCGTGCGTCGGTGCTGTTGCAGCAATAAGGCAGGATTATTGCTTGTACACTGGTTTTAATCAAATGTGCAGTCAAAATGATAAGCTGCATTCTCTGAAATTATTTAGTTCTAATTACGAGCAGATGGGATGCTTTATTTGCACCTAGGGCGCCTGAGCAAAAGGAAATGCTGTGTGAACAAGAATAATTAAGAAGTTGAATAGTGTTTTTTTGCGCTTAAATAATCCGCAGTTTCATGTTAATTAGCACTAATGTAATTATTTAATTACATTTATGAATTGGGGAGCCGAAAAGCTGCTTTCTGCCACGTAATGGCAAAAGTGTAGGTGTTGAGACATTAAGGGGATGATTTCTTGGGAATTTCTAGAATGCACTGATAATCTCTGAAAACATGAAATCCTGTCAAAACGCTCACAACTGGATTTAGAATTTGTATTTACACAGCAAATTAATTGACCTGAGAGCTTCAGGATTTTGTAAAGTGAATTGGTTAAGACCTGAATTAATGAAGATGGTAAATAAGTTTTAAACTCTCAGTTTTGGAGCCCAGATAGCCCTTTCTTCCCTGACTCTGCTGATTGTATTTAACGTAAATATACATTTGATCAACAACTCTTTTAATTACACCTGTCTTAAAATCTCCTGACTATCCCAGGTTAAATCATGAATCCTATTCTAAAACTGGATAATTTAAAAGCAATTTATACATTCCAGTGTTCTAAACTGGATAGAAGTGTGGAAGAGAGTGTTTATGTAGAAAAAAACCCCAATTATTAGTTAGGTGTGTGAATTCAAAAGTCAGCAGAGCTGTTGCACACCAGATGTTTTCGAAGTTGTATTAAAATAATCCTCAGTATAATCAAAGCAGGCTAACATAAAAAATTAATCATTTTATCCCTGTTCTTCTGCTGGATTTGGAGCATGCAGTGGAATTTAGAGAAGTTTTAAAATTATTTCAACCTCCTAAATAAATTGTAAAACTGCAGGGAAATTCAACTTCATTCAGGACTTCAGTGGGAGCCGAGGCCCTGATTCTGACAGGATTTACAGAGCCTTGTGCTGTAAATACAGGAATTTGTTTATGCAGGCATAGGAGGGTGCAGGATTCAAGTGGAATCTCCCCCTTAACGAGGTAAAAAAGAAGTAATAAAGATAATTTGAGTGCAGATGTTTTCTGAGAAAATTAGGAAACCTATTTAAGTAGGTTAAAATCTTTAAAAATATAAACTATTCCTTCTCGAGGAGGGATTTGAAAGTGCTGTTTGGAAAAGTTATTCCTGCTTGTTTTTATTAAATGCAGCTGTATCAGGAGTTGTAGCAGTATTCCATAGGGATTTCCACATGAATTAAATCATAAGTATTTAGCTTATTAAAATGTAATGTAAATATTTGGGTTTTTAAAATTTGAAATATTAAAATTAAACTGGTTTTGAGAAACAGCAACAAAAAATGATTAACATTGAGCAATTTTGGTCTGATCTAATTTTAAGAACAGTTTATATTTAAAATTTGAGAAGATGAAAACATAGAATCTATACACTAAAAGCCATTAAAATATAACAATAAAAATAATTATTCATGTTTAATTATTCTGCTCCTATACATTTAACATTTTAAAATTAAGAAGTCTGTTTGAGTAGACTTAGAGGAAGCTGGACAATTTACACAAGTGACATTTGGTTCAGTCAAAAAGGACTAAATATATCAAATGACAACTGATTTCAGCAGTATTTTTATTTTTTACTACCTTTGTGTATTCATAAAAATTTTCTAATTTACAAGACCTGGCACAGAGCAGATAAACAAGAAGACACCAAACTTTGATGATACTCAAGGGTTTCTCTGTTCAGTTTTGTAAATCAAAAGTAAAGCCTGAAATTCTCTATTCAATACCCTTGACTTTAGCTTTTGGGGCAAATTAGAGTCTGATTTTTTCTTTTCCACACAAGTGGAATTCCAAGAAATGGTGGTGGAGCCAGAAGGGTGAATTTCTCATTTCACAACAGTTTCAGATCCATGTCAAGTTCCTGGAAATAATCCAGGAAAAGGGATAATGAAGGGCTTAAATTGTACTGCTGTGAGGAGCAAATGGTTCCATTTATTTCCTCCAAACAAAAACTTGGAATTTCTAGGATAGCTAAAAATAGAAAGTACGTTCCAGTGTTGAAGGATTGTTGTCAGCTGGAGTAAGGAGAAATGAATTTGAACCTCCTAATCAGATTTATTCTTACAGTAGATGTGCCAAATATGGTGAGAAAAATGAAGTTTTATTTATTAGACCTTAGATATTATTTCTTAGACCCGTCCCAAAGCCTGGGGAGCACAAGGTGGGTGATCCCAGCTCCTTTTCCTCCTCTTCTGTCAGATATTTTCCCATGGGAATTAAACCTTTGAGTCCTGTCCCCCTCTCTGCTCTGTGGGATCTCTGCTCCAAGGCAGGTTGGAAGTGTTGTGGATTCTTTGGTGGGAGAAGTCACTTGGAGATGAGCAAAATTTATTAAGGAAATGTCAATTAAAGGGCATTAGGTCATGGCTGAGGTTGGAAGGGGAGGTGGATTCACTCCCACACTTCCTATTTCAGTACTTCCGTGCCTCTCCCTGCACTTCCCTCTGGACTGGAGTCATTGATGCAAACCAACAACTCAATTCCCAGGTGTCAGCATCCCAAATTTCGGCCACCTTGTGGAGTTTCCTACTCAGATTAGAAACCAGAACTGGATGCACTGGAACCTGTCGACTGTGATCACAATATATTGAATTTATTTGGCTTGGGTTTTGTTTAAACTGGAAGACAAGGAATACTTAAACCTGTAATCAGCTTTATCAGGTGTGCAGTCATGGAGTGTGGAACGTTCCCAGTGTTTCAGTGAGGAGGAATGTGGTTCATCGTGTCCATTGGGAGGGGAAGGATTCACCTGGACTGAATATTCCTCATTAAATCCGATGAGGTCATGTCAGTGGAAATTAATATATTGTGAATTAATATGTTTTATTAACCCTGTGAAAAGTACAGTGGTAGTTGGTACAATGCTGCAGTTTATCTGCAGAGCCAGAGCAACATGCAAATTTTAACTCATTTAATTGTTGCTTCATTATTCCTTTCCAATAATGTCTGATTTTCCAAGTGATATTTGCATGTTATTTTTTTTGCCCAGTTCTTAAAACCCAACGTTTTCAAGAACAGTTCAGTGTAAGGAAATCAGCTGCTTTTAGGTTGAAATTTAAATGGTTTGAAAATGTTAGGCAGCATTTTTAGTGCCTTGAAATTGGGTCCCACCTGAGAGGACAAAATGAAGCCTTGAGACTAAAATTTAAGTACTCAGAGCAAGCTTTTTCAAATTACTGTACCTTAATATTAGAGGGGCAAAAAACAAAAAAATCAATATATTTTACTTTGATACCGTTCTCCAAGAGTCTGGTACCACTGTGCTGACAGCAATATCTAAGGTTTACAGGAAATTACTGAAAATTAAGCTGGTAATTTTAATTTCTCTGTATTTTCTTATGTTCTGCTCTCCTGTGTGCAAAATGCCATTGCCACAGCACCTGAGAATGCTGATGACTTGTAATAATTGTCCTTGTAATTTGCCTGAAATATCCACTCTTGCTGTTCTCCAAATGAAGGCACTGAAGTACCGAGCAGATTTTAGTCAAACCAAGTTTTCCCTGAGTTTCTGATGATTTTTCATGTGCAGACATAAGGAAATAAAAGGATCTCATTCCTGGATCAGGCAGATTTTTGTGCCAAACTCTGAATATGAGGCTTAATCCTGATGGATTCAATCCCAGCTGGTAACTGACAATGTGGTTGTGGGTGTTCATACAGACACCACAATTAATTCAGAGTTACAGGAATTGGAAAATTACAGCCTTAGAGATTCTAGTTACAGTGGTGCTGTCATTTCCTGCAGTCTTTTTGAAGGTGAGCATGGAATCAGCGGGAATTCTGACCTCCAAAGGGATAATCCAAGCTCAGACAGGCTGTCACTCACCCTTCCTCTGCAACAAAGTGAGCAGGCAGCACTGAGACATCTCCTTAATGAAGTGGGTTTGTTGCCTTTTATCTGTGTGAAGGACAAAATTACCAGCATTCTTGCTTAATGATGGTGTCATTTTTTTTTTTCCCCCCAGTGTTTAAAAAAAAAAAAAAGAACACATCCAGCAACATGAAAGACTGCAATAAAATGGTCTGCTTGGTTAAATTAGAAAACTCTCTAGGTCTGTAACATTCAGGTGTGTGTTGAAAATGACATAAAAACGTGAAGTTACATCAGTTCACTAATAAAAGTAAATTCAGAAAAATGCTGCAATTAGTGCTGGGCCATATTTGGGATTTGAAATACTTCTATTACAGCTTTTTTTTTAATCCAAAAGTCCGATGATTTTTTTTTTCCAAATCTGTAGCGGGGGTGAGAACACAGTTTGAGGGGGGGCTTCACTTGTTTTCCAGGATATTCCCAACGCGTCCGTGAGCACATCCCTGATCTGGCTCTCCAGCAGAACGTGCAGATGGGAAGGCTGTGTGACATCCTGGGTATGTGATGAGCTCTTGGCTCCTGGTTTTTGATTATTTCCCCACAGTGGTAAGTGAAAGAAAACAACACGAGGACTTTTTATATTCACATTAAATATGGAGCACGGAGAAGCTGCCGAGGAATTGATCTGCTGTGCCATTTCCTGTCCGTGTTAGTCAGAAAAAAACCTGCTGGTTTTTTGGTGACTCTGAGATGAGGTAAAGCAGCTTCATCCTGTGACATGCTGAGCACCACAAAGTGTTTAGTGTTCTACAAAATTAGGTAGCTAATTCTGTTAGTGTTCATTCAGGCTCACAGGGAGAGAAAGATGTGCTAGAAAAGAGCAAGCCCTTATTTAAACCAATCTTTTTTTAAATCAGCCAATGAGGCAAAAGGCATCCATTTAAAAGTTTTTTCCTGACAGTCCTCTTTTAAGCAAAGCAGGGAGGAATATTATTTAGCAGTGACCAACTTCACTGGCTCCCTGGAATGACATACTTTACATGATTCATATATATTTCAGTATCATGATTATTTTATAAATGCCATTTAGTAAGTTTGTAACAAAAATATATTAGATCCAGAAATTTACAGTTGCCTAAAATAATAATGTAATTGCTTTTATATATTATCGAGGCACTAATATTGTTTTTTCCACTGTTTTTTCATTTTTTTAAGGGAGATTTTTTTTTGCTTGTAAGATGACAGCAATTTAAAGGGATAAAGTCACAGATTAAACATATTTTTTATGATTTCTGAACATGAAAATCGGTTCTGCTGTAAAATACAGACCATGAGGAAGATAGGAACTAGTGAAATATTAACTCGGTTATCAACCAGATCAGGTGCTTTACCTGTGCCTGGCAGAAGAGCACTGAGGTTTACCATTTTGGGGTTTTTTTGCTTTAGAAAAGCAGAGGATTCCTCTGCTGGTTGTGACCTCCTGGGAGTGAAGCTGTCCCTGGAGCCCCACTGTGTCCAAAGGAGACTTGTATCTCTCTTTATAGGCCAGTGCTACAGCAGTAAAGTGTGTTGCAGCTTTTCATTCCCCAAATTCACTGGAGTTGTCCATTTTTGACAGCTCAGTTCATTCAGCTGCAGCCCAAATGGGCATGGTGGGCTTTGTACCCTGCTAAATCTTCATGGTCCTTGTGCAGGGAAATGAGGAAATGCCTAAAAGCAGGGGAGTATTGAGTGCTGAACAGTTCTGCTGAGCTGTTCTGTTCATTATTTTTAAAAGTTTCATGGTACTGGCTTATGTAAAGCTCTGACTGTGGGCTCTGTGCTGTTTGAATGCTTCAGGTGAGGCTCTGGCCTCATTTTTCATGTGGATTATTTCCCTGCAGCTCTGGCACAACAAAGTCCAGGCATGGGATCTCTTATTCCTTTGCAGCCTTTGGCTCAGGGTTTCCTTATCCAATCCTTACTTTGCTGCAGATTCATTCCCGTGGAATAGCAGTTGTCCCTGGCACTTTCCAGCCTCTTGTGCACAGTTAAACAGTGAAAGATTTCCCACTGATCTGGATGAAAATCTGGGAGTGCTTTTTGCCAGTGTATCCTATCGATGCTTTAAGGCCCATTCATTCATTAGCTCATCTATTACCATTAATATTTTAGCAGAGTAGTTAAAATTTTCCAAACCAGCATGTATTCCAGATTTTTTTCCTCTGTGCAGACAATGTCTTTCAGCCCAAGCTGTTTTCCATGTGGAAAAGCAGATTTCCACACTGGTGCTGGAGTGGCTGCCCTGCTCACTCCCATGCCCAGCAATGGTTAGCAATGGTCTCCTACCGTGAGCTTTTATGTGGGCAGGACAGGAATGGGAACAGGCCATGGAAAATCCAGGCAGCATAGAAAATTGCAATTTCGTCAGCTTTCTAAACTGAATAGCTCCGTTTGATAATTTACTGACATTAATGGGATATATTTTTAAAGCAGTTCAATTCCCATTGATGTTAATGGGAGTCGGGCTGATAAATCCCCCTGCACCACTTCCCAAATCCTGCCCCCAATATGTGCTGCAGATTGAATCCTGAAAAGCTGCTCTTTCTCTGGGTTGCTGACCTGTCTTCAGAGAAATGCTGAAGCACAGAAAAAGCAGTGAAAGCACTCAGATTTGGGAATTAGACCTCATTTTTCTTTCCAGTGCTTTTTTTAGGGAAGCTATTTGTTAACAAACGATCGGGAATGGTTGGATTGCTGTTGGGAATGGAGTCTACCTTTCTTCCAGTAATGAACACTGTGCCCCTTTGTTTCAGATGCCAACGTGGACGTCATCTACATCTGCCCCCTTCCTCTGAGTGAGGAGTTCCTGCAGTATTACCATAAACTCCTGGGTCTGCAGGCAGCTGTTAGATCTGGGAACCCCGAGGACATGGGTGACCTGCAGGACAGGTTCAAAATTCTCACCCCTGAAGCTATAAACAGCTTCCCTGTGAGTTTGTCTTCTAATTACTACAGCTTGAGGGATGCAGTAAAATTAAATTGGAAATTTTATAACTTGCAACGCTCTGGTACACATCAGTGAAATATTATTGCAAGTTTAAGGGCTTTACTGATTAGACTACTAGTTAGAGCATTGGAAATAAATATCCTGGTTTAGCTTTATAGACTTGCTTGAGATAGTCCTATATTGGCTATTTGTAGACTCTTGTCCCTTCTGACTGTGTGCTTGGGACTGGGAACTTGATAGATTTATATCTCTAAGCAAATCATGGCAATAAACCATTCTTATTACTCAAACTTTATCTCTGGGTCATTCAATCATTCCTGTGTTTGCAGGGTTTCTTCCAACTCAATCCAGTGCAGAGCTTCTTAAAGAGCAGGGCTTAGACCAAGTTAGGTAATAATACAGAAATATTAATTTCAAACAGAACAGAATAATAAATAAATACTAGTTCCAATAATACAGAAGTAATAGTTCCAGAATAATCATTAATAATGCAGAAATATTAGTTCCAAACTTGTTAAGTCAGGTTTAAATCCATGTGCTAAAACATGTTTTAATTAATGTACAGTATGTGCAGTGCTTCTGAAAATGCTGCAGTGCAATGAAGACTTTTCCCAGTGAATAATAGTAAATATTGTAAATATTAAACCTAGCTGAGATTTCATTTTTATCCAACTTTGTGGCAGGTTTAAGGTCTTTGCTTGAAGCCGTCTTGCTGTTTTCAATATTTCTTTCTTTTTAAATTGCCCTTTGACAATTGTAGCAGGGTTTTTTTTAATGGTTACTGGGTTATTTTTCCAGTACTAATTCCCAACTTTGAGTGTCTTAGTGCCAAATTCTGTCAGGAAAATGGACCACACCAGATTTTAGGGGAACCAGGTCAAGGTAACCCTTGGCTCTTCAGTGTTGTGCACCTGTTTATATGCAAAAACCTCAAACTACCTTGTTTTCATTAAACATGTGTTCTTTACCATTTAATAATTAATATGTTTAAGGAATTAATCTTCTGTGGGGACAAGAATCTCCTCAGAACTGATCCCAATCATCCTTTGGCTTCAGTGCCAGTTTTGGCTGTGTAGGGGTTTGAGCTTTATAGGTTCTTTCTAGGGCTCTTTCTCCTGGGTTATTTCATAAAAAGCTTCTATTGCACTTAATGGATCTAAATTTATTCCTAATCAATGAAAGTGTGGCTCGAAGGCCACCTTGGAAGGCTCCTTTTAGCAATTCTGGCAGCACAAATCAGCCTTGCCCCATTTCCCAGCTGTTTTGGTGGAACTGGATGGAAGGAAAATCTGTGGGAAAAGCACATCTGGCCCTGATCACAGCTGGAGGTAGCTTTGCTCACCTGGTGAGGCCGATGCCAGGCTGATCTTGAGAAGCTGAAAACAAAAGAATAACCAAAATTCTTGAGAGCCAAGAACTTTGGTTAACCCCCTGTGCACTGTTCTGGGCAGTCCTACTGGAATTCCTCACCTCCTGCCCTCCCTCCCACTTCCATATATCCTGGCAGCTCTACCACTCTCAAAGCAGGAGTGAACCAGGTTTTACAGCCTGTTTGCTGCACTCCTTAATTAACTGTAAAATCCATTATTGAGAGACACAAAGCAAATCTCCTCCCTCCATCAGCACTCTGGCCCCAGCGAGGGAGTGACCAGGGCTGGGAATTGATCCTCTGGGATGGGCCAGCTCCCTGCTTTTGGACCAGAGCTAAAGGAAACACGTGGATCAGGACTTTAAAAGTCTTGGGTTTCAAACTGATCTAAGGAAAAAGGCTCCAGGAAACTTGTTCGTTGTTCTTTTTGTCCTTAAACTTCTGTGATTCCCTTTTTTTCTACTGGAATTTTGGAGAGTATCCCATTTCTGTGACTCTTCTCCTTGCAGTGTGTCCAACTTCTTTACAGAGAGATTTGGGCACTTTTTGGAGCTGTGTTTGGGATGAGGAAGCACCAAGGAACTGACCGAAGGGGATTCCTTTTGTCCATTTCCAGAGGCTCCTCCATCTCCTTTGCCATCATCATCCCAACCCAAGTAATGGAATCAGGATTTATACTTCAGTCCCTGTGAAGGGACATCCAGAACTTGGAAGGAAAATGCTCTGGCTTCCCCAGTGCTGGAAATTCCTGACAAATCCAGGATTGACACTATCCTGAAGAGGGATCCTTTCCTGATTGAGGCCTAAATTAGATGAAATCTCAATGGGAAAATGGTTTTATTCTTGTTAGGATTATGATTTGTTTATGACAATCTATTGTAGTGGATTTCTCTTGTAACTACTTCTCCATCCCTTTCTGTCTTATCCTCAGTGCATCTCTATATTTTTGGGAAGATAATTGGGATATCATGTATAGGATATGGTGTTTAAAACATTTTTAAGCTTTCACCTGCCATGAGTGATATTTACTTTAAATTCAGATATTATGGGATATGCCATCAGCTGCTTGTTCAGCAATAGACCATTTTTTTTTAGATGAAATGAAAAATTCCTTCCAAAAAGTTGGAAGCCTTGTATTTTAAGCAACCACAAAACTACTCCCCTCTCCTTGAGTGGTGCTTTAGAGGAGCTATCAGAGCTACTGTTTAATGGAAATGTGCATCCCCAGTAATTTAATGGGAGCAGTGAAAGCTTTTGTAAATCAAAGTGTTTTATTCTCAGAGAATCACTTAAAATACCACTGAACTGTATGTGAAATACATTCCCTGCTATGGTGGGGAGGGGGGTTCTTCATTTTTTTATTGATTTTTAGGAGCTCTAGAGTTAAACCATGCCAGGAGTGTTGCTGAGATGAATCACTATTATCCAAAGGCCACCAGCCTCTCTGCCGACTGACAGAAGGATAATTCCACATGGATCAAATAAATACAGATGTGTAGTAATTAGTTCTATTCCCAATGAGCCCATTTCCAACACACTAAAGATGTGCACGATTATGGAGCCTCACCCCAACAGCTTTTATCAATTTAAACTGCTAAGCTACAGGATAGGTCATAACCCAGCCTGCTATTAATAATGTATTTATCGTGGGCAACATTATGAATTAGGGAGAGAAAAAACCCCTTGAACAAGAGTGATGTTCTCTTTGTACAGGAGCAGCACATGTGCCTGGCCACTCTGCTCAAGTACAGTCCCAAGACAATCCAAAGGATCCAGGTTCTGATCCAGGGCAGAGATGCCTACGTGGTCGGGGGGGTTCCCCACCAGGATGATCTGGCTGTGGCTGACATGCTCCAGGTGCCTGTGCTGGGCTCAGAGCCTGCAGTGGCTCAGCTCTACAGCACCAAGTCTGGGAGCAAGAGAATCTTTGCCAGTGCTGGTGTGCCAACCCCTCCTGGAGAAGGGGACATCCACAGCAAGGAGCAGGTGAGCAGGGATGTGCTCTGGGATGGGGCTGTGTTTCACCTGACAGGATGTTAATTTGTGTAATTGCAAGTTGATTAGACTCTCATGGGTTTGGTCAGATGTGGTGTGAGGTTGGCTCCTTTTTTGGCTCTGACTGGCAAATTAAATGCAGTTTGTGCCCAAATCAGGAAGAAACACAATTACTCTGGGATTCTTCACGGTCTTGAGGATATGGAAGTGTTTGGTCCAGTTATTTGAGGCAGTTTGTGCTCCATGGATGAAGTCATGGCCTCAATGAAATTAATCCATTTTAGCAATGACTGAAGGAAGAACAAAGATTTCTGGCAAAATGCACAAATGGAAGAACTTTTCCCTTCAATCAGTCTGTTCAAATTGAGGTTCACTGAGCATCTTTGCAGTTCAACTTTGTGCCCAGCCTGTCATGGCTAAATGCACCTCTCTGGCATGACCAGTAAGAAAAGAACAAAATATGACTGAACTAAAATTACCAGGCACATGAGGTTTCTGTCCTTTCATTTTACATGTTTATTTTGCAGTCAGTGCCTCAGTATTTTCTTCTATAAGCTGTTTTTGTAATTTATAATGATATGTCTAAATATGATGATTATTTTTGAAAAAAAAAAAAAATTTTCATGGTAGTGCTGCATCTCATACAGGAAAATAAGCATTGCCAAGGTTTGTAGGTGTTCCCGCTTCTCCAAGAAGCTTTTCACATTGCTTTGGTTTTTTATTAATCACCTTTAGCACTGAACAATCTAAGCTACACAAATACATTGTAACTTCTATAGTAGATGGAATAAATATATGATCAATGATCTGAAAAACAGCTGTTTGATTTATTTGATTCACGTAAATTATTTAACAATACTTCTGGTTCATCCTACAGGGTTATGGAATTTCTCCTTCTGTTGTTTGCTTGTATGAAATATTGACATTTTAGGTTAAATAATCAAAGGAAGGTGACACCATGGTAAAGCACAATTCAATTTTCACTTAAAGATAGCACATAATTCTTTGTGATTGGTACAGTCCTTACAGTATTATTGATCCTTTGCATTACTGTAGGGGAGCCATCAAGAAAAACACATTTATGTGATCCTCCAAAGCCACAAATGGAACACGTGTAATTGTATTTTAGGTCAATCCTTTTTTAAAAAAAAAGAAACAAAAGCCCCCCAAATTACTATGGAAAATGTAGAAGACTCCAGCCAATGCAACAAGATCTGAGAATACTTTTACCAGGTTCAAAGTCATTTGCAGTTTCTAAGAAGCTAATTGCATCCTGCACCAGCTGGGCAAAAGGCATTTGAAAGCCATTTAAATCTGTGTACATACACAAATAAATAATTAGCATTTTTATAAAGCCTGCCTGGTAACTCCTTCCTACATTTATAACCATGAATTCACTCTCCAGTAGGAAAATTTCCCAGCTGTTTTGGCTGGTGTTACTCTGGCACAATTTTGCAAATAGCATCGTCCATCCCGTGTTGTTCCCTGTCACAAACATTTATCGAGCAGTTCTCATTATCCAAAACCTTCAATCCTCATCAGATTAAAAAAACCCCCAAACCCTGGGCAGGCAAATTCCTCTCTGCAGAACACAGGGATTCAACTCCAGGATGAAGGCCATGGAGTCTCCATCCAAAACTGGCCAAGCTTGCTTTCACTTTACATCCCAATAGCTGCAACAGCACAAACATCTCTGAGGAAATGAAACCACCTTCAGAAAATAAATTTCAAACCCAAATATTTGGGAACTGGCCGTCTGAGGGACATTTTGGTGTTGCCACAGCGCAAAGTCTCTTTGTGTCGTTGCTCTGCAGATGCTTTGTGCCCTCAGCCAGCTCATCCTGGACAACCTGGAAGTGCAGCGCTGGCTGCTCAAGGTGGATGACGAACATGGAGGAAATGGCACTGCCTACTGTGATGTTATTTCCCACCTGGAATGTTACCACTGGATCCAAAGGGAACGGCAGAGACACGGCCCTGAGGTGTGGAGCAAGAGCCAGGCACGTGTGAGTAACAAAGGAGCTTCTTGTTTGTCCTCCCTGGAAGTGTCTGCTCTGAGCCTTTGTTGTAAGGTACGTGTTGAGTCCAAAGCAGTGCGTAGCAGTAATTCCGATAAACCAGTTCAATATTCCAAAATCCAAAGGAATGCCTGGCAGCCAACTGTGGAATAAGTTGTGTCCTAACACTTCGTATGCAATAATGTGCAAATTTCACACGTTTTTTATCCAAAGTGAGGACTTACAAGTGAAGTTTTATAGGCAGCAGAGGCCAGTATCTACATAGAAATTTGGAATTACTGGAACAAAGCTTGATATAGTTGAACAACAGTAATTTGAAATCATGTACAAACTGATTGCTTTTTAATCTGATTTCTCTGGGTTGTTTTTCCTGCATGTTTTGCCTCACTAATAACTTTTAAACCTGTATGAGACAGAACACTTGAGGTCCTGGAGATCATTAGACTCCTGCAAGTTTCATTACCAGGGGTGTTTAGGTAAGGAGAGACATCTATAAATATCTAACTAAGGGAAACTTTAGAGCATGAACTCAGGCACTGGTGGATTCCTAAGAATCCCCAGGATTGAGAGGCTGGAAGATGATACATTTTAACTGCAGGAAAATCCGTATGAAACCAGACTTCATTATTCTGGCATTCTGAGAACTATTTGTAGTTTAAATATTCATTGGTATTTAAATGCGTTAATTTCAATAAGCATTTGATATTTCTGTATATCGTGCCAAATTCATTCCTAATGTAATGGTTTTAAAGCCAGAAGGAATGTATCCAGAAAAATGGTTTAATTTACATAAACTACTCATTAGAGCTCTTCTGATTTTTTTAATTCAATCAAAACGGTTTTGAAATTTTGGGTTGATTGAATTATATTGTATATTAAAATTTCAAATTGTGCTGATTACAGTTCTGCTGCATTTGACAACTACAAAATAATTCCACATTATAAAATAGAGTTGGTGGTATAAAGCTGAAGGGCTGATTTCTCTGATCTGCTGATCCCTCACTCCCTGCAAGTCATGCAGGATAAAGGAGAGCCCTGGAGAGCCATCCCAGTGAGAGCATTGCCTGGGACACAAAGCTAAGGATATATCCAGGTCCTGCTCCCACCACCTGAGCCATGACAGAAGATGTAAGTCACCAGGTCTGGTTCCTTGCTGGTGTAAATTGCTGGAATTCCCTGATGTTACTGCTCCTGTTTCTGTGCCTTTTTAATTCTTTCCCTGAGTGATTCTGCATAAATGACACAGTGATCCCTGACTTTCTTTGGTTTTCCTTCATACTGCATTTACCTTGGATACAACCAGGAATCAACCTGTGAGAAGCCTTAAACATAAGCACGTGTTGGAAGTTGGGAAATAAATAAGGAATTTGATGTCATTTCCCAGAGTCAGCAGTGGGGGTGTTCACCTGCAGAAGAGAGGGATCCAGGGAGAGCTCAGAGCCCCTTCCAGCGCCTAAAGGGGCTCCAGGAGAACTCGAGAGGGACTGGGACAAGGGATGGGGGGACAGGACACAGGGAATGGCTTCCCACTGCCAGAGGGCAGAGGTAGATGGGATATTGAGAAGGAATTCTTCCCTGTGAGGGTGGTGAGGGGCTGGGATGGAATTCCCAGAGAAGCTGTGGCTGCCCTGTCCCTGGAAGCGTCCAAGGCCATGCTGGAGCAAGCTGGGGCAGTGGAAGGTGTCCCTGCCCCTGGCAGGGATGGCCTTTAAAACCCCTCCCAATCCAAACCCTTCTGTGATTCCAAACTGTGGAACTTGCTGCTGTTCTGGGCACCTTGGCTGCCTGTGTGCGCTCAGGTCTCCCTGCCTGCCGCATTTACCCTCTCTTTTGATATCATGAATTGCAGCCTCCCCGAGCCTCACCGCTGCGAGCAGAGGCTTAAAGTCCTCCTTTGTGAGGGAGCACCATTGTAATGATACACATTTAAACATCAAAGCAGCAGTTTGGGCAGCACAGCCACGCTTTCATGTCCTGTTGCAGTGTGGGGACCTGGGTCCTTTGATAATGAAGACGTCGTGTCACGGCGGCGGCTGCCACGCGCACAACGGATGCTGGCAGGTTATTAAAAAATTCAGCTCCTTGATGAAAGACTATCCTGCAGGCTAGGAGTACACTGAAAAGCCTCTCCATTCTGCTAGAATTATTAGAAATGAGAACATGACTGTAAGCACTAAATTATGTTAATACTTACAAATAGCATCATTTGCATAGCAGTTTAAGATACGATACCCAGATTTTCCTCAGTGGCAAGTAGCAGGCAACAGATTAAAAATAATGGACTTTGTGAGTTTGAACTGTGGCAAAATCTATTCCAGCTAAAAATGAGGCTGGTTTTAGATTCCTCATTTCAAATAGAACATGGGGCAAACCTGAGTGCAGGACAGGATTATTGATGGATTTCACCTTGTTGACTGAATGCAGCCTCTGAGTTACCTGAACAATTAATTTGCAACTGCAGAAAGGGTTGAATTCATAAACTACGTAAATGTCTGAAGTCCATCAGCCTCCTGTGCACTGCTGAAGTTTCCAGCAGAGAAATGTCATCCCAAGGCCCAGAATCCAATGGTTCAATATCCAGAGAACTGCTGCACATTTGGCAGTTGAGAGGTTGTTTGTGGAGACATTCCCCAGTGTGGAAAAGAATATCAGGATCTGGCCCTGATTGTGTGCAAAAAGATCAGTGAGTACTGAGGCTCCTTATCAGTTTAATTGTATCTTGTAGGGTGAATGACAATTGTAGGGAACAAATAAATTCATTTTTAACATATGCATGTTTTCTGTACCAATCCAAGCTTCAGTTAGTCCTGGAATAGCAGAAAAAAAGTGATTTTGCTGCTGTAAGAGCAAATGAATAATTGTTTGGAATATCTAGAGAGAGATCTCCATAATATTTATTAATATGTGGTATTCCACAGTGTGCTAAGGATCGGGGCTTCTCACTCCTGTTGCAAGCCAGCAGTTGAGATTCTGGAAAATCTCACCTAAACTTACATGGATCCTTGCTGGGAGCCTCTAAATTCATGGAAAATTCTTGTTGCTGCTGACCCAGTCTCTGGCTTAGAGGGATTCTGAGTTGCCAGTTGTTGGAGGATGGGAGAGGATCTGAGGAATGGATTTACTTGCTCTGCTTTCGCAGTTTGCTTTTTCTTGGGACTCAAACTCCCAGAGCTCTTGCAATTCTCCTCCCTTTTAGGGCAAAGAACACACCACCTTCCCTATTACCATTGCCTTTTCTTCTTCTTTTAACAATTCCCTCTTACATAAAATAACCCTGGACTGCAGGATCCTGTCTTGTGGTGTAACTATGGAACTGTAAATAGTAAATCACTAGATTAAATTACTACAGAAATTAATGTTAGAATTCTCCTTTATTACACTGTGACTTAATTAACCACAAGGACCAGCACCACGATGTGAGTTTATCTAGCAGCAAGGCTAAAGAGAACAGAGATCAGGCTGGAGACAAAAAAAAAAGGGAGAATTGTGGGGATAAAGACGAGCTGAAAATCCAGGGGTAGAACAAGACACAGAGAAACAAGCAACAAATACACTCTCAAAAAGCCATTAAAACTGGTGATAGCTACACAACCATTTCAAAACTCTCCATTAAATATCTGTGGTAGATGAAAAAAAAAAAAGCTGTTTAATGCACTTGGGCAGCCCCTGTTAAAATGTGTTTTAACCTTACTCCTCCAGCTGAGTCACAGGATTTTGTCCCTGTTTCTTTTCCTTATAATTTGGTTCATTTACTACAATGAGGAAATCAGAACCTTTTCAAAAGGTGACAACTTTTGGTCTGAGTCACATAAAACAGTATTTGGATGCTGCTTGCAGGGTTGTGCATTGATTGCTGTTGGAAAATAGCAATGCAAAATGCTGGATGTTCCTTTAAATTGAACATTTTTTGGTCAGCTTTTCAAAGCCCTGTACTAAGTAATAGACAAGCTTTGGGGTTACCTGGAAATCAGGAGTAGTGGGCAGCAGATTCTTTCCTGGTTGGATGAATTCCATGCACGACAGCAAACCTGGAGCTTCCATACCACATCTTGGAATTCAGAGGAATTCAGAGTAGAGTGGATGTTTGCAAATGAATCAGGATAAACCCAATCCACCGAAAACGTAATTTCAGAAACATGGCACTGCCAGAACACTCCTTTCTGACCTTTTTTGAACACAGTAGAGCTTCTTAACGTTGCTTTTTTCCTGTTTTTTAAAAACTGATCTTAGTGTAACACCCAAAGCCCCCGGAGAGGGTTCCTAAGGAGTCTGTTGTACACATGGAATTGCAGGTGTGGTATTTTTCCAGCCTGAAGAGGGCCAGAAGCTCTGACAGATCCACAGAAAATGCACTTACAGCATTTTGACAGGTTTTTAACATTTCTTCTGACTGATAATCATGTTTAATAGGGAAAGGAAAAGACCCCAAAGACTTCAGGATTATGGATTATGTAAAGGATAGAGCTGCAGGTTGTTTCCTGATGTGAGCAGTGCTCTGCCAGCAATTATCCTAAATAATTGAAATATTCCCTGTCCCTGCAAACAACCCTGAGTTTATTGACATATCTGTGTGGCTGCTGTGGTGGTGTCTCAGGTGAAGTGCAAATCCGAGGTAAAATGAAGCATCCTTGTATCCCTAGGTCCGAGGAAAGCCGGGATATCCCTCCCTGAACCACACCCACGAGCTCTGCAAGCTGTTGGGCTGTGTGTCCTATTGATTTAATATGCTTCTAATCAGTACATAAAGCTATAGGCCTGCAGTGTTAATTTTTCATATGCTTACAAAGTACCCTTTGATTTTCTGTCACGCGTTAATTACAGCGTTTTGCCATTAAATAGGAAGCTTTGTGTAAACTAATTACTAGGTAATCATTGTCTACCGCCAGCGTGCTGTTCGTACCTTTTATTTTATTCTGAAAATGCACAGATCTCGCAGTCTGGAACCACTATACCTTCCAGCCATTAGCTCTCACTAATTCATAGCATTATTGTGCTAAGATTGTAGGAGTTGTAATTGTTGTGGTATCAGTGCTGTTAATTACCGGAGTAAACAGTTGAAATGGTGCCAAGGTCTATTGTACAAGGCAGAGGAAAAGGAGGTTTAAATGTTACTTCCACCATCTGGGGACTGGAGGAGAGGCAAATGCTAGAAAACAGCAGTGAGGCAATATCAGAACTTCAGCTCCAGGGTTTTAGGCCATATGGATCCAGAATATTTTGAATCAATTGAATTTAAGTGCCAGTTTGTAGCAATAACAGTGTGGAAGGAGAGGATAAAGCAGGAGCACTAAAGAAATCTGAAATGCTTTAATGTTGGTGCAGCCAATAAAATGCCTGCTTGGATTATTTTAAAAATGTTTGTTTTGCTAAAATCCAAAAAGTAACACATAGGCAACTCTGGGAATAAAAGGAGTTTAAGTGTGTGTTGTTTGTGAAGCACAATGCAGGTTTTGTCTGACAATTCCTGTAGCATTACAGCAATTTCCATAAAATTCCTAGGAAGTGATTGTGGGTTTTCTAGATGATGGTTTTTCTCTTCTTGAAACCACGTTTTTGGAATTCATTAGAATATTTTCTTTAGAGATACAAGCCAGAAAGAAGGGCAAGTCACAAAAGTGCACTAAATTTAAAGAGATTGGAATAGAGAAAACTCAATTAATTGGGAAAATAACATTCATCTGAGGGCATCAGAATTGTTTGTGCATTTGCAGAGATCTCATTAAAACACAGGAAAGAGGCACTCAAATATTCCTTCTCTCATTTTGTATGAGGATTAACATCCCAATGTCCTGCATTTACAAATGCTGCATTTGAAATGAATATATGATTATTGTTTTAAAGAGAGGTTTTTGAAGATCAGGACAATTGTTTTCTTTGCTGAAGGAAGGTGTGGGGAACCTTGAAAAAATGCAGGATGAACCTTGCAAAAGCCACACTTTTCTGTATAAAGCAGCAATAGAATATTTATTTGGATTAGAAAGCAAACTAATGAATAAAATTTTCCTAATCTCAAATTGACACTCAGTGCAGAAACATGCAGAATTCTTTGAGAAGTTCCTAGCACTTTCAATGTCCTTTTTCTGGCTGGTTTTTGGCAGCACAGGCTGCAGCGATGTGATGTTTGATTTCCCTGCATAGATTGTTTTCCGAGCTGACATCTCCGAGCTGGGATCTGGCAGCATATTGCTGCTGCCAGTTTAGGAGTGTTCCGAGGAAATAGGAAGGATCTCTCTTCCTAAACAATCCTGCTTTATTTATTTTTTATTGGTCTGTTAGCAGATGTTGAAGTAGTTCAGGGCACAATGTAAACATGTGCTTTTCAATGGATGCTAAATAGGAAAGTGCACAATGAAAGGAGCAATTGGGAAGGGGTTTGGACCAGGGCATTGAGGGTTTTATAGGGGATTTTTTGTGTGTGTGTGTGTCTGTAGTTGAATTTAGAATTAAAAGAAGTGCTTGATCTTTATATATTGAAATCCTCAGCGTGCAGAGTGACAGCGTGAGCCCGCCGAGAGAACCATGGCCCCATGTGGTGTGAAAAAAGGAACAGCAGCTGAAGTGCTGGGAAGTTGAAAGGGAACTGAGCTCCTTGTTCTGGGAGTCCCGGCAAAGGGGCAGTTTTGTGGGGCTCTATGGAAGCGTGGCAGATGTGCCTCAGCCCCACAAAAAGCCCCTCGAGTGGGAGCCACCCCGGCCCCGTGTCCGGATCTGCGGCCGCGCTCCCGGGAAGCGCCCAGGGATAAGCCCAGTGAGTGTGGAATTCTGTGCTTTCACCATTCCACTTAATGCCAGTGGCAGCCCCGTTTGCCAGGCAGCTGAAATGGGCCATTAGCTATCAGGGAAAATTGTCTTTGCTCCTTTCAGCAGATGGAGCAAATATTTTACAAAGCAATTTTACATACGAAAAACATTTGTGGGAGTCGGTAATGACGGCTGTTTTCCATGATGGGACCTGCACTCTGAACATGCTTTTCCAGCTCGTGGAAGGCAAAATTGGCACTTTTTAATTTTAAATTTTGCTGTTAACAGTGAAATGCTCAGGCTTCAAATCAGGTGGCAAACTTTAAGTAGATGGAGGGTGTTGAGTGTGTCGCTTCCAAAACCGTTCCCAGTTTTAGGGACCTCTCCAATTGTTCTGCTCACTGTGGTCCTTTGTGATTCTGGCCAGTGTGGACCTATCTGAATTAGGAAAACAGTGTCAAAGCAGTTCCATTTGCAAAATAGGAAATAATGGCAGCTACTTGGACAGTCAGGCAGCAGTCACTGGCCTCTTCCATCTTTGCTGGTGTCACTGAGAACATCAGAATAAGCTGGGCTGGACCAATTCCCACCCAGGCAGCTGGAATCAGTTATCCCAGCTCCACTGATCACAACAGAAAGGAAATACTTACAAATGGTATAAATTGTCATTGTGCCATCCAAGTGGCATAAATTGCCACAGCTTCATTGACTGCAGCAGAGATGTGGCAGTTTGTATCACTCAGGAGCTCTCTGCTGATTTTATTCCTCTCTGGCCCACTCAGCTTTACTTATTTGGAGTGACTTTCTTCACTCTATTTGCTTGCAAGGTCTAAATAATTTCCTTTCAATCTGATTTTTAGCTGAAAAGCCCTGGGTCTTTCTTATGCATTCTACTCTGCAGCCTCTTTCTTTCCCCAGGTCTTTCTTTCTATTTCTATTTCTTCTCCCTATATATTTTCTTCTCTCCTCTTCTCAACAGGCTTTTCTTTGCTGACTGATCTGTCTCCAGCAGATTTCCCACCACTGCCTTCAACATCTGCCACATTTGGTCCTAATTTTTTGTCACAACTGCCTAAGAAAACCTTTCATAATTCAGTTTGCAGAAGGGTGAGATATTATTTTATGTTTAGTGGGAAAGAGGTGTAATTTTTTTTTTTTTTTTTGTGCTTGTTCGTTGTTACAAAAAGGTGCCAAACCGATTTGGATAAAGATTTCTACATGATGTAAACTCTATTTGGGCTGCTCATTTTTGTTGCTGCTAAGAAACATCAGCTGAAAGATTTGTCCAAATGCTCCCTGTTTCCATGAGCCTGTGCTCCTGGATTGTTTTGGGCCACATCAAGAGATAAAACATTGGTGGGCTCTGCTGGAGATACTGTCCAATTTAAATGAAATTAGCCAGCTGAGCACTGATCCTTTTAAAAGCTTTGACTTCATGAGTGAATGTTGGATTCAGGCTTGAATTTGCCTACTAAAACTCCCTATAATCAGGATTATTGCCTTTTTAGAGCTTACAGTTGCAAAAAAACTCCAACTAGAATTCCAGGTGCTGATCCTTAAAGAGAGGTTGCCTGACTCCTGTGAGCACCCTGATTATCCAGGCATTGTTCAAAGCACTGCTTTGTTGGGTTGGAGCTCACAGGGAAGTTTTTCAGATTTCCTTGAGTTGATTATGTCTTTGAAAGGCTGGATTTTCTTCCTGTAACACAGCTGGGTTTGGTGCTCACATCCTTCACCATCACCAGTGCTGAGGGTGCTCCAGACTTCAGGAGAGGATGTGGCTGTGCTGGATCCCTGGAAGTGCCCAAGGCCGGGTTGGACGGGGCTGGGAGCACCCTGGGATAGTGGGAGGTGTCCCTGCCCACGGCAGGGGTGGGACTGGATGAGCTTTAAGGTCCCTTCCCACCCAAACCATTCCAAGGTTTGGCTCCTGAGCCAAGCTCTCTGCACCCACATGGCCCCAGCAGAGCTGCTGAGCTCAGCCTGTGTCCAAAGCCCTCCAAATGCTGCTGGGCCTTGTTTAATCAGCACTGGGCCTGTCAGGGAGGTGCCACCACAGTGCTGCCTCCCTGATGTCCATCCCACGGGCTGAGAGTAGCAGCACAGGAGTTTACTACAGCTGTCCATGGGGTGAGTGGAGCCTCTGTCTGACCAGCAGCCCCATTAGTGAGCCAGGGCAGCCTGCCCTTCCCTATGCTCCAAACTTGGGAAGTTCTGCCTGATTTTGCACCCAGTTTAGAGAACTTTCTTCCACAGCTGTGTGTGATCCTCCAAAGTAATTCAGTCTGAAAGGAGGTTGAGCTCAGAATTGTTGCAATGGAAAGTTGTGTGCCAGTTCACACGCTCACAGTTTGTTATTTACACAGGCTCGGGCACAGCACTCCCAAATCCTCCACACATCCAGCAGGGATTCCTGGTTTTTTTCCCTGTGATTCATCAAAAGCTTTCAGGCAACCATTGCACACCTCTTGCTTTGTTTGTTTTTATATTTCTGTTTAAATTACACCCTACCCAAAGTCCTCAGATCTCAGGGATGACACTGGCAGTGACAGAGGGAGTGCTGAATGCACTGCCAGTTCTGAACTGATTTGTAGGGCAGCAGTTCCATGCCATCCCTCATGGCTCACATCCTCTCTCCAAAGCCAGGTTTATTTTCATGAACCACCTCAGCCTGTGCCTTGTTGGCTCAGCAATAACTCAGCACAAATACAAACCCACACAAGGCCAATGGATATTTGCTCACTGCTCTGCTGTTTCAGTCAGCTGAGCCATCCCAAACCAAAATTCCTCCTTACAGATCCTAAGGAAACGAGCAGTGTAAGGCCTGAAGCTGGGTAAATTCTGAGCTTGGGTCTCATGTTTTAGGTGCTCCTTTGTTTTTACCATAAGGTTGTGCTACTTCTTGTATTGATCTCCTGACTAAAACCAGTTTTAACCCTTTTTTGTGACATTTTAAAAGTCAACAACATACTTTGCTTTGTCAGTATATGGTAGGAGCCCACACAGCCCAGACCAGCATCACTATCCAAGCACCTCAATATTTTTAAGGCTTTTTTTCCCCTCAATTCCATGTGAAGCAGGGACAGCAATGGCCCTGCCTCTCATAGCTGGGAAGCTGAGGCACAGCCAGAAAATCCCTTTCCTGAAGTCTCAAGGAGACTGCAGTCAGGAACAAGGTTTATCCAGGTCTCCTGTGTGCAGAGTTGATCCTTAATTGCCCAGTTTCCCAGAGAGGCTGTGGCTGCCCCATCCCTGGAAGTGTCCAAGGCCAGGCTGGATGGGGCTTGGAGCAACCTGGGATAGTGGGAGGTGTTCCTGCCCATGGCAGGGGGTGGAACTAGATGGGATTTAATGTCCTTTCCCACACAAGCCATTCCATGATTCCTATCGGTGCTCCATCGTCCTCCTCCTCCTCATTCTGGTAGGTAAATCACAGTAAAGTGATTTTGAATTTGTCTTTTTGATTACTTTACATCATGTGCTTCACAACAAAGCCCATCCCTTCAAACTCACTGCTCTGGAAAAACAGCTTTAATTTTTAATTTCCTCTTTTTAGCTCTCAACCATAAGGTTTTATCACGTTCCTCCAGAGCTGGAGATAAAGTGCTTGTGGCTTAGGACATTGCCAGGATCAGAGGAGGGTTGGTCATCTGCTGGAGCAGGGGGTGCTGAGGAGAGAGGATGTAAAACAGAAGCAAAGAGCCCCAGGGGGAGCAGGGGGATGCTCATGAAGCAGCAAGAAAAGGAGCCTGAAGCAATCGAGTCAGGGTCCTTGCACTTTATATGCTTGTGTTCTTCTGGGGCTTTGGGGAGCAGTAAAAGCAGTGCAGTTACTTTCTGTATTTAATGGGGCTGGCTTGTGTGTGTGATGATAAAGAATTTAGAACTAGGGAAAAAAGCTGTGCAATGACGAATCAAATTTACCGAAGACAGAGGCACCTGGGGATTTGTTACAGATATTTTACAGATTTAAAAGGGTATCTCCTGCTTTAGAAATGCTTTTGCTTGACTATTCCTCCCTTTTTTCTTTTTTTCTAACTAAAGGGTGTTTGGGTTGATATAAGAGCTTAAACATAGAACCACTAAAACTATTGTTGGCATATGTGACTATTTCAATATGCTGCTTCAAAATACAGGCAATGTAGAAGTTATTGACTGCTGGTATTGATCCCAAAGCAGTTACCAAGTACTTGGCATTTTCAGATGCCAGATCCAATTATTGATATAAATTATAATGCGAGAGATGCTGTGCTGAGGGGGGGATTGGCTTCCAGAGAAGGACAGTTTGCAGAGGAGGGAAGAGGAGCAAGTAGAAAAATTAAAAAAGGCTTCCTGACTGTGGGTAAACAGTAACCACATTTTTTTTTTTTTTTGCCTGTTGGAGGCCTGGTTTTTAATCACCCCACAAGCAGTTTTCATTTCTGTAGTAAAATTGCTTGTGGTTCTATTTAATTTGTTTCTGCAGGAGCTAGCTTTGGTGAAGATCTCCCAGGAGCTGCCGGGCCTTTTAGCACAGCACGTACAGCCAGTCAATGAGAAACGATTCCCTACATGGGAAAAATTCCTCCAAACATTTCTGACTCAAGGTAAATAAGACTGCAAAGTCGCTGTTAAGTGTTCTAAGGAGTAATTATGCCATATTGTCTGCCATATTCTTGTTAGTCTTGGGCCCATTTAAATATTTATCTCCTTTTATTTCTCCATTATGCTTCAAATGTTCATTTACGAATGAGTTATAGGCCACTGTTCTATCATTCATTTATCCTATCCAAGCTTTTAACCTATATTAATCCTGGATTACCTTTCCCACATGATTCTGGATCCATAAGCACCAATTTCTTCATCCTGGGGTTCTGCCCCAAAGGCTGTCACATTTGGGAAAGGGCTTTAGGGAATTCCAGCACGTGAGTTGATGCAGGTAAATGTGAGGATATTTAATATATTTCATACATTTCTTTGTCTGTGGAAGAGATAAGGATGAATCAAAGCTTTGAAAGTATTTTTCTTTTTAGTTAATGCCAATTAACACATCTAGTGCCAATTTTATTACATAGTAGTTGATCACAACAAATTGGGTTATGGCACTATATGCACTGAATAGGCAAATCTAGAATGCCAGGCAGTTCTCTGTGATTTTCCAATGGAAAACCATGCTAGAAGTTGTCATCTCCACACCAGTTCCTCATGTGGATGAATACCAGAGGCAGACTCTTATCCAAGGCCTTTGTCTGGATGGGAGTCTCCCAAGATCAGCTCACAGCAGGAGCTGCCACTCCCCCCAAGTCCCAACATGGCATTTTCCAGCTGTTCCGGGCATGGTGTTCAGCTGGACTCACTCCTACTACCCCAGAGCATGTTTCTCCATGGGATATATCCAGTTAGGAAGTGGGACTGAAAAGCCACTGACTGAACTCCTTCCTCCTCCAAGAGATCCGCAGTTCCGGCTCTGCTGCTCCCATTCCATTGCTTGACTCGCTGTACCTCCATAGCCATCCCCCCTGGAGCTGGGGGCTCCATCCAGGGCACTCTGAAGGGCAACACCTGTGGATTTGATTCCAAGCTGACCAGCTAATTCCCTTCTTTCCAGGAGGAGTGATCGAAGCCTTCCCGTTCTCCGCCAGCGTCACCAACGTGACGGTGGATCTGCTGATCGAGCCAGCGGGTGAGGTGACACTGGTGTCATCTGGAGACCAGCTCCACGCTGAGGGGCCCCTGAGAGCCTCTGGCACCACCATCCCACAGCATTCCGTGGATCCAGCAGTTCTGAACTCGCTCTGCTTGAAAGTTGGGGAGGCCTGTAAATCCAAAGGAGTGCTTGGCTACTTCTCCGTTGATTTTGTGGCTTTCACCCACCCCCAGACGATGGAGCAGCAGGTGAGTGGGGCAGGTTTGACACCTCCCCTGAGATCAAGAAATGCCAGCTTTCCCGTGGGACCCCAACAGATATCAGCAGAGAAAGCTTTACCCTTTGGAGCAAACTATTTCCAAGCTCTAGGGCACATGGATTGAGGAAAGTACATGGATTTTCTAACAACAGCATAAAATGTAGACCTGAGACATCTCCTCATTTCTCGCTCTCCTGACATTGTTTTCTTCTGGAATTTTTAGGAGGACCCTCAGTGTTCAAGAAGTGCTTGACTCCCTTGTGAAAGACAACATCCCTGTATTTAAAGGCTGTGGGGAACAGGGCAATCTCCAGGAGATGGGGTGGTTGTTTCTCCCAGGTGTCTGAAAACCACAGCTTGTGTGCTGTGAGAAAAGGTTTTAACCTTAAGGAATGTATTTAAAACCAAATGTACACGTGGTACATTGGCCAAAGCAGTTCTGTGATGATAATTATAGTCCAGTTCAAGCTCAGGGAAGGCTTAAACCCAGGTTTTTAGTAACTGATTCCACTGCAGGGTGGCTGTGGTGAACCAGAATAATCACAGGATCTTGGAATGGTTTGGAAGAGACTTAAAGCCCACCCAGTCCCACCCCTGCCATGGCAGGGACACCTCCCACTATCCCAGGTTGCTCCAAGCCCTGTCCAGCCTGGCCTTGGACACTTCCAGGGATGGGGCAGCCACAGCTTCTCTGGGCCTCACCACCCTCACAGTAGCTTATTAGCTCTGGAATTCAGATCCCAGTGATATTTGACTCCCAAAATGTACACAGGCATTGTAAACAGAACTGTGGATTTACCATATGGGACAACTTCCATGGAAAGTTGATTAAAAAAGATCAAGGGATGACATTCTCACCCACGGAAGTCCACAGGAGTTTTGCCAATTGTTTTACTCAAGCCAGGAGTTCACCCAAACACAGGAATGCTTCCTTAAGGTTGTGACATTTCCTGGCATGAACAAGGACACATGAAATCAGTCAGTGTTTCTTGTGGCCTCTTAGAATTCCTGTCTGTTCCATCCTGGTTTTCTTCCCTTATTTCCAGTTGATTTTACCTTAATATTTCCTATGTTTGTCAGCATGTACCACAACTGTAACATTATTTAAGCACAGGTTTTTAAATTTAACTGGATGTAGAGGCAATTAATGAGGCCATCTGTCCTGTGAGAGGGAGATCACACAAAGGATTGTGTTCCTGAAAGCACTCTTCTTTTGGCAAGCAAATCCTATTAGACCCTTGGAACATTTGCTCCCTAATTTCACAAGTGTGCACTTCAATGCAGTAGATGGAAGGCTCAGATGCATTTCCTGGAAGTACAGGATACTTAGGAATTCTTTCCAAGTGTATTTTACAGAAAATATTGACCTTTGAAGCGCTGGGAGCAAAGGGATCTGTGATGGATAAGGGACAATGGATGTTGTCAAACACAACTCAGTGGGATGACAGAGCCTTGGCTGCCACGAGCCCCTGGCTGTGAGAGCCAAGGGGTAGGGAAAGCTGGGACTCCACACAATTCCCTGTTTGCCTCAGGAATCTATTTCTAGCTCAGTTCCAGGCATCTGTGCCTTGTTCCTAAGGGAGAAGGGAGATGGAGACACTGTTTTCAATGCCACGGGGGAAGAAGTGGAGGACAAGAATTAGGTGCATAGTTTGAACTGAATCACTTCTGATTCTCACTTTATTTTCCAAGATGATCACTCAGAGCAAAGCCTTGGCCCCTCACAGTGAAGTCCTGCCCAGGGCTGCCTGTCTGCTGCTCACATCCCAACTGGGAGCTGCACCAAAATAAATCCATTTAATCGAGTGGGGGTATTGGAATGCATAAACTCCCTTACATCCATAGCTCTGTGGACAGGTAATGTGGAGAAGGAGCATCCTAAGCCACCTTTTCCATGGGTCTGATGGCTGTTACACAGCCCCAACCTTTCCCAGCAGGAGTGAGGGTACCTTGGATAAACTGAGGTTGGACACATTCCCACAAGTGCCTGAAGGTCTCTCCAGACAGAACGTAGCATTTCCAAAGTGTTATTTTCAAACAAGAGCCACAGTGTTTTCATTAACCATCTCCCAATCCTATATTCAGCGGGATCAAGGAGTTCTAGAGCCCTAAAATTGCAGTTTTTGGGCGAGCCCCAGCCCATCCCAGCAGCTGCCACGAGATGGCAGCCGGATAAGGGCCTGCCAGCGCTGCCAGAATCAATTCTCGTGCAAATTTTAAAAGTCATAAAAGACACTCTCTCTTTTCAAGGCCCCAGTTGCATTAATATTTTACTAATTGACGTTTTTACAGTATCATTCAACCACTTCTTTAAAAATAGCACGTGTGCTGTTTACAGTAACGCAGAGGTCCGTACCAGACGCAGACAAAACCGTTAAACGGGAGGGAGCGGAGCTGTAATTTAGTGACTCTTTAAGAATTTATGTTTCCTTCCCTTCTCAAGTTTAGGTTTTAAAGCTGAAGCATTTTTATGGAAGCTGTAAAGAATTCCAGCATAATTGTGACTTCATTCACTTGAGATTGTCTTTACCACGGAGCGCCGGCTCTGAGGAGTCTCGTGGCAGCCCTTGGCAGCCTCAGTGGCAGGGAGCAATCCCAGACTTCTTCATCTTTCCTTGGACAAACAGCCAGCAAGTCTTGCAGGGTGTATTTCTAACTCATTTTTTTCCAGTGGTGGGATTCTGGAGTGTCCTAATCTGTGCTTTGCTTAGCTTGACCTAAAACCAGCCTTAAGCCTATCTAAAATCTTAACTACTGCCTTTACCTTTGACCTTTGATTTGTGGTTTGAAAATAGAATATTAGTTCTAGGCTGCACAGGTGAGCTCTGTTCCAATTTAATTTCTGAACAGAAGTGTCCTGAAAATCCCCAAATTTCAGGTGAAAACTCCTGGTTATGCTAACTTTCCACGCAATCCTATCAGGATGTGACATCTCCATATGATTACCAACGTGCCCTTATTGTACATCCCCAGAAAATGAGGATGGCCGCAATAACAGGTGTTTGTAAATCTGTAGGATTGTATCCTTCTCTCCTTAAACTTGACTTTTGCACAGATCATCTCCTAAGAGCTCCTGATTTACTGGAGGAGATGAAGATGTATCTGGTCAGACCCCTTGTCCAGGCCCTGTGTTCTCCCCGTTCTGTAGCAGCACAAAGGGGATTTAAAGGACACTTCTGGCTTTCCATGGCAAAAGGGAATCCCCTGCTAGGATAAAGCTGGACTCTCGTGCCATCTGATCCTTCTCACTTTGTCCCCACGTTGGGGATGTTCTGGGACACATCCAGGGCAGGAAGGGACATGGCCACAATAACAGTCCTGAGCCAGGAAAACAATCCTTGGGGGTGATCCCAGCTGGCACAAAGAAGTGACCATTTGGCTGCTCTAAGTTCCAACAGGGGTGGTTCAGCCCCAGGCTCAGCAATGAAAGGAGGTGGACAGGTGGCTTCCAGCCATGTTTCCCTTCCTCCTCCTCTTCTTCCTCATCCTCCTCCTCCTCCCCACACCTTATATTGAAAAATCCAAAATATACAATGACTTTACCTAAGCAGAACATAACTGTGATTGAAATTTAAGGAGGTTTTAGAGCTCTCCTCTGTTAAAGAGTAACAGGGAGGGGATGGACACCTTCCTTCACCCCCCTGTAGATCCAAGCCCTTCATTTTGTAAACAACAGCACAAGGGTAGTTGGCCTGAGGTCCTGAAACCGTGTCCAAAAACTTGTTAATCCCCTCTGGAAGTACACAGAAACTCCTTAAACCACAAGATTTGGTCAATCTCTTGATTTCCAGCACAAAACTTGCCCTGCTAAAAGCTTTTTCTCTTCTTCCCTGCTCTTACAGCCCCTTCCTTGGGCAAGCTGGAGCCATTCCCTGAATCAGAGGATCCAGGAGCGCTCCTCTCCTTCCCAGAGCAGCTCCTGGGAATGTGCCAGTGGGCACTGGAGCCAGGCCGGCGTGCTGGGGTTTTGTTTAGATGATGTGAAATGGATCACACGAGTCACTCAAGGGTCTCTTCTCTACATCTGAAATTAAAACCACGTCACTTGCACGTATTTTAGTTTTAGTTGCTATGACAGCTTGGGACCTGGTGAGTAACCCTTGCACAATGTGTGTGCTGCCCCACGCTTGGTGTGGTTTGTGTGAGGCCCTGGGAGGCTGGAATGAATTTATCTGGTGCTACAGGCTGGCTAGGTTTGCCAGGCTGCCTTTTTAGTGCTTTATCTGCTGTTAAACCCTCAGCCCTTTCCCTGCATTTTGCCAGGACACCACTCTGGTACTCACTTCACGTGCAGGGATGTTTTCGTTTAACCTTTTTTATGGTCCATTTTCAGTCCAGCTTCCCTCCTGCCCCTCTGTTTGTGCATCAGCAGAGCTTCCAGGTGTGGATTTTGATGTCGGGTGTAATATCAAGGCCTGGATTAGGAGCAGACAGTTCCCTTTGAGCCAGTGAACATCCTCAGATATCCAAGATTTTCAGCAGTCCCTGGTTCTCTCACACAGCCCTGCCACCTCCTTCTGGGGGTGAAGTTTTAATTGAGAGTCTGAAACCCAACTCAGACAAGATCTGGGGCATATTGACACAGATTTGTTGATAATAGTAAAATTAATGTAACACTCCTACAATATGAATAGTTTATAATTATTATTTTTGGCTCATTGAAAAGGTTTGCATGTACTGGAAAAGTACAAATGGACAGGAAAGTTCTTCCTGTCTTGCAGAAGTGATGACAAATAATAAATTATTGAAGAAAATTAAGTATTATAATTGAGGAACATTCCCCTATTACTAAGTAAAGCCAGTCATTAGCATCCCATTTGCATTTTACACCGTGCAGCAGGAAATATTTAAATTGACAAATAGGATCTTTAATACAGCAACAGATACTTGGCAGTTAGATATTAACAACTGTTACTGGGGTGATTTATTCCCCATTATACAAAGGGCATTACTATGTGCATATGATTCCGAAATTAACTCCAGTTTTCCAAGAGGCCTTGGCTGCCTGACCCCTTAATATCCTTATAATGACTCCATTTACCATTCAGGGGCTTAGGCAAGTTGTTCACTGGGAGATTTGTTTGAAGGGGTCCACTCTAGGGCAGATATTTGTGTGTGGGAACATTTCTCACTGGCACCGTAGGCACAGGGAATTTTTTGGTGGGAAAAATTCAAGCTCTGGTTATGAGGGTGGAGAAGCCTCACAGAAGTCATCCATGGTGCTTCCCTCTGCTTCCTTCAGCCTCATAAATCCTGCCTGAGAAATTATTTCTGAAGTTACAGAAGAATTCTGGTTGTTCCCACTTGGAAGTGGTTTGTGGAATCAGAGAATCATGGAATGGGGTGGGTTGGAAGGGAACTTGAAGCCCATCCCATTCCCCACCCCCGCCATGGGCAGGAACACCTTCCACTATCCCAGGGTGCTCCAAGCCCTGTCCAGCCTGGCCTTGGACACTTCCAGGGATCCATCCACATCTTCCCTGGGGAACCTGTGCCAGGGCCTCTGCACCTCCCAGGGAAGGATTCCTTCCTCACATCTCCATCACTGCCAGTGCTGCTCCAGCACCAGGAGGCCAGAAGCAGGAATACCAACAGGACAATGAAGGCAGAGATGTTCCTCCACAATTCTGAATGTCACCCTTTTAAATTTATTTGAATGCACCTCTTTGTTTTGTTTAGGTGTGGGCAACAGACCTTGACCTTTGCTATAGTGACCAGCTGGCCCTGACTCAGCTCCTGGTGTTCATGACAGATGGAAATCTGGATTGTGGCTCCAGCCGCCTGGAAGCACCTCTTGGATCAAAGGAAGTCAAAAACCAATGGATTCAGCATGAGGACACAAAACCTGTAAGCAGTGAATGTTCCCAAATGAAATGATTCATGTAAACTACCAAGGAGTTCTTCTGTTCTAGAGGAGCTGCATGTGCCCCTTTCAGATTTTAAACTGCTCCTCTTGGATTTTACAAGGTTGGTGAAGTCATGGGATAACATCACAGAAGAAATTCAAGTTTCTAGATGTTTATGGGTATCCTGTTATTCATCCTTTGCACTCAGGAATATTGATTTGGGGAAGTTACTCAATTTTAAATATTTCAGGTAGTTTTCAAGTTGTAAAAAAGTGGTAATTTAGAAGTGCTCAGAAAAATTATATATTGCAAGAAAATTCCTACCCTGACTGTAGGAATAACTTAAAAGCAGTCAAGAAGGAATCTGAGCCATGAGCACTGATTTGGGATTGGGAGTCAGAGCACTGGAATTCTACCCCGGCTTTGTACTTGCCTGCACAGACCTGAGGGTGAAACAATCCCATCCCTGGAAGTGCTCAAGGCCAGGCTGGATGGGGCTTGGAGCAACTTGAGATAGTGGAAGGTGTCCCTGGCCCTGGCAGGGGGTGGAATGGGATGAGTTTTAAGATCCCTTCCAACCCAAATGTGGTGGGATTCTATAAAATGGGAAGGAAGGTCTTTAGAAAAGTCAGAGCGTAAGAAATATCTCTGTGTACAGACACCTATGGCTGGAAAACAGATGCTGTTTGTAATGTTTTGACAGAAGATTCACAACTCCCTTTTTTTTTAACTTGATGGAGGAGGGATGTATCACCATTCCAAAAATGTCACGGAGCTGTAATTTAGAGGTTAACGAGCTCTTGATCCATTGCTCTCGTCAAGCAACCACTTTTAGTTGGAGAGAAGTAAATTAGATCTGATTAGTCCCAGTAGTCCAAGTTTTAGAAATGAAAAGTAATCAAGTAGCAACTTTTTTTTAATTAAAATTCGGTCAGAATTAACATAAATCGTCACTATATCCTTTATTTTTAATTCTTCCAGTATTTCTGAGATTTTTATCTCCTGAAGAGTTAACTACAAGACTGTAGTCTCCCAGGAAAACAGAAAAAGAAACAAACCGAGAGACAAATGTTTTTACAGCACATGATCTGTAATGAATGATTAAGTAAAACACTTTGTGTAAAATTATGATGTTAATAATGATTCTGTCCCTTTTAATTTATGAGATATTCTCCATGCTGGGAGGGTTGATTTTGATGAAACGGAGCAGCCCCTGAGTTGGTGCGAGGGTTTTTATTTTTAGAAATCCTTCTTTGAAAGAACAAATTTCCTAGATACTGCTGCTCCTGTAATTATGTACAAAACCAATCACTCATTATAGTTAGGATACATTATCTTCTAGACAGATGAGGCTAAATAAGCAACACATTAATAATTCATCCTGCAGTTCATTATGCATGTGTATGCATGCTTTGTAGCTGAAATAAGCACCTCATCAACCTGATGCCAACCCTTAAACAATAGTTCTGTGTTATTGCAGCCACATTCAAGTTTACGCTTGTTAAACTGCTGCTTGGATTATTTTATCAAGCATTCATTTATTTGTGGTCCCCTACTGCAAGAGAACAGATTTTGGAAGCTCCTTTTTTAAGTTAATGACTTGAGCAATGGGTGTTATTAATTCTCAGAATATTATAAACATGATTAATTTTCAGGCAGAGATGTATTAGATCAGGATTTCGACGATGTCAACTTAAATGAGTCAATGTCAAAACAAATATCATTTGGGGGAAAATACTGTAAATTACATGCTTTGATGTGCAGTGTCCCTGCTCCAAGGGAATAGTCCAGCATGAAAAATAACAGCAGGAAAGCCCTGGCTAAGGAGAACAGCTCTGCTCAGCGCTCCTCAAGGCAACACCTCTGTTCTTCTGGCCTAAGCACTGCTGAGAGTTTCAACTCAATGCAGCACTGACTTTATCCAAGTGGGAATGGCTTCCCAGAGGGCAGGGATAGATGGGATATTGGGCAGGAATTGTTCCCTGGGAGGGTGAGAAGGCCCTGGCACAGGCTGCCCGGAGAAGCTGTGGCTGCCCCTGGATCCCTGGAAGTGTCCAAGGCCAGGTTGGACGGGGACTCAGTGATCTCACAGGGCTCAGTGACCACTGAAGCTGTGAAAACACCAAAATGTGGTTCATAAGGAGCAATTCTGTGGGTCTGATCTATAACACAGAATTTAAATGTGCTGCATGACAATGTCTGTGTCCAGAAGACACCGCGAGGAACAGGAATTCCTCCAAATGGAGTCTTACTCCACACTTCCATGAGTTCACTGGCAAAAATCCCTTTAGAGAATCACAGAATCCCAGGCTGGTTTGGGTGGGAAGGGGCCTTAAAGCTCATCCCATTCCACCCCCTGCCATGGGCAGGGACACCTCCCACTATCCCAGGGTGCTCCAAGCCCTGTCCAACCTGGCCTTGGACACTGCCAGGGATCCAGGGGCAGCCACAGCTTCTCTGGGCACCCTGTGCCAGGGCCTCCCCACCCTCCCAGGGAACAATTCCTTCCCCATATCCCATCTAACCCTGCCCTCTGGCAGTGGGAAGCCATTCCCTGTGTGCTATCACTCCATGCCCTTGTGAAAAGTCCACAATTTACCATTTGGATGTTGGGTTCTGCTACAACCTGGCGTGGAACTCAGGAATCCTGTGGTGTTTTCTCCAGGCTGCCCCAAGAAGCCCCCGGTGTGCCGTGGCCAGCAGTCAGCTGAGGCACTCCAGCCTCTCAGGGATCTCCTACAACCTTCTCCTCCACACCTGTAAAGCTCGAGGGGT
Source organism: Atrichornis clamosus (assembly GCA_013400975.1). Classification (NCBI taxonomy): domain Eukaryota; kingdom Metazoa; phylum Chordata; class Aves; order Passeriformes; family Menuridae; genus Atrichornis; species Atrichornis clamosus. The sequence goes on from WBMZ01002062.1 coordinate 48,789, forward strand.
TGGATTTGACCTCCAGGTATGAAGGGGAAAGATGAGTAAATGTGATCTGCAGAATTTTTGTCCATAGGTTCTAATACGGTAAAACCACATAGCAATGTGAAGCATAAGTCTTGGAATCGTTAGGGTTGGAAAAGACTTTTAAGATCATCAAATCCAGCCCCCATGTTCGCCACTCAACCATGTCCTCAAGTGCCACATCCACGTATTTTTCCTTCAATTTAAGTGTGTGTAAGACCTTTAGGGGTTAACCCATCTCTTGATAAAAATAACTGTGTAAGGAGATAATTTTTAAGATCCTTTTGACCATCTCTTCCTGCTTTGGAACAAAACGATTTCCTGTTGAATAGACTCTGCTGTGTTTATTGTGTTCTCTACAATAAATTAGAGCAATAATCTGCTTACACTGAGCAATAATTCCTTACACACCATTCCAAACCAGCCCTTCTTACCTTAGTGTCCCTGAGTAACACGTTTATTACAATTACCACTATTTTAGGAAGGAATAAAGCACCTTTATCTTTTTATTTAACAGGAAAAACAGGGAACAGTTTTTGTGTTGTATGAAGACCAGAAGCGGCACAGACTGGGAATGATGTAAGTGTGGAAGTGTCCCTTCCCAGGGTGACAAGCAGCTGGGAACACTCTGGATGTGCAGGGAGCGACGCTGGAGCGGCTGCCAAAGGCCGGGGAGGGAATGAACAGCCTGAACATTGTGGCTGAGGGTCACCAACTGTCCCCTCCTGCTCAGAGAAGTGTCATCACTTCTTCTAAGACTGGCCTTTGGGAAGGTTTTTGGGAGGCTTTAAGCATTAAGGGAAGTCCAGGAATGTGTTTAGCCCAAAGGCTGGCAGCACTGCAGGCTCAGGACCTGCTGGAATGGGCTTCAGGAGAGCAGGATTCACTGTCAGGAGCAATCTCTCACATGGATTAGCACAGGCTTACTTTTACAGGCAACATTATTAAAAACCTGACTTACATGAGGCAGACAAGGGTGAAGTTTAATGCTTTTTTATATTGTTCTTCAGCAAGTTTCCTGCCAAAATAGGATGTAATAAGTGAGGAGCTGAAGCGTTCTGCTCTCAGCCTGTTCTGTATTCCTTTGATGCTGGAGCTATTTCATTAATGACCTGGATAACAAAACAGCTTCTTCAAGTGCTGGATGTGCCTGCAAGTATTCTGGAGGGCAGGAATAGAATTCAAAATGATCTCAACAAATTGGAGAAACAATGTGAGAAATAGAATTAGATTTGCTTGGAACCAGGTGCAAGAAATTACATTTAGAGAGCAGTAATGAATATGAGGAACAAGTAGGTGTTGGGAACAGGATCTGTGAGTGAAACTGCCTGCAAGCCCTGAGATCTTATGGAAAAAGGTAAACTGTGTATTCTGGATGATGTTGGAAGCAATCCTGCTGTTCTGCTGAGAGGGAGGCAATGAAAATATTTAGAGGTCTAGAGAGCATGACTGACATGGAAAGACTGAGGAGCAGAGGGGGAACAGAAGTGGGATCTCCTGATGATCTTCAAGCACATAAAAAACCTCTGCAGGAAGGAAAAATCTGATTTGCACGTCTTTGGTAGTAGGACAGGAAGAAAGGAACTCACCTTGCAGCAAGGAGGATGCATGTTGAGCGTAAGAAGGGTTCCTGACGGTGAGGGAAGTGAAGAACCAAGGAGATTGTTGAGTGCAGCCAGCACTGACAGCGCTGAGGAGCACACGGGACAAACCTGGGTCGGGGTGATGTCAGCAGCACGGATCCACCCCAGCACTGGGAAGGCACTACACGGATCCCAAAGATTGCTTCTGGGCTGTGGTTCCTTCAGCCTGCCCCGAGCTCCTGTGGCTGAGGGCACTGGTAGCAGAGCAGGGAGCCAGCTTTGTTTAAAGCTTAGATCTTTCTGGACTGTTCTGCTCTCACCGTGGAGGCAGCTCCTGGTTGAGCTGTAAGATACATTTCAATGAAAAGCACTAAAAAAGAACTTGGAAAATACTACATGAGACATTTAGAAAGTGATTTGGGTTTGTGAAAGTGTCCCAACCCTCCCAACTGCTGGAAGGTGAGTTCTTTCCTTCTGTGATCCCAACTATGGAACCGTCTTCCCTCCAATCCTGGTCCAGTCACACCTCTCCAGCAGCTGATTCAGCTCAGTAACTCAGCAGAAATCTTTCTTTTATTGGTCAGAACAATACCTCTTGCATCACCAGCTCGAGTTGGCAGTTATTAATACATTACCAAAATGCTCTCAAATATCTTTGCCCTACGTCCTGAGCCCAGATTTATCTGCCATCAGATTTTCAATGCAATTTCTTTTTCATTTGGAAATATTTTCAAGAATTTAACAGTTAGAGCTTATAAAATAACTGAAATAGCTGAAACATCTGCGAGAATTATCCATTCTATGACATCAGAGATCTGTGGTTGACTCCAGGAAATGAGGTACATTATTCCTCAGTGTCATTCCCTGTTCCATAAGGTATGGAGAGTCTGAATGTACCACTGGGAAACCAAAGCCTCAAAAGCTGCAGCAGTCAAAGAAATGCTGATGCTGCTGAAATTTCTTTCCCAAATTTTAGGCTCAAGCAACAGTTTTTCCCAAGTAATGTTGGTGTTTAGAGTGCTCCGCTGTCTCAGTCCTGCCTCAGCAGTAACCTTTTACTTGGAGTAGCTGAAACCTCTCTGCTTACTTCTGCTAAGTTGATTAATAAAAATTATTTATTACACAAATCCTTCCCGTTGACAAGTTAAAATGGAGCCTCATCTTTCCTATCTCCCTGAAGATTTTCACCTTGTGAGATTGCAAATCCTCATTAAATTCCATCACCAGGCAGGCACAAATGAGAGGGCGATTGTTTCTAAGCATGTGAGGGGAATCATTGGGAAACTCATTTGTTTGGATATCATTAACAGAACAATCGGAGAGGATCTCCAGGGGGTCCTCCTGACCTTTGCTCGCAATCTCTTCATCATCCATCAAGAAATATCAGCACCTAATATGCAAGGCGAGACCAATTTTAAGGTGAGGTGTTAATTAACTAACGATCCTGGTTAATTTCTGTACAAGGCCTGCAAATACCTCATGCTGGATCATAAACAAGTGCTAAACCATTCCTTTTTTATCACTAGCTGTGTGTGGTTTACAGTGTCTGGGCCAGCGTAGTCGGTCTCCCACTGAACCCGTTAGTTAAATTTAAGTTTGAAACTTTTTCTTTGAAAAGAGTCATCCTTGAGCGTGAAATTATTTGTAATCTAATGCTCCTGAGTGTCCTTTGGAAGAGCAAAGGAGCTGTTGGCACTGCCTCACACAGTTCTGTCACAATTGCCTGCTTTATTTTAAAGGGACACCATCAAGGTAAGAATCTGAAATTAGAAACAAATTTCTCAGTTGATAATAGCTCCTTAGATTATTAACACTGATTTTTTTTTTTAAAGCAGGCAGCCACCAAGTACTTAATCCATTAATTCCCATCCTTCACCCCACCATCAATTCCCCTAGTGGATTTTGTTCCCAATTTTCTCTGCTCTTTGAACGTCCCCATCCGTGTGCCAGAGGATGCTCCAGGGTGGAGCAGGGGGAGGCAGGACAAAGCACAGGGGCTGCTCACACCGGGGATGTTCCCCCACCTTTCCCCCAGAGCTCCTCTGCGATGACCTTGCTGGAAAAGGAGCCAGGAAAGCAATCATGAATCCAACCCCGTGCCCTGGAACAAGCACTCCTTACAATGCTGCCTTTTGATTCCAGAGAATTGCTCAGCTTCCCAGAGGGGGTTCTTTTGCTGAGCTACATCACCTTTAACTTTATAAAAAGTTTCCAAGATCCTGTCTCTAAGTGTTTTGTGAAAGGTGAGGGGGAACACTGTGTTAGATTTGTATTTGAAATCATGTCACATAATTTACAGCAGATTCTTTCCACTCTGACTAGATTTCCCTCTGACAAGCAGAGTGTGAAATGACAGATTTTGGGGAAAGACATAATTAAATTTCAACATGTTACAGAACAAACGACAACAACAACAAAAAATCCCATTTTTCAATATGAGGGAATGAAAAGCAACCACTGAAGAAAAATATAAAAGAGAACTTTTTTTCACTGTGAGTTAACATATGTGAAATAAACCACCTGTTACTTAATTAGAAGTAGAAATTGTATTTTTATTTACCTGAGATTTGTACATATTTACTAATAATTCCCCCAAGTGTCCCCAAAGTTATGGTAAATTTAATGGGTGCCTCCTGTCCCCTGTAACCCTGCTTACCTGTTCAAGGCAAGCACTGCCAGCTGTGCACCCTGGCTGCTGGATTCCATTATAATGCCCATTAAATAACTTGTATTCCTTGAATCTGTTACAGATGGCAATTCAAGATATTGAAGCGATTCTAGGAGTTACAGCAGGAAACAAACTGAAATGGGAAGAGGAGCAACCTTGGGAAGCAGATGCTGTGAAAGAATAGTTAACAGAAAACGTTTAAGTGCCTCATTCCTTATGCTTCTGGAAATGCTTCCTCATCTGTAAGAACAGGTTTGGTTTTCCTTCTGCCTCGGTGTGTGAAGTAACATTAACTGAGACAGAACGCCTCCATGATTTCTGGGTGTGGTGTCTGGAACATCCCTTCTTTCCTGCTGAAAAGCAGAGGATCCTCCTCATGCTCCTCATGTTCCCGTTGTCATTCCTGACATTCAGCATGTGGGTTTCCAATCTTTTCATGGGATCACGCTGTCTTTGTCCCTGACTCAGAGCACGAGATCAGATCCTGCTGAAAAGAGCCCTGAGAGCCTCAATTCCCTTTCCAGCAGGTTGTGCTCTGGAATGCAGGCTCCTGGCAGGACAGCAGGCCCAGTGTTAGATCTGCTGGAGCGAGTCCAGAGGCCAGCAGGATGATCAGAGGGAAGGAGCACCTCTCCAGAGAGGGAAGGCTGGGAAAATCGGGATTGTTCAGCCTGGAGAAGAAAAGCTTTGGGGTGACCTCACTGTGGCCTTCCAGGACCTGAAGAGGCTACAGGAAAGATGGAGAGAGACTATTTCCAAGGACCTGGAGTGGCAGGACAAGGGGGAATGGCTTCACACTGAAGGAGATTAGGGTTAGTTTAGATATTAAGAAAAAAACCTTCCCTGTGAGGGTGGGGAGGCCCTGGCACAGGTTGCATAGAGAAGCTGTGGCTGCCCCTGGATCCGTGGGAGTGTCCAAGGCCAGGCTGGACAGGGCTTGGAGCACCTTGGGATGGTGGAAGGTGTCCCTGCCATGGCAGGGGTGGAACAAGATGAGCTTTCTGGTCCCTTCCAGCCAAAAGCATTCTCTGGTTCTTCCTGTGCATCTTACTTCAAACCCCACCTTATCAGTAAGCCCAGCAACCCCTGTTCCTCTGCAGAGCCATCTCTGTTGTCATGTTGCTATTTCTGTTCTTTTATTTCTAATCTACAGATTTTTGCAGCCATTTTCCTGTTTTCATTTTCAAACTATCAAAAATAACAGTAATAGCATTAATTCATTAATAGATTCTGTGAGGACCATTAGAATTCTACTTGTACTATGATTTCCAGAATTCCATGACTTTTGCAGGTCTGTCCATCTGTACTTTGACTTTTTTGGTCACAATTGCTGTGCACTGTTGTTGAAGGACAACAGTTATATTTGTAAAATTATCTTTATCCATCCAATCTCAATATTCCGACAGACAACACGTTCCCCATTTTACTATGGAAGAGCACATCTCCTTTGAACACAGACAGTTATCCCAGGAATGCCAGGTATCTTTGAGATTACTTCCCAAAAATCTCAGGCAAAACTAGTTTTAACACAAATACCAAATGTGACCAAGCAGTTGCACAAGATCAGTGCCCAGTTTTTCCAATGCCAAGTCTTTGATCCCTCAGCATCAAACACTATTTTTTCTGGAGCCTTTTTCCTCTTCTACTTTGTCACAGAATTAATTCATTGCAGGTGAGAACATTTGCATAAATGCTGATCCCTGCTTCAAATAAAAATCCAAAGGAGTATTTTTGTTTAATTCTTAAACAACCTCAATACAGTTTTGGATTTGGATATACCAGAGCCCGGGTAGATTTTCCTGACTGGAATTTAGCCAGTGGCTGCACTCAAGCTGGTTTCCAAAGGGTTAAGGAAAAGGAAGCCTTGATCCAAGCCAGAACAACATAAGGTCTGAGAGGCTCATTAGTTCACTGGCACTTAATAGACTGCGGTGTCCTAGGAGGAAATGAAACCTGCACTTCCTTATGGCTTTGTTCTGTCCTGACAAAAGAAAACTGTACCTGTTTTTGCAGGAAACGAGTGACCTGAAAGTTCCCGTGCTGAGAGAGATTTCTCAGTGTGTGCAAAGTGTGAAATGTATTTTGAGGGGAAAAAAAAGTTTTTAATTACTACTAACACTTCTGAGCCTTGAGCTGATGGAAGGATTGAAACTGCTTTGCAGTCTCTCACACTTGGCTCCCATGCTGCTGGTGCCAAAGATGTAGGGTTTTTAGCAATGCAGCAGATTTAAAATGAAATTATAATATTTTTTAAAAGTCAGGAATAGAGTTCTGTTCACACTGCTGGGTTATTTATTCCCACTCATTAAAGGAGCTATTGGACTGTAGCTTGAATTTCAGAACATGAGCTGGACTGGTGAAACAAAACATTAAAGGTGCTCCAGGTGTGGCTTCTCACCAGAAACTGCCCAAAAATCTGGCAAAAGCCAGAGCTGGTTCCTGAGCTGCCAGGTGTGGAGGAACGCTCCTGGAACAGGGTGAGGGACAGTGGCTTTGGCATCAACTGCAGAGGATGGAAACAATGAAAAGAAAGGATTTGTGCTCCCCACGCGTCAGAGCTGGAAATGGAGATGTTTGTTAACCGGCAGCACTCGGTGCTTTTGTTTCAGCAAGAATTTATTGGAGCACAGACCACTTCAGGCCCTTCTCCTGGAAGAGCTACCTGGAGTTGATGGCACTGGAAAAACTGGCTCTCCTGGTTTAGGTGGTTGGGTTTAAAGCCCTGGAGAAAACAAAAAAAAAAAGCTTTCAGCCCACATTTCCACATTTAGAATGGCAACCCTGAGCACAGAGCAAAAAAAAAAGCAGTCCATCAGCACAACCACTTCCAGATGTCTTCTGAAATGAAATATTCACCCTCCCCGTTTCCTGGAAGATCTCCAGTTCCTCGTGGAAATGGACAGTTCAGGAGAATTTACCACCTTCTGTCTAGGTTAAGGTAATAAATCCCTGGATTTGTAAGGCTGTCCTCAACATTTCACAATGATTACTTACTATCAAATCCCATTTAAAAATGGGATACTGTAGATCCTTGTTACATTGTACGGAGCCTCTGTATTTCATTTTAGACTGCAAATTTTGTTATATTGATGAAGCACAAAAGATTAGGAACCACAATCATTGACAACCTTTATTCATGTAATTAATGAAACACAACAGCAGAATACCACTCCTAAGGTTTAATATTTTATTTCAACCCTTCACTGTATGACCCACAGTTTCCAACTTTCCTATCTTCAGTCACTGTTACCACTAATAAAGAAAGATATTAAAGTTAACTATATGCTCTATTAATTATAGGAAGGTGAATTTGAAGGTGAAATTTGTTGCTGGTGACGATTAATAATTACTTGTTCTACACACATGTAGTACAGTAAATAAACAGGGCACATTGTTGGGTAGTAATTGATTAATCAGCATGTTCATACTAGATAGCTCAATGGTTTAAGATTGCTGAGTTTGAGATATTGCTTGCAATTATTGAAAGGAAAAATCTGTTTCCATTTCTCAGTTTTCTGTACTCTTTTTTCCCCCTCACATAGAATGTTTCATGGTTCAAAACCTTAGCTTTTACTTAGAAAAATGGAATATGGGCTGTGATTTTAAAATATTTCTCTTGAAAGAGGTCTGACACTTGAAAGGATGATTTTTAGGGAATTCCACCGAGTAAGCCCAATGCAGCTGGATACACTTTGTCCTGTGTGCAAGGGAACCTGGCTGATGCTGCAGGTGCTCCTGTCAGCACCTCAGTGTCAATGAAACCTTTCCAAAAATGCAATTGTCCGTTTTTTGGTGATGTTCTCACTTGTCCTTTGCTCCCTGTGGAGTGACCTGTCCCCCTCAGCACGGGCAGCTCCGGCGTTGCCTTGGCACATCGGTCACAGGATCACGGGATCGGTTCTCTTGGAAAAGCCCTCCCGGCCCACGGAGTCCCAGCTGTGCCCCATCCCCACCTTGTCCCCAGCCCAGAGCCCTGAGTGCCACGTCCAGGCCTTCCTTGGGCACCTCCAGGGATGGAGACTCCAAACCTCCCTGGGCAGCTCCAATGCCTGACCACCCTTTCCATGGAGAAATTCCTCCTGCTGTCCAACCTGCCCCTCCCCTGGTGCAGCTTAGACGATGTCCTCATGCTGTCCCTGCTCCCTGGGAGCAGATCCCGACCCCCTCGGCTGCCCCCTCCTGTCAGGGCCTTGTGCAGAGCCAGCAGGGCCCCCTGAGCCTCCTTTGCTCCAGGCTGAGCCCCTTTCCCAGCTCCCTCAGCCGCTCCTGGTGCTGCAGTCCCGTTCCCTTCCCGGACACGCTCCCGTCCCTCACGGCCCTCCCTGGACCGAGGGCCCCACACCCGGGCGCGCTCTCTCCCGTCCCCAGGAGCAGCTTCCGGGGCGCTGGCCGCACCATTCCCGGGGCAATTCCCGGGGCAATTCCCGCACCATTCCCGGGGCACTTCCCGCCCCTCGGGCGGCGCAGGCGCGGCGCCGGCGCAGGCGCGGCGGCCCCGCGGGATGCGGGCGCTGCGGCGG
>WBMZ01002063.1:0-24546 GCA_013400975.1 Atrichornis clamosus
GGAGCCGCCGCCATTTCGGTGTCGCTGGGAGCGGGGCCGGGGCAGCGGGGAGGGGGCGGCCATGGATCCCGGAGCCCGCCCGGGCGGCGGCGGCGCCCCGGGGCAGTCCCGCGAGTACAAACTGGTGATGCTGGGCGCGGGCGGCGTCGGCAAGAGCGGTGAGTGCGGGGCTGCGGCCGCCACCGGCCCCGGGGACCCGCCCGGGACCCTCCTCCCGTAGCGGAGGCCAGGCCCGGAGACGCGGCGGTGGCAGCGTGGGGCTCTCGGCCTGGGGGGCTCAGCTCGGCCCGGGGGACTCGGTTCGGCAGCGGCCGGAGCTGCGTTCCCTGCTCAAACCCCCGCAGTGCCGCCTCGCCCGAGGTGTCTCGACTGTTCCTTGGCCCTCCCGGGGTGTCCCCGCCGGGGTGTCCCAGCCCCTCCCGAGGTGTCCCGACTCCTCCAGGGGTGTCCCCGCCGGGTGTTCCAGACCCACCCGGGGTGTCGCGGTCATCACTTTCCGCCTCCGGCCGCGTCCCTGGAGCTCGTCCCGCCTGACGACACGGGCGGAGCATCCCTGGGCCGATTTCAGCCCCCGCGTTCCGTCCGAGCCCTGCCCGGATTTGCTTTTGTGCCCCGGCTGTGTGGTATCGATGTGCTCAGGGGTGTTGTAACTGAACTGCTCAGCTGTTCCCTGGTTTCTACTTCCAGCCATGACCATGCAGTTCATCAGTCACCGGTTCCCAGAGGATCATGATCCCACCATTGGTGAGGAGAATCTCTCTTTCATCTTTGCTGTTCGTCCACTGTCATGGCAGGTCAAGCTGTTAAAGCCCATTGCTTTAAAGTGCTCAATTTAAACAAATCTCTAAATCTGGGTGTAGATTGGTCTTTGATCACTCATCAGGATGAGCATTCCCAGCAGGCCAGGGAGGGATCCTGCCCCTCTGCCCAGCCCTGGGGCACATCTGGAGGGCTGTGTCCAGCTCTGGGCTCCTCAGGACAGGAGGGCCAGGCAGTGGGGCCAGAGAGGGTGACAGAGGTGCTGAAGGGCCTGGAGCCTCTCCGTGCCCAGGAAAGGCTGAGGGAGCCGGGGCTGTGCAGCCCCCAGAGAAGCCTCAGCTGAGAGGGGCCCTCACCCCTGGGGGTTCCCGTGTGCAGGGAGGGGCAGAGCAGGGCCCGGGCTCTGCTCCGGGGGGCCTGGAATGGCACCGGAGGAACGGGCAGGGACTGAGCCCAGGAAGTTCCCCCTGGGCAGGAGGCAGAACTTCTTCCCTGGGCAGTGCCCGAGCCCTGAACAGAGGCCAGAGAGGTGTGGAGTGTCCCCAGTGGGATATCCCAGAACCATCCAGACACAGCCCTGTGCCCTGTGCTCTGGGATGGCCCTGCCTGAGCAGGGAGCTGGGAGCAGGTGACCGCTGTGGCCCCTCCCAGCCTAAACCTCTCTGTGAGCCTGTGATTTGAAGAGTTCTGAGAGTGGGATACAAATCCTGAGTTTCATCTCTTTAACCATTTCCCAGTCCACACATGCAGGCCGTGCCCTGCTCTGTGTGTTGGCAGACACGGATTGAAACTCCTGCTAATCTGTTGTCTGGTCACAAAATCCACTCTCTGTGCTGTGATCAGCTCTTTGCTGTTCATTTGTCAGGCCAGATTGTGCTCTGTGTTTGAGGAATTGGGAGGGAAGTGCTCAGCAACTTCTTCTGGTGCTGTAGAACTTCTGCAGCATCTCCAGGAGAATCCTGAACCAACGCTTACCCAGTGGAAGGAAAAGTGGGGGGGAAAAAAAGCCAAATTTCTTGCTGAAAAATAGTTTTTATAATGTGGGAGTGCTGACTGAGAGGGACATAATATTTGGACATTTATAGACAGATTGTTTATATATAGTATTTATAATACATAATATTTACATATTTATAATAGATATTTATTTTTACATATACAGAATATAACACATATATTTAATATATGTTCTTGGTATATATTATAATATCTCCTAAGAAATCATCAGTTGGTGGTGGGCAGTTCTTCCCTTGAATCACAAATCTTTTCTGGCTTTGAGGAAAACAAAATGTTATTCCTCTGTGTTTCCCATCAAGGTGACCAGAATGAATTTCTAGGCTGTGGGCTCAGGAATAGCCCATGATTTTAGCACACGGAATGTTAAATCACACCAGAACAATTAGAAATTTAACTTAATTTAATTTAATTTAATTTAAACAAAGCTCAGACTAAGGTAGTCCAGTGCTACTACCAGGTTGGGTGGTTCTAGTGTAACATTCTCTTTGTGAACTGATGGCTGATGAGTGTTGTACTTGCATCCCAATCCTTCTGGTGTCCTGGGAATCCACAGAGGATGCCTATAAAATCCGGATACGCATCGATGACGAACCTGCCAACCTGGATATTTTGGACACAGCAGGACAGGTATGTGAGTAATTACAAGAGAATTGAGAGCGTGGTAAACAGCCTGTAATGATCAAGTGTAGAGACAGAAATCCTGCAGGAATTTTTATTCCAAACTGGGGGGTTTATTCCAAATTGGGAGCTCTTACTTCTCACGAGCATCACGTTGCTGATGGCGCCTGGCTCGAACCCTGGCACTGCTTCCCCCACGGATGAACCAGCAGCACCTGTGGGCTGGTAAATCCCATTTCAGTGGGGTTTCTGTGTCAGGGGAACCTTGGTGACGTCCCAAACACACACCAAGGCTCGTGGGGTGGGGAGGGCGATGCCCAGGTGTTCGCACAGCCGGGTTCGGAACGCGGGTCGTGTCTCCCTGAGAAGACCAGCACGTCGTGGTGTGTGTGCAGCTGAAACGCCACTGTCTGCTTCTAGGCAGAGTTCACGGCCATGAGAGACCAGTACATGAGGGCTGGCGAGGGCTTCATCATCTGCTACTCCATCACAGACCGGCGCAGCTTCCACGAGGTGCGCGAGTTCAAGCAGCTCATCTACCGCGTGCGCCGCACCGACGACACCCCCGTGGTGCTGGTGGGCAACAAGTCCGACCTCACCCAGCTGCGCCAGGTAACGGCCACAGGGAGCCCTCCGTCAGGAGCTGTTCCTCCTGGAAAGGGCAGTGAAACAGGAGGTTTTGCTGCCTTTCATCGTTTTTGGTCGTGCTGGCTCTGGGATAAGCGAAGGGCATTCCATCCACCCTTGGGATGTGGTGGAAAAACTGCTGCCTGTAGCACTAGCAGAAGTGAAGTCTTCCAGTTCAGGTGATCCTGGGCTTTGGTTTTGTTTGTAATTCCTGGTTTGCTGGTGGATGTGAGGCTGGACGTGCCCCAGCCATGGGCACTGGCACCCAGAACCCCTGGGCTGAGCCCCCAGCGTGTGCAGCAGGAAGGGGATTGGGATTCTGCCCCTCTGCCCCACTCAGGTGAGACCCCACCTGCAGAGCTGCTTCCAGCCCTGGGGCCCAGCAGGGAGGACCAGGAGCTGCTGGAGAGAGTCCAGAGGATAATCAGAGGGATGGAGCAGATCTGCTGTGAGGAAAGGCTGGGAGAATTGGGATTGTTCAGCCTGGAGAAGTTCTGGGGTGACCTTATTGTGGCCTTCCAGCACCTGAAGGATCTACAAGTAAGATGAAGAGAGGCTATTTCCAAGGGAGATGGAGTGACAGGCCAAGGGGGAATGGCTTCCCACTGCCAGAGGGCAAGGTCAGATGGGATATTGGGAAGAAATTCCTTCCCTGTGAGGGTGGGAGGCCCTGGCACAGGTCGCCCAGAGCAGCTGTGGCTGCCCCATCCCTGGAAGTGTCCAAGGCCAGGTTGGATGGGGCTATGAGCAGCCTGGGATAGTGGGAGGTGTCCCTGCCATGGTAGGGGGTGGGGCTGGATGGGCTTTAAGGCTCCTCCCAACCCAAACCATTCCATGACTCCAAAGGAGATGCTGTTAACAGATGGAACCTTCTGTAAGCAGACAGAAGAACAAACTGCAGACACAAGTGGGATAATGGAAACTGGGATTAGGACTGACAGAAAGGAAAACAACTTTCAGCTGAAGAAGGTCCTAACTTCCCTCTGTGGGAAAACAGAGGTTCACTCAGAGGAAACATACTTTGGAATACAAGTTCCATAGCTGACATTTTATATCTGGGATTAGATGAATTTTCAGTGTGTGTCAGATACTGGTGCCAAGGGATGTAAAGTACAGGATGAGGGGTGGGCACTGCTTTTGTGTGGCATCTGCAAAACTGGGTTTTTGTCTGGTTGGTTGGTTGGTTGGGAAAAACCCTTTGGAAAGGTTTTGCCTGGATCTGGGAAGAAGATCTGACAAACACAACAGCTTTTGAGCAGGAGAAGGAAGTACCTTTAGCTCACCAAACTGCCAGGGCTGATGACTGCTCGTGCTGGTCAGCTTGTAGGGTTAGCTCAAAAAAGGAATATTCATTTGAAGTTTGTTCTCCATGAATGTCCAGAGAGTCCCGTGCAATTAGAGAAGCAATGAGTGAAAGCAAAACAGGTTTGTAGAGGAAATTGTGGAGCTGGGTGGTTGCCCTGAGACTCGGAGAGTCCTTGCGGAGGGACAGTGAGCAGGGCAGGGAATGGCAGAGGAATAAACTCTCCGGGTCTGGCGTCCCTGACCAGGCTGTGCACGTGTTTTCCAGGTTTCCAAGGAGGAAGGCTCTGCTTTAGCTCGGGAGTTCAACTGCCCCTTCTTCGAGACGTCGGCCGCGTTCCGCTACTACATCGACGACGTGTTCCACGCGCTGGTGCGCGAGATCCGCCGCAAGGAGAGGGAGGCCGTGATGGCCATGGAGAAGAAATCCAAGCCCAAGAGCAGCGTCTGGAAAAGACTCAAGTCCCCCTTCCGGAGGAAGAAGGATTCGGTCACTTGAACAGAAGACTCCTCTGCCAAGCAGAACAAAAGCTGTGACCTTTGGTGACCGAAGCAGCTCGGTGACAGCACTCGGCGTGTGACACCTGAGGGGACTTTGTGAGGGAGTGCATGACTCTGCCAGTTACTTTTGTCTGGGGCGATGTTTCTTTCATTCTGGGTGTTGAACTTCACACACAGTGACAGTTGTACTTTGCTTGTTGCCATTTTTTCCTGGACCCAGCAGTGTTGGTCACAAATGGGTCCATGGCCCTGCACTTTGGGGTGTTTGTCCCTGGTCCCTGGGAGCTGAACTGTGCAAACCATTGCTGGAGTTGTACCCAGCCTGACTTAATCCGTGGTTTTCCCAGTTGTTTGCACAAGAGGATTTTGCTGCTCTCCAGAACAACAACCACAGAGCAAGAGGCTGAACAGGCGATTACAAAGTGTTGTGGCCTTGGAGGTCACTGAGCAGAGCTGGGCCGGACTTCCTGTGTCCTCATGGAATAGATTCCTTTCCAGCAGAATTGACGTGGAATACTTGTGTGCAAGTTTCTCCAAGTGATCAGTTCTTCAGCTGTGTTGTGGGTGGGGTGAAAACAAATCAGAACCACAGAATCACTGAGGTTGGGAAAGACCTCTGAGATCATGGAGTCCAAGCTCTGACCCAACACCACCTCCTTGGCACTGCATGCCACGTCCAGTCCTTTAATCACCTCCAGGGATGGTGACTCCACCACCTCCTGGGCAGCCCCTTTGGATCTCTCACCACCCTTGGCCAGTAAAGGCAAACTGTGGTTCCTGTGGCAGCTGTGGCCTGGCACAGGGTGTGAGTATCTTGCATTTTCCTGTGCAAACAGCACTGAAGGTGCTGCCACAGCACGTGGAGTGTGGTGTGCTGTAGAAACCACAGCTTGGAGTTTCCTGGCTTGTTGAAAATCCTGGTGGGAATGGGGCACTGGCCTATTTACAGTCAGTTTTGTGTGGTCCTGAAGGAACCAGTGACTTTGGGAAGTGGGAGTCTCTGGTAGTCATTCCCAGTTGTTCTGTGGGCACTATTTTGAGTGTAAATGGCTGATCCTGAGGGCCTGGGCCCAGAACTGACATTCCCTCATCCTGGTGAGGTTCTCCCCGTGCAGACTGAGCGTTGCTGGGGCAGTGCAGGGAGGCACAGGCCCAGCAGATCCTCCCCTCCCTGACCTCACCTGTGCAGGTGACCCAGGCAGGGCTGGGGCAGTTTTCTGATGCTCGTGAAGAACCATTTGGTTGAGAAAGAACTTGTGAGGCGGATCCTCCGTGTGGAGGGACTCTGTGCCCTCGAGCTGATTGGCTTTGGAGCAGTTCTGGGATCAGCCTGGGGCTCCTCTGGATTCTGTTGTTTAACAATAGCACAAATCACAGCTGGGTAGCTCGGACATGGTGGAAACCAGTTCCTCTCAACAAGTGCCTGGAATCCTTCAGTGTGAGGTGAAAGAGCTGATGAGACTGAAGTGATCTCCCTGATCACCACCCAGCCTGTGCTGGCAGTCTGTGCTGCAGGGGACAGTGCCATCCTAACTGAGAGCTCAGATGTCAAAGGATTCCTACAGGAAGTGAGGATAACAAAAAAAGTAATTAAAAAAAAAATATTACCTAAGACACGACTGGAAGTCCTGTGCCTGTTGGCTTTAAGAATATTTTCTTTGTGGAACATTTAAACAAATGAGAACTTCAGTGGGGGCTAATTTTTGCATTTGATTTGTGATCAGCTGAACATTTAAATTGGTTTCCATTCCTCACCTCCTCCCAGTGCTACACTGCTCTGGCAGTAATCACAGAATCAAAAAAACACTTTGAAAAAGGCTGAGAACAATTCAGATTGTTGAGAATGTAAGCCTCTCTCAGGTTCCTGTGTGAGTGGCCGCGTGCATCTCTTCAGCCATCCCTGAAATTCTCATTGTTGGGTTAAAAGGTGTCTAAAACTCGGGATAAAAAAACCACGTGGCCAGAAATCGGAGGAGGAGGAGTGGGCACGAGCTGAGAAGTGGCTCTGAAGCCTTCGCTGGGTGTGTCAGTGTTTCCGAGCAGCCCTGAGGGATCACAGAGCTGATGGTGCTGACCATTCCCGGTGCTTTTCCTTGATGCCCTGAGTTGAAAGCTCGGTCAGCTCTCGGAGCACAGCCGAAGGAGCCTGGCAGAGGTGCTGAACGCTGTGCAGAGCTATTCCCACCCTTAAATAACTCAAAGCTGTGCCTCACCTGAGTCCTGCAGTGCAGTTTAGGTGTTTACTAATGCCTTTGATGAGCCTGTTGCTTCTAGAACTCGTAGAGCAGAACAGCAGCCAGCACTTTTTTTTTTTACACAGTGTTATTCAAAGAGTTTTATTTTTTGCCATGTATAAATTTGTACACAGAATGATTGTTTTATTTGACACAATATATAATTTTTAATACAAACTTTTGCACTGGGTGTGTCAGTCTGTGGTGGGGAGAGGAGTTGTTCAGCCTGAGAGTGCTGAGGGAGGAAAGTTCGTGGTGTGTTTGTAAATTTGGGAGATGCTTCCTGTGCTTGAAAAAAGAAAAGGAGTTGGTACACTGCATTTAAGTGGTGCAAAGCCTAAAAATTCTGTGAGTCTGGTGCTAAATTGTCTAAATATGAACATTTTCCAGCTTTCCTCTGCGTGGTCATTTCCCAGGGCCAGTTACAGCTGGGGCAGTAGGAGCTGCCTGAGGTCACTGTCCAGGCTGTGGCCACTCCTGTTGGGTTTGGGAGCGTCACAGAATCCCAGAGTGGTTTGGGGTGGAAGGAACTTTAAATCCCATCCAGTCCCACCCCTGCCATGGGCCGGGACACCTTCCACTATCCCAGGTTATTCCAAGCTCCATCCAACCTGGCCTTGGACACTCTCAGGGATGGGGCAGCCACAGCTGCTCTGGGCACCCTGTGCCAGGGTCTCACCTCCCTCACAGGGAGGAATTTCTTCCCAATATCCCATCAGACCCTGGCCTCTTGCAGTTTGAGGCCATTCCCTGTGTTCTGTCACTCCAGACCCTTTTAAATTGTCCATGTTTTTTGTCAGCTCCTTCAGGTGCCCAAAGGCCACGGTGAGGTCACCCCTGAACCTTCTCCAGAGATCTTAGAGGCCTTTTCCAACCTCTTAAGATTCTATGGAATAAACCCTAGAAATAAAGAACCATTACCAAACCTCAGCATGGACAAACATCACCTTGGGGCGACTAAGAAGGGATGGAAAAGAACAAAAATCTCATTATGTGGCCTAAAGCTCAGCTTGTGTGTCACCAATGTGCATGAACCAATAAAGCCAACATGGCCAGGACATGGTGCTCAAACAGCACCTGCAGGACTTTGCTTTCCTCTTTTTGTCTTTGCTTTTAGGTTTTGGTGTGGGTTTTGGTTTGGTTTTGGTTTCGGGTTCTTTGTTTCCTCTCCTGAATTACAACTATTCGAGTGCAGCACTTTGCAGACAGGGTAAGAAAAAGTGGAATAATTCTCCTCTAGAGCCCTCATGTGGGCACGACGTTGGAGTTACTTGGAAACACAGGTGTTCTCTGCATAGAATATCAGAAATAATTTTTTAAAATCTGTGGATTGGTTGTGGCCAAGACACTGATTCTGTCTGGATGACCCTCTACAGGCACTGCTGGAATTTCCCCCCTGGGCTGTGCAGCTTTTGTGTAAGGGCTCTTTCCTGTTCAGTCATTCCACACATTTTCCATGCACCATTCCCAAACCTTTTTTCCCCCACCAGCCGTGTTCCTGCTCTGTTATGTAAGAAAAAAGTGCCTTGAGAGCATCAGCTCAGGCTCTGTGCTGTGCCATGTGGCAACACCTTCATCTTCCCCCGTCTGGGGCTCCTTTGAGAGACCTGAACACCCGTCCCAGGTGGGACTGACATTCCTTGGCACTGTGAGGAGATTTTAGCTCTTAGATCTCAGCTTTGTAATTCCTTGGGGCAGCATCTTTCTGTGGGACGCTTGGTGGGTTTTGCTTTTCTGGGCTGCTCTTTGTGCTGTTCCCTTCATCACCAGGAAGGCCTCAGACAAGCTTTGAGCTGAGCTCCGGATTTCTGTGTCTGTTTATCAACCTTCTGTTCAGGCCCAAACACCAAGGTGGGCAGCTGAGCTCCCCGTGAGAAGTTGCATTGCTTGGATTTTTATAGAAGTCAAGGTTACATAAACTGAACATTCCCCAGATAATTTTGCCTGTGTTTTTTATTCTTTTAGGGGCTCCAGCCCTTGCCCTGTGCCAGGTGAATTTAATGTGTCCTGAGGATGTTGTGGCTTGGGCCACACCTTCCCCTTCCCAGCCCAAACGTGGTCGGTGTTCCCAGGCCTCCCAAGGACTCTCAGGCTCCTCGTGCTCCTGGTTATTTTGGGAACACTGCTGGTGGTTTTTTTTTTCCCCAAGAGCTGGATGCTTTTCTTCAGTGATAACGGGCTGTCCCCACGTGGCTGCTGAGTCCTTTAGGGATGAGTCATCTCAGGAGCAGATGCATCAATGTTCTGCTGGCAGTGGTACCCCGGGTTCTGTGCTGGTGCTGGGGAGAAGCTGGAGGAGCTGAGCAGCACTAAGGGGTTGCTTTGGGTTTTTCAGGGTTTGGGGGTTTGTGTGTTGGTTTATTGTGCTGGTTTGGGGGTTTGTGTCTATTGATTGTGTTGGTTTGGGTTTGTTTTGCTTTTTCTGCCACTTCCTGATGTTCTGCTTGTTTCCTGCTCTCTTTTTCCTTTCCTGTCCTGTTATGTTTGGTCCAAAAAATCTCTCCCCGAGGGTCAGGTGCTCTCTGTGGCTCAGCAGTGACCCAGGAGCTCAGACACCCAGGCAGGTTCTCTGTTCCAGTGGGGCAGCATCAGGTCGAGGCTCTCTGGGGCTGTAGAATCATGGAATTACTCTGGTTGGAAAAGCCCTCCAAGGCCATCGAGTCCAAGCTGTGCCCCATCCCCACCTTGTCCCCAGCCCAGAGCTCTGAGTGCCACGTCCAGGAATTCCTTGGGCACCTCCAGGCATGGAGACTCCAAACCTCCCTGGGCAGCCCCTGCCAAGTCCTGACCACCCTTTCCGTGGGGAGATGCGGGGTGGTGTCCAACCTGCCCCTCCCCAGCACAGCCTGCGGCCGTTCCCTCTCCTCCTGTCCCTGTTCCCTGGGAGCAGAGCCCGACCCCCCCGGCTGCCCCCTCCTGTCAGGGACTCGTGGAGAGTTAAAACATCCCGGCCGAGCCTCCTTTTCCCCAGACTCCCCGAGCTGCTCCTCACAGGAATCCCTCTCCATCCCCTGCAGGCTCCGGAGGGTCTGGCTGGGCTTCACTTCTTGGATTTTTTCCAATTCCCGACAATAACGGGGGCCCCGCGCTCCGCCCGCCGCGGGGGAACGGCGCGTTCAGAGCCCGAGATCCCGGGGCTGCACCTCAATGAGGGGGAGGGAAGGGGCCGCGGGACCCTCGGGGCAGCCCCAGCGCCGCGTGTTTGGGGCTCCGAAAGGGCCCGGAGCTCTTCCTGCCTCCTGCTCCAAGGAAATGCCGACAGAGCCCCGAGCCAGCTCTGCCCTCGGCGGTGACTCGCATCGCCCTGGCAACGCGATCGGCTCCTGCCGGGAATGAGATAAGGCAGGAGCTGTGCTGGAGGAGGAGAGACCCAAATGTGCCAAGCGCGGAGCGAAATCCCGCTGGTTTCAGTGGCAGACCCAGGGAAGGTGGGAAGAGAGTCGGGGCTGAGCTTCCATGCTCTCCACAAAACCATTTCTCTTTTCATGGCTTGTCGAGCCCATTCTGTTCGCGCTTTTCTCCCCTCTTTTTATTATGCAAATCCTTTTGTTTCTGCTCGCCTGAATGGTGTAAGAACCTGAAACCCGCCGGTTTTCAAAGGAGTGTGGTGCTCGATGCAGAAGTCAAGCAGAGAAGGATGAAGAGAGATTTCCTTTCACATTTTGCACAATAAGTAGAAAATAATCAGTGACTGTGCACTTCGGCTGAGCAGTTTTAGCCAACTGCTCAATAACTGTGGTTACTGCCCTGATAAATCACTGGAAGTGATGGATCAGTCGTGAGAACATGGAAATGAAGGGTGAACACCAGTGTTAAATGAACCCCTGTGTCCTGAGGCACCGGGCATGGAATGTGAATGCACAAGTCACAGAATCACGGAATGGTTTGGGTTGGGAGGGACCTTAAACCCCATCTCATTCCACCCCCTGCCATGGGCAGGGACACCTCCCACTATCCCAGGCTGCTCCAAGCCCCATCCAACCTGGCCTTGGACACTTCCAGGGATGGGGCAGCCACAGCTTCTCTGGGCACCCTGTGCCAGGGCCTCCCCACCCTCACATGCGAGGATTTCTTCCCGATATCCCATTTGACCCTGCCCTCTGGCAGTAGGAAGCCATTCCCCCTTGTCCTGTCACCCCAGGCCTTTGGAGTCTCTCTCCATCTTCCTTTAGCTCCTTCAAGTTGTGTTTAGGTCACCCTGATTAGCTCAGCCCCGAGTCCTGTGGGTCATCCTGGGGGTTTCTGGTGATTTTGTGTTTTCAGAACCTTCTCTGGCCACCACTGGTGAGCAAAGCAGTGGAACCAAATCTCCAGAACCCTGGCCAAGGTAATGAAACTTGTGTCCCTCATTTCCCAGTGGGCCCGGAACAGCCGAGCCTCTCACTGGTGAACCTGGGGATAGGACGGTGCCTGTTGCACTCGGGTTGGTTTTGTCTTTGTTCCTGGGCAGAGCTGGAGGGAGCTGGGTTTTAGTGTTAACTCTGGTTGTGCTGGAGGAGGCACGAGATGCTCCAAGGTGTGCGAGGCAGGGGAGGTCGTGACATCCCAGAGCAGCTGTGGCTGCCCCATCCCTGGAAGTGTCCAAGGCCAGGTTGGACGGGGCTTGGAGCAGCCTGGGGTAGTGGGAGGTGTCCCTGCCCATGGCAGGGGGTGGAGCTGGATGATCCTTAAGGTCCATTCCCACGCAAACCCACAATTCTGTGATGCTCACCTCCAGTGCAGGGCCGTGTGCCAAGGAATTCCACAGTTGCCACACTACCCTCCTCTTTTCAGAGCCTGGGCTGAAACCTCCCGGCTCCTCGAAGGTGAGACCTGAAGGTCGCTTTGAGACACCTGAAGCAGCTCTGGAAGTTGCTTCTCTGCGGCAGGGGAGGCTCTCAGGAAGAGCAGAGAGCAGCGTTAAGGCTCTCGCTGGAATCTGTTGCTGGGGAAACACAGCCCGGGGCTCTTTGGCGTTTTCTGAAGCCGTGGCTTTGTGCCGAGCAGTGTTGTTCTGCGTGGTGTGGATGGGCAGCTGCAGAAAAACAAGCCCCAGAAGCCAAATCCCAGCGCTCGAGGAGGGGCTGTTGTGTCTTGCACAGGGCAGGGTGGACAAAAACATTCCTGGAGAATTCAGTCTTGACCAGGGGTCCAGGAGTTCCTCTGAGTTACAAACCCTGGAGTGAAATTGCTTCTTTTTTCTGCCCATGTAATGCCCTTTTTTCCCACTTAGATTGAGCTTAATGAATATCCATTAATGCCAAATTTTACCAAATTATAATGCTGTGTGGGTGACTGAAAGTTTTGGGATGGGCTAAGGCTTAAGTAGAAGTGTTATCATGGAATCATGGAATGGTTTGGCTTGGGAGGGACATTAAAAATGATCCCATCCCATCCCACCCCCTGCCATGGGCAAGGACACCTCCCACTATCCCAGGCTGCTCCAAGCCCTGTCCAGCCTGGCCTTGGACACTTCCAGGGATGGGGCAGCCACAGCTTCTCTGGGCACCCTGTGCCAGGGCCTCCCCACCCTCACAGGGAGGAATTTCTCCCAGTATCCCATCTGACCCTGCCCTCTGGCAGTGGGAAGTCATTCCCTGTGTCCTGGCACTCCAGGCCAATATAAACAGTCTCTCTCCATCCTCCTTGTTGGCTCCTTCAGCTGCTGGAAGGCCACAATCTGGTCACCCCAAAACATTCTCTTTTCCAGGCTTGCTTTAATTTAATAATTAATTTGTCAGGATTCTGTTGAGTTTCTTTATTTCACTGAGGTTTATTCCCTATGTGCTTTTCCTGTGAACTGAGTGCACATTTTCAGCAGAAATGCAGATTCTTAGAAACAAATCCTTGGAGTGTTGAGTTGTGCTTGTGTTGCTGATGGTCACACATGGCACAGGCAGAGGTAAAGTGATTTAATTTTTATTTGCACGCTCAATGTGCGTTAACAAATTCAACATACAAGGTAGCATTACAGAATGTAGGTTAGCTTATAGCATTATGCAGTTTCACACAGGTTGAGTTAGGTTTTTTGCCTTTTTTCTTTTTTTTTTTCTTTTTTTTCCACACAAAGTTGTAACTGTCCAAGTTCATTTTACAATAGAAGACACAAGGTAAAGAATAACCACACCTGGGAGATTTTACAGTGAGTCCGCTGTCACTTACTGTCTATTTTATGTTTTAAAAAATATATATCTGCACATCTTCAGTTTCCTATTATTCCAGAAGAGTGTTGGAGCTACTCCTACCTGCCCGATAGCCTAAGTCTATTTACCCTGAGCATGTTTCCTTGACAAGAAGTTCATCTTTCCTTTGCAACTAAAGGAATTTTAAGATCATCTAGGCTTAGTCATGCTTTCCACACCGAAGGGAGAAGGGAGTTTTGTCGTTGCTGTTAGTCCTGGTCGGATTTTTGGAGTGGTGTTGGAAGCATGTTCCGAGGAAAAGTCGTGGCAGTTGCTTCGGTTGCAGCAACGCAGTTGCTTAGTGCAAAAAAACTAGGATTGAAAGGGATCTACAGCAATTTCCGAGGGAGGACTCGTTCTCTGGGCTGTGGCTCTGAGCCACCAAGAGCTAGGAAGCGTTTAAGACACTGATAAAATCTACTCTAACCTCAGGCAGAAATCCTGGTCGTCGGGATGGGCAGAGGGGGGACAAAGTCCACGCTTGTGTGTGGTGAGAAGCGGAGCTGCAGCCTCCAGGAGCCACTGCCTGGGAGGGAGGCCCAGTGAGTAAGTGGCTGTGAGTGAGAAAACTCAGCTTTCCAAAAATAATTCCTGGGGAAGAGATGCCAAAGTCGTGGCAGCTCTCGAAGTGCCGCCTGTTTGCACAGAGCTGCTGCTTCCCCGGTGCCTCGGGAGGAACTCGCTCACTTATTCTCCGTTCAGGGGGACGAAGGTGGAAAGGATCATTTTCCTAACAGGGCCCTAAAATTCTGTAGTCAAGTCCTGTAAGTAGTTAAATGATTTTACATTTTTTTACAATCATAATCCGTTATTTGCATTCCTGTTTGCATCCCACAGGGCTCAGAGCAGACCGGCAGCCTGGGGGCAACGAAAGGATTCCCGAAAACCTGTGGCTGTCGAGGAGCCTCTTTGCAAAACCACTTCTGC
Source organism: Atrichornis clamosus (assembly GCA_013400975.1). NCBI lineage: Eukaryota > Metazoa > Chordata > Aves > Passeriformes > Menuridae > Atrichornis > Atrichornis clamosus. Next base: position 14,147 of record WBMZ01002063.1, read on the forward strand.
TCCTGCATTTCCACTGCAGAGCCCAGGAATAATTTCAGCTCTAACTATTTCTGTTCAGTTCACCAACGCTGGTTACCATCAATTATTTGCTGCCAGTTATCAGCCTTATCTCTGCCCTGGCTGGGCTGTAGCCAGAAGCCAAATCCAGTGACAAATCAAGTGCCAGGACGCTGTGGTTGCATCCAAAGGGAGCTCCGGGGCCGTGTGAGCACCACCAGGTCCCAGGCAGCTGCTGCCAAACTTGTCTTTGTGGGGCTCTGTGAACTTCTGTTCCCAGCTCCTGAGCCTGCAGGGTTAGAGCAGCCTGAGGTGCTGCAGGCCCCACTGGGCAGGGCCATCTTTCCCCTGCAGTTCCCAGCCTACGCTCAGAAGTGAGTCGGGATTTCAGGATTCTCTGAGTCTGGCACATTTTCAGTGCCAGGCTTCACCCTGTGTTTACTCCTCTTTTGAGGGCTGGCTCTTAGGTGACTGCAGGATCATGTCTAATGCAAATAGACTGCAGCGTGGATGAAGGGAAGCTTTGTGATCTCATAATGATCAAGCTCTGCCTCCAAGATCTTTCCCTATCTCAGCTTTGTTATCCATTAAACAGAACTTATCCACCAGGTAGAATCTGACATTTAATGTTTAGGAGTTTCCTCAGCAATCAGTGACACAGCAGTGTCTGAGTTTTCTTGGGCCCTTCACGCACAGACAGGGTAAATAAAATGGAACTGAGCAGAGTTTCCCCAAATTCCTACAGTCTGTGAGATCCTGCCTGAGTAGCTCCCACGTGGCAAAAGTGACGGGGTCGTTTTGGGGGTGTTTGGATTTCAGGTGCAAGTCTTGGGTGTTGTGACCTTACAGCTCCCCAGGCACATCACAACGACAAGGATTTCAGTGCCTGACACAGAATTGTTTCTTCTCTGAAGGCCAGTGCCATTTTCCCTGTATTTTCCTTTTGTGCCAGTGCAGAATTCTAACCCAGCTCTACATGGAAACGTGGTTGGGACTCCCAAACCAGCACAGAACAGAACTGCAAGAACCAATGGGCAGGCAAACTAACAAGAAACTAGAGGTTAAACAGCAGAACCCAGAAACTTTGGGAGAAGCCTAATAAAGACAGGCCAATCTTGGTGAATACCAGCAAAGACAGCTCGGCACAAACACAACTTCCATAGTGACAGATAATTGTATTAAAATCTGCGACTTGATATTGGCAGTTATACTAATTTCAGTTTGTAGTAGGCATGCAATAGCGTGATTACACTGTTATATATATTCGTGGTACCCTTTTTTTTTTTTTTTTTTTCTTTTAAATTTCCCGTCATTTTTAACGCTCCTTAGAATTTTTAGTGCCCTGCAAAAACCACATCAACTAAAGAGAACCAATCAGCTGCTGCTTCTCAACGAAAGTTTAGTCCTACAGCTAAAACAAGGTTTAAGTCTGTCCTAGGGAAGGGGGTGGGGGGGCTCTGCTCAGTACTCGCTCAGGCTGTGCCACTTGGCCACGGCTTTCCTGGGGCTCTCGCACACCTCCCGCCAGTGCTCGGCGCCCGCCGCGCTGCCGCTGTGGGCGCCCAGGATCAGCCTCCCCACCACCTCGTTCTTCGTGGTGCGGTCGAAGTCGATCACCAGGAACTCGATGCTGATGTCGGGGAGGAGATCCACGGGGATGTCGTAGATGAAGGACTCGTTGAAGACGGGGTTCAAAGTGCACTTCTTGACGTGGGTCTTCTTCTTCGCGATGCGCTTGCGCCCGTAGTAAACGTTCACCTTGACGTAGGGATCTGCTGGGGGAGAGGGTGAACCAATAACACAGCCCAGGGCAGCTCCAGGACGGGGTGTGAATCACAGGCACAGACTGCTTTGGGTGGGAAGGACCTGAAGGGTCCCATCCCTCGCCCTGCCCTGGGCAGGGACACCTCCCGCTGTCCCAGGCTGCTCCAAGCCCTGTCCAGCCTGGCCTTGGGCACTTCCAGGGATGGGGCAGCCACAGCTGCTCTGTGAACCTGTGCCAGGGCCTCACCTCCCTCACAGGGAGGAACTCCTTCCCAAAATCCCATCTACATCTCTGTCAGTTTGAAGCCATTCCCCTTGTCCCTTATAAATAATCCCTCTCCCTGTTTCCCGTCGGCTCCTTCCAGCACTGGAAAGGCACGGTCGGGTCACCCCAAATCCTTCCCTTCCCCAGGCTGCCCATCCCGTGCTGCTCACCCTTGTTCAGGACACAGCCCAACAAAGGGTCAAACCAGTTTTAATAATTTGCAGATGGGGAACACTGACAGTGGAAGGTACTGAAAAGGAAGAAAGTTCAAAACAAAGCCTTCCTTTTCCCCCCAGCCTCCCCCGGCCCTCGGGCAGCTGCCCTTTGTGCAGACACTGGGGGAGGATTACAATCGAGATACCAGGCACTGAGGGCTTTTTTTTTCTCATGTCACACAAGTTTTGAAGCTGGAAGGGTCTTGCCCAGCTGGCACTGCCTCGTTTTCACCTTTTTTTACCCCGCTGGCATGAGCTTATGCATAATACGAAGATCATATAAATAAACAGTGTTAGTCACAAGATTCTGCAGGTAGAACAGTCACTGAAAAATTTATCCTGCAGTTGGAGACTACACATGGGAAGCTTTTTCTTTTTTTTTTTTTTTAAGAAAGAGTAAAATCTAGGGCCCACAATAATTAAGCCTACTCTGCCTTTGTCTGTATTCCTTCTGAGGTGTCCAGCAGAAAGCTGCAACACCAGGACCATGTTTGCTCTCAGTCAGGCTGTTACTGAATCTCTATTTTCCCACAGTCCTGAAGGAAACTTTGCTAAGGGGATTCAGGAGCCTGAGAATCTGTCACTGCAGAACAGCAGAGCCAGAACAGCTGCTCTTCTCCTCTCTTCAAACAGCAGAACAAACCCAGAAAAAACAACAAATATGGATAAAAAATCCCCCAAGGCAGAATTGTCTCCAGTTCATCCCCTCTGTTCTGAGTCTGTCACTGCTCCCTGTCACACTTGTTCTTTCCCCCTCCTCTCCCAGGGTTGGGCCATGGGAAATGCTGCTCAGGATCACAGAGTCACAGAATCATGGAGTGATTTAGGTTGGAAAGGCCCTCCAAGGCCATCGAGTCCAAGCTGTGCCCAATCCCTACCCTGTCCCCAGCCCAGAGCTCTGAGTGCCACGTCCAGGAATTCCTTGGACACCTCCAAGGGATGGGGACTCCCAACCTCCCTGGGCAGCCCCTTCCAAGGCCTGACCACCCTTTCCACAAGGAAATTCCTGCCGATGTCCAACCTGACCTCCCCTGGCACAGCCTGAGGCCGTTCCCTCTCCTCCTGTCCCTGTTCCCTAGGAGCAGAGCCCGACCCCCCCTGGCTGCCCCCTCCTGTCAGCCAAGAAGGTCCCTCAGAAGGTCCCCCCTGAGCCTCCTTTTCTCCAGGCTGCGCCCCTTTCCCAGCTCCCTCAGGAGTTCTCCAGCCCCTTCCCCAGCTCCGTTCCCTTCCCTGGACACACTCCAGCCCCTCAGTGTCCTTCTTGGAGTGAGGGGCCCCAAACTGACCCCGGATTGAGGTCCCTCAGCAGGGCCAGCACAGGGGACGGGCACTGCCCTGGGCCTGTGGTCACACTGATCCAAACCAGGTGCCCTTGGCCTCTTGCCCACCTGGGCACACCTGGGCTCATGTCCAGCCACTGCCACCAGCACCCACAGGGCCCTTTCCAGCTTTCCTCACACCGTTGGCCTTGGCCCATCGATCCCATGCATCCCATGGATCCAGCCTGTTTGGGATCCAGCACGGAGAGCTGCTGCCTTCAGAAACCCCTCTCTGCACAAACCAGCCAGGGCTCCCAGCAGGAAGGATTTGGGCTGGTTGGCACAACCGCCTGCAGGCGAGTGACGGAGCACTCCGAGGAAAAACGTGTAAACAGCAAAAATTTTCAGCTAAAACCACTGAAAAGGCCTGCAAGTGAGCTTGTGGATTTTTTTTCCCACCCCACACATAGAGCTGGAGAAAATAGCTTCTACCTGAGAGGCCAGTGATGTCCATCTTTGGCAAATGCCTGGCTTTCAGCACCACCACGGTCATTCTCTGTGCCACGGGCTGGTAGGACAGGGACACCTGCAGCTCCCCTCTGCTGATGCACTTCTGGGAGGGTGAAGCACACAGAACTCATCAGGACAAGGTGGTCTTAGACATAGGGGCAGCTTTTGGGGGTTTGGGAATTTCCTTTCCCAGTGCTAAATGCCTAAAATGTTGGAAAATGAGCCACAGGCCGTTCTTGGTGCCTCAGCAGCAAAAGGGAAACCATCCCATGCTCACCCCACACCTGTGAGCACCCCCACAGCCTAGAATTCTGCATTTCCATGAGGGCAAACCTGGTGGGACCTTTTGGGCCTCAGCTGCCTTTGGGGAGCTGCTACCAGAGGGGCCTGAGGGGCTTAGCAGCTCAAATTCCATGGATTTTTGATGGAGCTTCAGTGGCCGAGCCCCTCAGGCTCTCTTAGGAGTGTCCTGACCGCCTCACCACCAGTTCAGCCTGCAAAGGTACAGGATGAAGACAAAAGAAGGTAAAAGCAGACCTGGTTGTACCTCAGGCCTCAGTTAAAGCTGCTGTGCCTCCCTTCAAAGAGCAGCACAACATTAAAATAATCAGTTTTGTTTCCAGATGGTGTTTGTTAACTCCCACTGAGCTGGCACCAGTGCACATGGAGTTTATGGGCTGCCAAGGTGAGCAGCACTGGCCAGGGCTGGGGGCTCGTGTGGTGCCAGTCACGGAGCTGCTGAAACCTTGGGCTCTCTCCCAGCACCTCCCAAACCTCCTCCTGCCCATCGGGATCTGGCACCTGGCAGAGCAAAGCGTCAGTGAGGCCCTAAAAAAGGGATTTTTCTCCTTTCAGAAGAGCGAAGCACAGCAGCAAATGCCCCTTTCTGTGCACAAGGTGAAGTTCTGTCAATGCTCCTGCTCAGCTTGGCAGGAAAAATGGTGAGTGTGGACTTAAACATGGAAAATTTCATTAACATTGGGTGGTTTCTTCTTATTCGAGGTTTGACACAAGTTTTTCAAATGCATGGAATCACAGAATCATAAATATCCTGAGTTGGAAGGGACCCACAAGGAGCATGGGAGTCCAGCTGCTGGGAATTTGCTGCTTGTGCAATATTTTGGGAGGGGAATAAATACATGAGCAAGTTCCTGGCTCTGGAAGGAAAATGTTCAGAACTTTGGCTCCTTGGACACACAAGAATTCAACAGCCAGAGAGAGATCTGTGGGGAGGAGAGGATGTTATTCAGAGTTTTGGGGGTCTTGAGGTGTCCCTGCCCATGGAAGGGGTTGGAATGAGATGATCTTTAAGGTCCCTTCCAACCCAAACCATCCTGGGATTCTGACATTCTACTCCACAGTAATTTGCATTCTTAGATTGTCAGTTAGAAATTATTGGGAATGTTCATTAGGATGGGATGCAGGCCTGGCTTGGGTCACTGGATCATTTACTGGGTTTTAAATGCAATTCTGTGTTCCAGATTTAGAAACTCCCTGGCCAACTTTGCTCAGTGATGGCTGGTTTTGGCATTGGGGAATGATGCAGATTTTCAGGCATGCACCCCTGACACCAAGGTAAATCAATTTTTGATTACTAATAAATGTTAAATCATTTGCATCCTTGATTAAACCTATTTTTATGTAAATCTATTTTTTACTTTTTCCTCTATTTTTAATTTATTACTTCTAAGAGATCCACCTAATGCTCTGAAAAAGAAACTATTAAAAGACCCTGGACCAGCCACTTGTTTTACCATAATGTAAAACATCCCAAGAACTAAAGAATAGCCGAGTAATTACCAGAACCCTTTTTTTGCTGGGGTCATTGACATAGAATCTCCTTCAAATAATGCTAAAAAAAAACAAAACTAAACACCCCATAAAGCAGAAACAATTCAAGTCAAAGAATGCCACTCTAGGATGTAAGGAAGGGTTTTATAGAGCCCAGCAACTATTTCCAAGATGTTACAGCAATAAGTGAGGCCAAATGGCTTTTGCTGTTGAACCTGGGAGATGGGCAGCAAAAATCAACTGAGCAAGAAGCTGAAAATCTTAAATACCTCCTCCTCCTCCTCCTCTTCCTCCCTGAGCACAGTGAGTTCCTGAGGACAGCAACATCTGCTCCAGAGTGCTCATCCTTTTGTTTACAGCACCAGGCACTAAGAGTGGGATTCATTTCACTGGGAGTCATTTCACCTACATTTCAGATGTCTGCATCTGACACACTTCGTCCCCAGTCCAACCCATCTCGGGTGGGATTCCTGGGAGCTGATTTCTGCTCCAGGACGAGGGGAATCCCATCAGGCTCCACTGACATATTTCAGATGTAAATAATTACAAGTGCAGGGGTCTAAACTGGTCAGATCAGAGAAATCTCCCTCCCTAAGTGAGGTTTGTGCTTGCAGATGAATGTCCTGTTATCACATTTATTTGGAGATGGGAATTTGCCTTTTTTTCTTGGCACCATCAGAACATTCATCATTCCTGTGTCTCAGGAGCGACAAAACCTTTTCCAGCTGCCATCACCACACAGCAGAGAAATGCCCAACCAAAACCACAGCCACATCATCCCAAAAACATGTATCTGGGGGAAAACAGGCTTCATGGCTACGGATCTGCATCATTCCTGTTTGTTAGCCCCCGAAAGCTGCCGGATCAAAGGAGCCAGGATCCAACACAGCGCGAGTGTCACTCTGCAGGACTCACCTGTATGTTCCTTTTGAGGATCTCCCTGGTGAGCTGGACCTTCCCAGTGCTCGGATCCACCCCTGCGAGGGGCACCATCACCTCTCCAATCACATCATCCCGGGAGAAGCGATCGAAGCTCAGCACGAGGAAGTGCAGCACCAGGTCCTGGAGCTGGCTGTAGGGGATCCCGTAGAAGGTGAAGGTCTCGTCGAACACCGGCTCCAGGGTCTTGCGGAGGACTCGAGTCTTCACGCGGTGCCTCTTGTCGGGCAGAATGGTCATCTTGATGTAGGGGTCAGAGCTCTGGGTGTGCTCGTCCATCACGGGCAGCCCGTGCGCCTCCTGGATGGTGACCACCAGCGCTTTTTTGGGGAAGTTGTAGTCCACTGAGAAAGTCAGTTCTCCCAGCATGACGTCATCGCCCGGGGAAGACGGCGAGGAGGTTTTGCTCCCTCCCGGAGTGAGGCTTTGATCTGGGCTTAGTTCATCTCCATAATCTACTTTGATTGGGAGCTGGTCGACGTGGGGGGCTGCGCTGGGCCCGTCCGGAGCCTTGTCGGAGCCCATCAAACCAGATTCAGCAGCATCCACCAAGAGGTTTCCCCTTCCAGCCTCCTTGGGAGCACCATTCTTGTCTCTCCGGATCCGGTTGATTTTCTTCTTGTTGCTCAAGGTCTCCGGATAGATGCTGATGCCTTTCAGCATGTGAATGAATTTGTACGGGGGGGTTTTGTGCTTCTTTTCTGCTTGCTGGTGACAGCATGTCCACACAAAGACTGTTACTGAGACAGAGACCACTAGGACAGTCGCTCCGATGAGTCCTGCCACCACGGGAGACACATCTGTGGGAAGACAAGGCAGTGAGGACCCAGCTGGAGCCCCAGCCCTCCTGGGTGCAGATCTGCGCAGTCCTGCCGTGCTCTCAATCCTCTGCTCTGGCTACCAAAGCCTCCCCAGAAATCTCTCCCTTTCATTTCTATTTATAAACCTATTTCCCACCCTCCCAAGGCATGCCTGACCCGTGTTCCATGTGCTAAGGATCTCAAACAGTTGATTGCCTTATCTTGCCAAACCAAGCTCCTGCATCACCAGCATCTCCATAGGAACGCGGGCTCCTGATTTGCAGGAAGCACTTCCTTTTATTTTTTTAGTGCCCTGTTCAGAAACGTTACACAATTCTATTTTCACAACAGGGAGGGAGTAATAAATACGGCCAGAATGCTGGATCTGAGTGATCCTTTATTAACAATTTCTAAAATATCACTTTGCCCTGCAGTGGTTGTTTTGTCCTGGCCCTTGGGGCCGAGGCCAAGGGTGAACATGGAATCTCACATGGAAATCCAGTGTCCAAAACAACAGACACAAAATCCTGGGCCTGGATTTAGGGATTATTTGAGATTTTCTAGATTTTATGGCAACTGTGTTAATCAGTTATGGCAAGGCAGAATAAAATAATAATAATAATTTAAAAATTCATTTTTAGCTGTTTATTTGCGAAAGGATGACTTTGGAGAAGAATCCCTAAGGCACAGAATGACACCAGTGGTGCTGAGCTCCCAGGACATTGCACTGACATCCTCCAGCCATTCCGAGAGGATTGAAAGGTTGGAGTGGAGGGAGGATGAGGGATGGAGAGCAGGTGGAAGGCAAGGAGATGCCAAAAGACTTGGGGTTGTTCAGTCTCAAAAGGGAAGGAAAAGGAGGGGGATCTTTTTGCTGTCTTCAGTTTCTTGGTGGGAGGCTTTAGGAAAGGTAGAGCCAGGCTCTTCATATAACTTATTTTTGTATTCCTGGCTTTAAAGTAATTTTATTTTATTTTTTTGGAAGCTAGCAAACAAAAAAGCCCTCCGACCCCGTGTTTCTTTCTTTTGCAAATTATACAAACCAGTTCTTTACCAAAAACCACTGTCATGACAATTGTGGCAGTACCTAAACGAGACAGCTTGTTAAAAAAAGGCAATGTGTCTAATTTTTATCTTCATTCTGTACCACAAACAGGAGAAAATAACCTTCTAACCTCATCCTTGAAGCTATAGAGAGCACCAGAGTTTGAATTTTCTCTATTCTCTCCACATGACCATTTACTGAGGTTAACAGGCAAGAAGACAAGACTGTCAGGCTGGAAACTGAGCACCTGACAGACTCAGGGAAAATGATTTTGCCTTTTCCCAAAACTGGAAAAACTGCTTTTGGTTAGAAAGAAGCCTTCCCTGCCTGCAGCTGGAGTCTTTGGCTGTGGTGAGTGATTTCACAGAGAAACCTTTCTCAGGTCTCACTGCAGAGCCCAGGATTGAATTAAATAAAGCCAGAAGAATTCACAATATTGACAAAACACCCCCCAAACCCTCAACTTTAGTTTGCTATTTAATGTTCCCTCTTTGAAATGAGGCAAGTGTCTTTAACAGCTCATTTGGAGACAACTCAGCTATTAAAAACCTTGGGGGATATGTAAGAAAAATGCTGAAACTCCATTCTTATTCTTATTCTTATTCTTATTCTTATTCTTATTCTTATTCTTATTCTTATTCTTATTCCTCTTTTTATATTCTTATTCCCAGTGTGTATTTTGTGTCTGTTGTTTCCTCACAGAATCAGCTCTTGTACCTTCCTTTCCTGCACCTCTCATGGTGCAATTTTAGAAGCAGCACCCAACAGTCACACCAGAAAGCACCAAATAAATCTTTTCTCCCATCAAATGATCTTAAATATGAGCTCTTAAATTTGGCTCCCATGATGTTCTGTGGCAAAGAGCTGCTCAGCCTCATGACGTGGCTTGAGGAAACAGAGGGGTTGCTGTGTCCCATCTCATCCAGAGCCTGTTCTTGCCTCAGATTCTTGCTCACAATTCCCCTTTTCCTGGCTGAAGACCCCTGTTTATGTCATCATCCCATACATCCATTAGTCCTGTCTCCATAATTCCTTACAATTGAAAACTACGCTGGTCTAAAGCTGCCTTAACCAAATTTTAGTGAAGCTTTTGCAGCTTTCAGAGCCCGATGTCCATGTGAAATGGCAGCCTGGCACATCTCTCCAACAGAGTAGAACTCTGCTTTTTACCCAAACTTTGTGGAGGAGATCTTTGTTCTGGCTTGATGCTATGACTTGACCGAAACAAAACCAAAAATCACTGAAAACCTCCTTTAAAACCCGAGGTTTGCTAATGCTACCCCCATGGCTAATGGTGGCCAATGGTTAAATGGTGACAGCACGTGGCTCTCGGACTCCAGGAAACACAAGGTGAGAGGGAAGTGGATCCGTTGTCCATGAGATAAATGGTGTTGGATGGAGGAACATTCCTGAGTACTCCAGGAATCAAAGGCAATGCAGCGCCCGTGCTGTGACCACGGGGCCGGGCGGTGGGAGGGGAAGGTCAGCGGGTGCCGGAGGACAGGCAGAGGCAGCGCTTTGGATGCTCAGCGCTGGAGGAACCCCTGCGCTGCGGTCCGCGCCCTCCTCACCTCGGGGCTGCAGGAAAAACATCCCAAACCCGAGCGTTTCTCGGCCGAACACCCCCGGGCTGGGCCCTGCACGGTCCGAGCCCTTCGCTTCCCCCCGGGGGCTGAGCGGGGTTTGGGGCTTCTCCACCGCCCCCGCGGTGCTCCCGGCACCGGCTCCCGACTCCGCCCGGGCCCCACCAGCGCTCGGCCGGGCCGGCCTCGCCCCCCGCCCCGGCCCCGCTGCCGCCGCCCGCAGCATCCCCCG
>WBMZ01002065.1:0-14835 GCA_013400975.1 Atrichornis clamosus
TGTCAGGGCTCACTGGGGTGGATCTCTCCTGTAAATCAACAAATTAATGCTATGCCTGTGGACCCAAAAGCCCATCTCTTGCTTTGTGGATCAGCAAGAGGCCCCAATCCATGAGCCCCTTTCCTGCTGAGGAAAACAGAGGCAGCGCTAGCTCCAGGAACAGCAACATTGCATAAAATCTTGTCCCCTCTCTCAGCCAAGTGTAGGAGGTGCAGCCTGTTGTATAGGTTTGGATCAGATGGAGCTAGGCCCAGTGCATTATGTGTGAGCAGCTGAACTTGATATATTGTGAGTCTTGTTGCAGAAAAAATTGCTAAGGGAGAGTGTAGAAGGGTAACCACATAACTAAGATGGGGTTGAAACCTTGCTGGGGAGTGCAGAAGGTGTCTGGGAGGAGGAAAGAAAGATGGATGTGTTTGAGGAAAAGAAAGAAGTGATAAAATGATAGAGGACAGAAATGACAACTCACATCAGGTTTGGGGATGAAAGGTCAGGAGAAATCTGAGGGGAAACTGCTGGGAAACACTACTGTGATAATCTGCAAATGACTAACTCATACCCCACCTCTGAAATGCTTTGTAAAGCTTAATTTTCATTTTGAAGAAATCATTTACTGTATTTATTCTGTTGCTGCATTACCGCTGAGAAGGGGCATGGCTTGTCACTGATATCCAGGCACAGTACTGAGCAGAGAGCACATCCTGAGGCAACATTTCCCAAACCCAGCGACACAAGCAGTACTGGGAGGAGGGAGTGAAAGTCTAGATCTTCCCAGAGGGCTGAAGAATTCAGGGACTTCTCTAAGCTGGAGCCTGGAAGTCTCCAAACACGGCCAGACCTCATCTGCCCCAGCCTGCTGCCCAGGCAGGGCAGGCAGCCTGGGTTGGGGTTCAGCAGCCTCAGGTGCTGCTTTTCTCTCTGGCAGAGGGTAAGTGGATGGGGGTGGTGCAGATTGGTCCAGGTTTTGAGCTGCTGCTGTGGTCCACTCCACCAGGAACTGGCTTGTCACTGTGTGAGCCCACCCTGTGGCATATATTTTATGAAGAATCATCCAAGAAAAAAACTGCAAACAACTTGGAAGTGGAGGAGGACCTGGGAGCAGAAGCCAAGCATCACTAAGTGGTAATAGCTGTTTCTGCCTGTCCTGGGAGGATAAGGCAGATACATAATGGAGAAAGAAATTAGTGGTTCTGAGCTGGGAGAGGATACACACAGGAGGAGCAGAGGCTGGGAACAAAATCACCTCTGATAGCCACTGCTATAAAGTCTGCTGGATTATAAGGGTCAAAGAGGAAGATGAATTGCTCACTGCTTTATGGGGAATGAGGATAATTTTGCATTGACACTGCCTGTCACCTGGTAAGGCCTTGTGCAAAGGTCTTGAGAAAAAACATCAGTCCATAGGCTATAAATGAACATCTCTGAAAAAATGTTTAAATAGAGGCAGCTGATAGGCTCATATAGAACTGCTGTTCTATGTGGATGGCCAGAAATCTCTTGAGCTTAAATGCAGCATTCTAGTAATAGTAGAAAAAATGGTTGAAAACATTCCTCTTTAGAAACTCATTGTTAATAAAGTGAAATTCAACAGTTCACACTGTAATCTTCTGTCAGGAGCCCTAGGAGAGGAATCATAGAATCTTACAATGGTTTAGTTTAGAAGGGACCTTCAGGGTCACACAGTTCCACCTCCTGCCATGGGCAGGGCCACCTTACACTACCTGAGGTTCCTCCAAGCCCCGTCCCCAAGCCTGGGACACTTCCAGGGATGGAGCAGCCACAGCTTCTCTGGGACACCTGTGCCAGGGCCTCACCAAGCTCACAGAGAAGAGTTTCTTCCCAAGATCTAATTTAAACCTACCCTCAGTTTGAAGCCATTCCCCCTTGTCCTGTCACTACATGATCACATGAATGTTGCAGTTAGGCTCTCACAGCTGTGGTCTTACAGGCCCTGCAACCCCATCTCCCTCCAGCCCAGTGCCAGCAGCACAACCCTGATGTCAGCACAGGACTGCTGAGGAAGCAGCCCAGGCAGGCAGCAGTGTGGGGTCATGTGATGAGTTTGCTGTGAGACCCTTTGAGGCACCATGCAAGGTACTGTTCACCTGAAGACACTTTTTGGGAAGCAGCAGGTACTCCAGGGGACCCAAGAGACTCATTTGAAAGACAATATACACAATATTGTCTCTCAGGAAAGTAGTGATGAAGTTGGCATGGTATCTTGAGCTGTAGAAGATTTACCATTTGCTTTCTCAGGCCACAGTCCTGATTGAGATGTCAAACACGCTGGCTGTGGGCTGTCTGGTGGCACATTGCCATCACTGTCTTCTGCTGGAGCTATTCTGCTTTGCACAACTGATTTGCCCTTCAGGAGCAGCAGGGACTTGTATTCTTCCCCTGGCAATTCAGATGGAAGCAGAGAGCAATTAAAGAAATGTTTAGCCTGACCCACAAGGGAATCTGTCTGCCAACATAAAATAATGAGACTGTTGATAAATTTCCTAAGGATGCAAAAGGAACTTTCCTGCAAGAAAAAGTTAGTTCAGAAATGGCACTAGAAAATTCTGCTGTGTATCCTGTTGGCAACTTCACTGCAGTGACTCAGTCACTCAGAAAATTCAGTGGTAATCCACCGGGTTGTCTTAGCCTGGAAAAGTCTAATTTTTAAAGTGAGCAGATTTGTAGAAATTCCATACCAGTATATTTCCATTTACAGCACTGAAATCTGCCCAGAAGTGGGATTTGTGCATCTGTCCCAAATGAGTGCCAACCAAGGAAGATACCACCTCATCACTGTTTTTTTTTAGGATACAGTTGCTGCCAGTGCTAATATTATGCAGCTAATCCTGGTTCTCCTTCCCTCCCCCTTTTGCCACTTGCTCTCTTTTCACTTTGTCTTACCCGGAGGCGTCTTAGCCTGCCCACCCCACTCCCTTGTTCTGTAACAGGAGCTCCTCAGCTGCTTTGGTGGGTGACAGAAAGGACATCCTGAATGTCACCTCCTCGGCCAGCTCTTCTGCTGGTGTTTTCTGGGAACATGAGGAGTCTGATTAACAGCACAACTCTGATACTCAATGAAGAGTTCTCATGCCCAAATAAAAGTTTGCTTCTTTACCTGTCTCCCTCATCAGCTGTTAGCTGGGCTGTGCCACTCGAATCTCACCCACAGTGATTTTGGTGAAAGCCACTGAGAAAGATGTCCTTGTGAGGCAGACTACAATCACCAGTTGTAAAAACCCTTTTTGCAGATGAAACAGACCTTCAGCATCTCTGTCCATAGTCTCTGAAAGGAGGACCAGAATTAGGAGTTAGTAAGACTATCAGAATAGTGAATAGTTGCCTCCAAATGTCAAGTCAATGCTCGCTGGTGACCACAGAAAGCAAAGAGTATCAGGAATCAACTGAGAACAAACAAGAAATCATTGTACCAGGCCACAAACCACCTCCTGTTTGTAGGTTTGGCCGGTGCAATTAGGAACGGTATAGAGAGAGAACACAAAATTGGTGGGAGCAGTGGAGAGTCAAGCTGTGGCTTTTCACTTTGGCAAAGGAACAACCAGGTGGGAAGACGGTTGCTTACATAATATTATAAATAGTATGGACAAAGTGAAATTGGATTTTCAGCAACAATCCAATATACAGGAGATAATAATCACCTAATGGTCGCAGCAAAATAGCTTTGCCTGTGCCAGAGCTCTGCAAGGCAGGATCACCACTGCGGGAGCTGGAGCAGTGGGCAGTGCTAAATAGCTGTTCCCAGAAACCACAGCCACAGCTTTTCCTCATCTATCCTACCAGCTGTGAGCCTGGGAAGTCAGTGATCTTCCTATACTTACCTGTTCAAGTTCAGCCAGTTTCCACCTCTCTTTGTGGTAACAGGCTGGTCCCAGTGCTTGGCGTTGAAATTGCTGAAAAGCCCCAGTCCTTATGTGCTGTTTCTCAGATAACAGGGAGCAATGCAAGGGAGAAGCAACATCAGACTGTCTTTAATTAGGAGGCATCCTAGTGCTATAACACCCATCTGGATTTAGTCAAAGAAAAGAAAGCAAAACTGATGTTGGTTCTTTGTGGGTTTGTTGTACAATCCATTTGTTTTGTACTAGTGATGAGGCACGATGTTCTTCCTCTGGAGATTTTTAGGGAATATATGCTAATTCCTCTGCAAATCAATAACAGATGCAATAGATGGAAAAAATCTTTGAATTTCTTAAAACCAGGTCATATGTGGTCACTATAAATGAGAGGAACCCAACTTCAGAAGCATGGGCAATCACAACTGTCACCAAATCTGTCCCCTGTGTGAGATTGCATTAAGAGATGGTTGATAACACATCAAACATTGATGTGTATGTAAATAATGAAGAGATGTATGCAGATTCTATGTTATGGAATATCTACCATGGTTTATGAGGGTCTGGAGACCAGTTACCCAGCAAGTTGATTTGAGTGAAGTAGGGCAGAGCAATCACCAGTAGTGACCTACCATATGCAGGGCTGACCTCCTTTCACCTTAGCTGTAAAGTGTGCTCAGAGGAGCAACACAACCATGCAGATCCTGCTCATTCCTGGTCCCTCCCATGGCTCTGAGCACCTCTCAGTTCCCGGTTGGGTTGGGGCATTAAGGACCCTGATCACCTGAGGAGGAGCTGAAGTGACCTGTCCCTAGGTACAGGAAATACTGCTGTCTGTGTAGGCACCTGAGCCTGCTCTCCAGGCCATCGCCCCACAGCAGGAGGTTTCCTACTGGAGCAGAAGCTGAGCATGTCTCAGCTCTGTCCAGCCTGTCAGAGCTCACTAGCAGGGCGTGCAAGGGGATCCCTGTTGAAGGGGATGTCTGCTGTGTCTTGTGACCATTACAGGCTCCACGTGGGGGGGACAAATAGGTCACTGACACTTGAGAAGGCCAAAGGCTACTCAGGCTTCATATAGAGATAGTAGGAATGTGCTTGTGCTTCTGTCTCCTGCTACTGACAGGGACACAGAGAGTATGTTGCTGTTTTCAGTACTGTTTCCCAGGTGTAGGTTACTTGTTTTTTGCTCCAGTCACATGATGCTTTTCACCAGCTTGAGGTGGTTTGTTCTCTAGAAGTCTTCACTACCTGGGTGGAATGTCATGTAGAGGTGGGTGTCTGGGAAGATTGGGATGATGGCAAATGTCTTGGGTGTGAGAGTCTGCTTGTTCCTTTGAACCCACCCAGTACAGCCATTCAGAGAGTCGCACAGCTCACAGAAGAGTTTGGGTTGAAAGGACCTTTAAAGCTGACCTACTCCAATCTCCCTGACATGGGCAGGGATGTCATGCAATCTTATTTCCTTCAATGTTATGTTATGGTCAGAAATAACCCGCAGAGGTGCTGTTCACTGTATCACAAAATATTTCCTGAAAAATGGTACCTGGTGACCCAGAACGAAAAACCTTTTGTACCACACCCCTCAGTTCCGGTGACAGACCTGGAGAAATGCTTACCAGCATGCAATTACCACTCTGAATGTGTCCAGCCTGTGGTAACAAGAGGAACATCCTGTACTCTGCCTGCCCTGCTGCTCCTCACCTGGTAGAACTCCTTCCTGATGTGATGTGATGCATTTTTCTGCCCCAGTGAGCTCCACAGCTCTCTGACTCTGCCTGCAGATCATGCTGCTCTTCAAGGACTGAAAGCAACCAAAGCCTGCTTCTGCTGAGGACTTTTCAGATGATGTGCTTGAAAAGCAGTATTAGGGATTTGATGTTCTGCAGGAATATGCTTTGGCAAGTGGCATGGAATTTGCTGTCTTCAACAATGCAGCGAAATCAAAGATTCATGCCCAGTGGTCCACTAAAGAAGTGCTGATTTTCAGGAAAAATTTGGTTTCTTACCACAAGAAGCAAAGGTGCAGATGCCTTTGCTGCTTAGCTTTGAGCAGTTGTCTTCTTTGGATGGATAGAGGCAACCTCTACATGAAAGCCATAGAACTGCTGTTGTGAAGGACCATCTGGAGGTGTTTAGTTCAGTCTCCCCCTTCAAGCACATCTCTTGGTGGTGTTGGTCCAATCAGTCATGGCTTTGGTTAGCCAAGCTTTGCAGACAGAGGCTCCACAACCTCTATGGGTAGCCTGTGCCATTTCTGCATTACCCCATAACCAAGAATTTTCCTAATGTCTAAGTGGAGACTTTCAAGCAACCTTTTGTGATCAGTGCCCCTTGTTACACTGTCTGCTGCTCATGGAAACAGCTTGGCATGTTGTCTTTGTAGTTGTCCCTCATGTACATTAGCCCTTTTTCCCTCAGGCTAACTGTGCCCTCAAACTCTCATCATAGCACAAGTTTTCCAGCCCCTTGCTCATCTTGCCACCCTTCTGCTGGACGTTCTCCCATTAGTTCACATCCCTTTGGAACTGGGGAACCTAAAACTGGAGAAACCATTTCAGATGAGGACTCAGCAGTGTCAAGCACAATCCACTGACCACACTTCTAGCATCACACTTCTAGTATTTGGTTCATCCTGTTTGCAGTGAGAGCACTCATATTCATATCCACCAACGTCCTTCCCCTTTGAGTACCATCTGTCTTAGGGGATCACAGAGTAGAGGGCCTGAGAGTAGCTCCCAGGGTTAAAGACCACAAAGAAAAGATTCCTTTTCCCGCTGCAAAACCTCTGTCCATACAGGCACATTCTGGTGTTTCCAGTTGATGAGCTTGATGAGTCTGAACAGGCAAGAGGGGGACATTCCCAGTAGCCAAGACAGCATCTGCAGGCACTTCCCTGTCCCCTCTCCAGCCTGGCTGCCTGGCTAAAAAGTGCCTTCTCACTCCTTATCTCCCAGTTAACCACCGGATGGGGAGAAGAAAACATGCATCTTAAGGGCTGACTGAAAGGGAGCAGCTGTCTCATAACTGTCTTGAGAAGGATCTATTTTCAGCACGACTGAATCCTTTCTCCCCCATTACAACACTGCATTGCTCTGCAGGACAGTCTGTATCCAGAGATGGCTTCCAGCCTGCCTCTTCTCATTTGTGTTGTGGTTTGCTTCTGGTCCCAGTGAAGTTCACTCTGCAGAGATGGAAATAGAATTGACAGGATATTAATGGCTCCCAGGAAATACTGCATTCTTTTTTTTGCTTTGAGGCACTTGCACTTCTTTCAACAGATTCCTTCCTGCACAGATTTCTCCTTGCTGTGCCTGGATATAGGAAACACAGCAAAGTTTTCCCTCAAGTAATTTTTTGGGATCTACAGAGTTAAACTACAGTGAAATCTGGATCATCCATTTCAGATTAGAGCCTGCTTCTTTGTAAGAAACCACTATACCAGTGTCATATAAATTATATCTTGGTGAAAGAGATGAGTATAAATTAAACCAAATCCACAGCAGATGTTCAGTGGCTTAGACTGATTTCCAGGGATGCTTATGACAGCTGACCAAACACTTCACTTCTCTTTTCATGAGTTTTATGCCATACACTACAACACTGAATGCTGGGTTATTTGCCCAACCTTTTTTTGCACTTGCTCCTGTCTCCTCTTCTAGCCTCCACAAACATATTCAAGTGTCTTTCCCCTGTAGACATTCACTGAAAGTTCATATACTACCTGTGTTCACAACACATGCTCTTACAGCTGCCATTGCTTTAATTTCTGTCAGAAAGATATTTTAAAACAGCAACTGAAAACACTGAAGAAGTTCTGGTTTTCTGCATTTTATTTAGTTAATGCAAAAGAGGAAAAAAGGAAATGGGTCTGAATTTAGAGTTTTCAAATGCAAGTAGTTGATATTTTAACATTCTAACTTTTTTTTTGACTGTTTGAAAGAGTTTGTCTAATGCTGATTCTTCCAGAGGAGTTCCTAGAAT
Organism: Atrichornis clamosus; assembly: GCA_013400975.1. Lineage (NCBI taxonomy): Eukaryota > Metazoa > Chordata > Aves > Passeriformes > Menuridae > Atrichornis > Atrichornis clamosus. The sequence goes on from WBMZ01002065.1 coordinate 7,833, forward strand.
AGTGTTGCTATTCAGTTTGAGTGGCATTGACTATTTAACACTGAATTCAGTCTGGCCCCGTCACCCTGGCTGGTCTGTGACAGCAGGGTGGTTTTTGCATTGCAGTACAACCTACGGACAGGTGAGCAGACACACGTGGTGTCACATATAAATGCTGCTCCGGGGAGAGGTTTATTTAATTTAAAGTATATAAGTTTTAGCTGAACTCAGTATGCAAATTATTCTTAGCATGGGACCACATCTCCATATACACCATTATGGAGAATTTTGTTAGATTTCAGTAATCTTTCAATTCCCAAATGTCTAATACCAAGCACCTTTCACTCCAAGTTACCAAGCAAAGCCAACATACCCATAATCACGTTATGTTAACATTGGGATTTATACTGGTACTGAGAGATACTAAGAATGATGCTTCTGATGGGCACAGAAATTCCAATTAGGGATCCACTGTAATAATAGTCTCTGAATTTCAGCCAGCATATATAATCACACTGAGGATTTGCATATGCCTGCAGAAACCCTCGGCCAAAGTAGGACCTCCTCCAGCACTTGATGCACGGTTAGGTGGGCCAGTATATCCCTCAGCTCCTCTACACCCTGGGCAATCAGACAGCATTCCCAAACTTCCTTTTAGGATGTGACTGTCTTTAGTTTTCTGAGTTCCCTTGTGTGAATCCTGTTCCACTCCTGGGAACACAAGGCTGCTTTCCCTCCTGAGGAGGTGACTGCAGCCATAGTGAGCCTGGCTGTCAGAGCTCAAGGTCTGCAGTCTCTGACCAGGGAGAATAGATTGGCAGAGAGTTTCTTCCCTGTGGACTCTGGGGACAGGGAACATGCTCCTTCCCCTGTCAGTGGAATAGCTCTATAGCTGACATTTCTTTGTGCCAAGGAATGTTCCAATTCTTTTCTGGTTATAGGAAAGCTGCCAGATTCCTACCTTCAAGATAATGCTGCTAGTTCTCCTACCGAATAGCGTCACAAGCTCCTACCCCTCAGCCTTCAGGTTGCTTATTTACATATAGCTCTTATGGCATGATATTGAAAACAGCTTCAGTCAGAGTGGGCCAGAACCACTACCAGAACTGGATCCTTCTTGCTGGCAGTCCTATCATCCAGATTCTTCTCCAAGGATCAGACACTAATTTCATGAACTGGATATTACAATATTGCTATAGTGAAGGCCAAATCTCTGAAGTAAATGGCAAATGTTTTCAATCAACATATATATTCTTGTCTCTGTGAATGTTCTATTGAACCTACAGACATCTCATCCCATTTGTATGCAAAGCATGAATTGTACTGTGGGAATGCAGAGGTACCTGCACACTTGAGTTGCTTTGCTTTATAGTCACAAACAGTCTTCAGCTGGAAATGCACACATGATTTATTTAATTCATTTAGCAATACAGAAACAAGGTAGTAAGATTTGTCTCAGTGATTCTACAATAGCTGAGGCCCATTTAACATTAAGCATTTCCTCTGTTAAGTACAGTGTGCTGCTGAGTACAGGTGAGGCAAAACCCTGAGGTCAATCTGGGGTCCCACAATGCAAAGCAAGCACAAAGCCCTGAACCTGGAGAGGAACAACCCCAGGTACCAGTATATGCTGGGTGCTGACCAACTGGAAAGCTGCTGTGCAGAAAAGGCCCTGGAGGTCCTGGGGGACATGAAGTTGAGCATGAGCCGACAATGTGTCCTTTCTGTGAAGAAGGTGAACGATGTCCTGGCTGCACCAGGAGGAATGTTGTGGCAGGTAGAGGAAGGTGATCCTTGCCCTTGATTCAGCACTGAGGCCACACATGGAGTGGTGTCCAGTGCTGGACTCCCCAGAATAAGAGAGATACAGAGCTACTGAAGAGGGTCCGGCAAAGGGCCAGTAAGATGAATGAGTGACTGGAGCACCTCTCTCACAAGGAAAGGCTGAAAGAGCTGAGACTGTTCAGCGTGGAGAAGAGAATGCTCAGGTGAATCTCATCCATGGATATAAATACCTGAAGGTGCACAGAGGATGGAACCAGGCTCTTTTCAGTGGTGCCCAGTGACAAGACAAGAGGCAGTGGGCACAATCTGACACACAGGAGGTTCCCTGTGAGAATCTGGAAACACTTTTTTCTTGTAAGGCTGTCTGAGCACTGGCACAGGTTTCCCAGAGCTGTTGTGAAATTTCCATCCTTGGAGATATTCAAAAGCTACCTGGATTAAAGCACCTTTTTCATTGCTATGTGCTGTTCACAACTCTTTTCTGAGATTTGGACCACTTTCAAACAAAGATTTTATATTTCTACTTCTGACCTATGGAGACCTACTGACACTAAATTCAATCCCCAGAGTACTGGTGGGTGAGTGTCAATGCCTGGAGACACCTCAACTCACTGACCACTTCCCGTTCAAACCAGACCTTCCCTTGGCTGCCTGCCCAGAGCTGCCTGGCCACGTGCCTCACTCCTGCCTGCTGCACAGCTGGGTCCACATCCTGCACAGCACAACAGCAAAAACCCAGAAGAGCTCTCTGAGTAGAATGGCTTTGTCGTTGGCCACTGGGAAGGCAAAAATTTTCAGTCCCCAAGGCCAGGTGATCTAGCCTAGCACTCTCAGCTATAGAATCATAGAATCTTTTATGTTGGAAAAGACCTCCAAGATCATCAAGGCCAACCTGCGCCCAATCCCCACCTTGTAACTCAGCCCAGAACACTGAGTGCCATGTCCAGTCATTCCCTGGACACCTCCAGGGGTGGTGACACCACCACCTCCCTGGGCAGCCCCTTACAATATTTAACCACTCCTTCACAGAAGAATTTCTTCCTGATGTCCGGCCTTAACCTCTCCTGGCACAGCTTGAGACTGTTTCCTTTCCTCCTGTCCCTGTTCCCTGGGAGCAGAACCCGACCCCCGCTGGCTGCCCCCTCCTGTCAGGGAGTCATGGAGAGTGAGAAGGTTCCCCCTGAGCCTCCTTTTCTCCAGGCTGAGCACCCCGCTGCTGCCTCAGCCGCTCCTGGAGCTCCAGACCCTTCCCCATTCCCTTCTCTGGACATGCTCCAGCCCCTCAATGTCTTTCCTGTCATGAGAGGCCCAGAACTGGACACAAGATTTTTGGTTAGGCCCAGAGTTGTGGTCTCACCACTGCCCAGCACAGAGGGACAGTCACTTCCCTGGTCCTGCTGGCCACACTATTTTTGGTACAGGCCAGGTGCCATTGGCCTCCCTGCCCACTTGGGCACTCCTGGGCTCATGTACAGCCACTGTCACCAGCACCCCCAGGGCCTTTTCCACTGGCAGCTTGCCAGCCACTCTGCCTCAGCCTGGACCTGCAGGGGTTTGGTGTGACCCAAGGGCAGGACCCAGCACTTGGCCTTGTTGAGCCTCACACCATTGGCCTCAGACCATCGATCCAGCCTGTCCAGATCCCTCTGCAGAGCCTTCCTGCCCTCCAGCAGATCGACACGCCCACCCAACTAGGTGTCATCAGCAAACTTGCTGAGGGTCTCCTCCATCCCCTTATCCAGATCATTGGTAAAAATATTGAAAAGGACTAAAAACAACACTGAGCCCTGGGGACACCACTAGTGACTCCATTCCCTGCCACTTTCTGGGCCTGGCCATCACCCAGTTTTTAACATAGCAAAGAGTCCACTCATCAGAATCATGGGCTGTATCTTCTCTGGGAGATGCTGTAGGAGATGGTGTCAAAGGCTTTGCTGAAATTCAGGCAGACACGTCCACAGCCTTTCCCTCATCCACTAGGGTCATAGAAGGAGATACCTGCCTTTCTTAAAACCTGTGTTGGCTGGGCCTGGTCCCCCTAGTTGTCCTGCAGGTGCTGCATGATGGCATTCAAGTTGATCTGTTCCATAACATTCTCTGGCACTGAGGTCAGGCTGACAAGCCTGTAGTTCCCTGGATCCTCCTTCCAACCCTACTTGTGGATGGGCATCATAATGTCCAACCTCCAATAGTGTGGGGCCTCCCTGGTTAGCCAGGACTGATGATAAATCATGGAGAGTGGCTGGCCAAGTTCTTCTGACAGTTCCCTCAGTGGCCTCGGGTGAATCCTGTCTGGCCTCATAGACTTGTGAGTATCTAAGCTCAGCAGATCACCAACTGATTCCTCCTGGACTGCAGGGAGTCCATTCTGCTCCCTGTCCCTGTCTAACAGCTCAGGGGGCTGGGTGCCCTGAGGATAACCACTCTTTGTGTTGATGACTGAGGCAAAGAAGGCATTAAGTACCTCAGCCTAAATCTGACAGGATATAAATCAACTCACATGACTGTGCTCTTTTTGTAAAACTAGACCAGTCTCTCTCCAGCACTACCAGCAAATCTGGCAAATCTCCCTCTCCATCAACATTGTACAGGCATGTCTGCCATCCACAGTGCTCTGGTATCCCTGTGGTGTTTTGGACTGTACAAATATCTAAGTGTGCAAGATATTTACGATGAAATGGAAGTGCTGGACTGAGGATGTATCAGGTAGAGAGCATCTGGGACTGCATGCTGACTTGATGCGTTTGTGCATACATCCAATTATTTGTATAGGTATTACGGAATAGAGGATTTTTCTATCAGTTGTAGGTAGGTGTGCTGGTTTTAGCTGGAAAGTATTCCAAATCATAGTTATCCTTCCTATAATTACCAGCACGGACACACCTGGACAAGGTAAGTTGTCAGCAAAAGCAGGGAACGTCTCCTGCTCACTGGCACTAACCTACAGATCAGGAGTTTTAGCAGGTATAACCCCTTGCAAGGTTCACAATAACATTTTTTAGAGAATCTCCCACTTATTTGCAATCTGAGGTGTGTGCAAAGAGGCACACATGCACATGCCTCTGCATGTGTGTGTGTGTGTGTCTGCACACTCTTCCTGATACCCCCAAAGCTGCTTCACATCTCTTAGAGGCATCGTCTTAAAAGCCCAGCTAGAACCCAACCTCTCCCTGCTGCAGTGTTTGGCTGTGCCTGTCACCCTCTTCACCTCTTATATGTCTGCATTCAGGATTTAACCAACAAAACTGTCAAAAGTTTTAATACTGCTAATTTGTCTTTAACATCTTGTTTTATCTATTGTACCCTTAGAGATAGGTGCAGAACAGACATACCAAACAATCCATCCTGGGTCGTGCAGTGAGTCGGTGGGAAAGCCAGCAATAGAATCCATAAGTCCTGAATCCAAGTTCTTTAAGTGCTTTGACTAGTCCAGATTCCCTCCTTAACACCCTTGTGAGATTGTTTATAGGAGATGTATTCATATAGCCACTAAGACATCAAAATTTTCTAATTATATCTAGTCATGTCAAATGACAATTATGCCCTTAGTTCAGTTTGCCAGACAATGCTTTACTAAAGAGGGTTTGCCAAAATATTTTTGACCGAAGAAAGGGTAGGCATCTGTAGCATCTGCAGATGAGATCGTATAAAACGTCCCTGCGACACGTCTGCCCTGGCTCCACGGAAAGCTTCAAGGTAAGAGTATGGGGTCTGCAGGCTGGCAGGAAGGGGATGGCACCCTTATGTGCCACACCGTTCCTGCTGCCTCCGGTGCTCGTGTCCAGGAGGGCACTCCATTATAAATCAGCTTTCAAGGCACCTGCATGTTTTCACTCTTGATTTCTGTGCAGCAGCAAGTCGGGAACTGCCATTTCTGTTTTACAGTACTGAGCAGCTGCCAGCCCACCAGCCACCCATCTGGTGTCACGAGAGGTAAGAGCCTGAGTTACTAATTCTTAGGGGACAGAGACAGGTCCTTCTGNCAGGTCCTTCGGGATGTCTGTATGGCTCACTGGTTCACTCTATATGCAAACCTGGTGGAATTGTAGTAGAAAGTGGTTAAGTGCCCAAGGCTGTGTTAGAAGCCTCTGACCACTGATGACAGCACAGAAAATCTTCGTGGGAACATTCTTCACTTCTGCTTAATTGACCTTAGAGAAATCAAGGTGTGCTGCCTTCCCACCTTGCTATGGCAGGAGGAGAACGGGACCAGACAAGCACAGTAGGAGAAAGTGCAAAATCCTCTATTCTACCTGAAAATATATTAATTATTAAATCATCTGAACATACAGACCTTCTAACCACCTTTCTAAAGTGGTAGTCAAAATTATCAACTCACTTAGATACACTTTTTCTCACTCCAGACAAAAAATAAATTTCTTACCTAATGAAAGAGAAAATAAAAGTTACTTATGTAGCTAGAGAATTTTGCATGCAGTTGGCTAAATTTAGGTACCTACATGTTTAATAAATCAGCTGATGAAATACTTAAAAAAAAAAAAAACCTTTGAGAGCTTACCTGTTCCTAGATATTTTTCAGTAAGTATTTATTTGGGATCTTAATATAGCCTTGGCAATTCCAATTTCAATGCTTGAATTTTATTTTACCTAAGTCAGAACTTTGGGGCTGAAATTATTTAGCTATTGTATTGAAGGGTGACAAATGCATACAGCAAATTAAATTATGGCAGAATATTAAAAGGTCACAAAGCCTGCACATTTTTTTTTTTCAGTTGACAACTTTGTTAGCAAAATTCATTAATTACCCTCTACCTGTCCATTACCATTTAATAGGTACAGGTCCCACAGATTCAATGTTTTCCAAGACTGTAGGTCACCTACACTAAAGTTTCTCAGTACTTTTATTTCACTGTTCATCCTTTTAACAAGTTCTCCTATTTACATTCCTAGTAGTGATGTCTTAGTGAAACTTGTTCAACAAATTTCCTATTGTCTTACAGGCACAGTGTTCTTAAAACTCTAAATCCACAGTTCTGAAGAGGTCATTAATGAATGTTTGAAGACCTAGATTTCATCCATGAAAGCATCTTATTTTCTAAGTTGACAAAAAATTAAGTTTCTAGTTATCTCATCTTAAAATACTCAGAGCATGAAGAGACACAAGACATAGGATATGAAATTTTCCCAAATCTCACAGAATAAATAATCAGTGCCACATTGTTACTCCTCAGAGTCGTCTGCTGACATATCATCAGTAAAGTGCAGGCATGGCCTCTGG
>WBMZ01002066.1:0-63414 GCA_013400975.1 Atrichornis clamosus
CCCGCAGCCCCCGGCAGCGCCTCCGGTGCGGCGCTGCCCCCCGCCGCTACCGCGCCGCCGGGCCCCTTGCTGCCGGCGGCGGAGCTGGCACGGACGCCCTTCGGCTACGCGCACCCGCTGGGCCCGGCGCTGGCGGCCTCGCTGCACTCCGCCAAGCCTGGCAGCGGCGCGGCCCTGGCCCGCTCGCCCTTCTCCATCGAGAGCATCATCGGGGGAAGCCCCGGCCCCGGCTCGGGCAGCAGCTGCGCCTCGCAGTCGACCGCGGCGCCGGGGTTGGCCCGCTCGCTGGGGAGCGCCGGGAGCGGCCTGCCCCCCGCCGCCGCCCTGCCCGCCGCCCCCGGCTTCGCGGCACGGATCTCTAACTGTTAAGTGTTTGGGAGTCTTTCCGAAGGTAGGATCTGGGGTATCTCCTTTCTCCGCCGCTCGGACGCCCGGCGGACGCCGCCCGCAGGGGCTGCCTGTCTTTGCGTGGGGATATTGTGACGGGGCTCGGGGGGCGTCCGCCGCGAGCGACGGACCTCCCGAGACCTGCACTAGTGCAAAGCCAGGTCTAGATCTAGATGCTGTACGGGCAGGCGGTCACTACATCGGAAAGTTACTCGTTACTCCTTAAAAAGAAACAAAAATGGTGATAAATAATGTCTCTAAACCGTTAAAGTTCAGAGATTCTCAGGTCTAGGAGCTTGAAAACAGTAATATGCAGGAGAAAAAAGGCTTGAGGGAGGACAGCAGAGCAATACTTTTTCATTTAGTACACTTGTCTCATGTACTTTTATAAAAGAAAAGATTAACGTGTTTACACAGAAGAAAGTCAAGATTATCATTTCTTATTTTAACCTGTGTTTTGTATTATAATAGACTTACGGAGTTTTTTATTTTGTACTTTATGCGTATTCTTTACAAGGAATATTGTTAAAAATTACTGGCAAGTATTATTGTACCATTTTAATGTAAAATTTTTACACATTCTCAAAAATAAAATTTTTAATTTTCAAAAAAAAAAAAAAAATCAAAACCAAACCCAAAGACCAAAGGAGCTCAGCCAAAATATTGGCTTTGGATCCTTCCCTCCTTAGCACTTCTCCTTTCTTTGGGACACTGATAATTTTTTCTTCGGGTTTAATAACACAAAAGTCAAGGAATACTCTAACTTGAAATTTATTATGTCCGGATTTGACGGCAAAGAAGATCAAAATATGATCTTTGCAGTCAATGCATTGTTAACCCTAGCAGATAATGAAAGAAAAAAAAAAAACAAAAAACCTCCCAAACAAACACCCCAACAAACAACCAAAAAACAAAAATCCACACCACCAACAAAAAAACCCCAACAAAACAAAACAAAAAATCTACAAAAACCAGCAGGGATGAAAGAGGGGATAAATAGAAATAGGTCTCTCTTGAGGGAGTAAAGCCCAGTTCTATAAGGCACCAATCAGGGGATTGATTAAAAGCCGGTTTTAAACTATTTTTATACTTTGGGTGTGTTTTAAATCACAACTGCATCCTAGTTTGGTTTCCAAGAGGCACAAAGGAAAATAGTACTAGTAAGGGTCACGCATTGAACTTAAGAGAGATTTGTTGTAGACATTTATGTTTCTGTGACGATAATAGTGGCATGTGTTTCTGCTCTTCAATACATAAAATATGAGTTTTGTAATATCCTCCTGTGACGAGTTGATTAAGTGTGTAAGCTGTCGAAGTAAGGATTTGTAAGTGTACGAAACAAATCATGAAAGCAGCTTTTCTGATTCCAAACACGCGCTTTTAACAGCATAAGGTCGATAGATATCTATTTTATAGACTAAAAAAATTTTTTAACCAAAAAAGCCGGCCTCAGATATTCGGAGCTTAGACATGGAAAAGAGAATCGCATGTGTTAAGAGTAGGTGTGTGAATGCTTGTTGTGTGCTAGGAGCACACGTTTTTCAAACCAGGGAGGCGCTTTTCAACTACCACTGTATTTATAATAATTTAGGAGACTCGGGGATGAATTATGTGAATTTTCGTAATAAAAAAAATTTTTTAAGGGAGGGATGCCTTTTAGTGCTCTTTGGAGTGAGAAGGGGATTTACATATTGAAGTATTTCGTCGCCTTGGTTTTAAGTATTCTCGTAGATAGAAAAGTAGTGCTTTTCTGTTTTGCTTGTAGCAATGCAGTGTTAAATTAGTGGGTTTTAAAAAGCAGAAAGACTGGACATAAGATCTCTGCTGGGCTCCATTTGCAGTGTGCAGCTGGAAGGCCTCTTTGAGTGTCCCGGGTTCCTTAGCAGAAAAAGAAGTAAAGTCCGTTTTAATTTCTAAAATTAAAGTGAAAATACCCCAGAGGCACCGTGTACATGTCTTCCGGTGAGTGCGCGTATTTCTCACGAGAGACCGATGAATTCGGTTTCCTCGTGACTGGCCAAGGGGATGCGCCGGGCCGATGAGCCGGTGCAGCGCGGAATACCGAGCTCAGCAGAGGCCCTCCTCGAAGAGGCTGATGAAATCAAGCAGGGAAATGTTTTTCGGGGGAGAAAGCAGCTGTAGCCGTGCGGCGGTGCCGGGTTCCCTCCGGGAGGGACGCTGCTGGCCGTCCGTCTGAATTCTGGCTGTTAGAGTCCTCGCACTCTCCACGAGAAGTTACGTGAGAAGAGTAGGTTCCGGCGACCCATCCTGTGTTTATTTCTGTTGGCTTCCCCGCAATAGATCCTGGGGAGCCCGGCGACCTCCCCTGCGCAGACCCCAGCCCAGCCCAGCCAGGCGGGTGACGGGGTCCGAGCGTGCCCGCCGCCCGTCCCTCAGGTCTCCTCAGAGGTATATGGCAAGCAAACTGCTTGGCCACCTGTTCCTTCCATGCTTTTCGCCCGCTGCCTGCATCCTGTGAGCCCAAGGCCTTCCCTTGGGAGTTGGCAAGGAAGTTGACAGGAGCAAATTGCAGTACGTGGTGTAGTTTTTTTTTTTTTAAGGAAAAGGGGGTCGGGGAAGAAGTCTGGGGAGCTGGTGGAGGATCCTTTCGTCTTTTCTTCTCGAGTCGGCAGGGAAGCCGCCGGGCCTCGGCCCCGGTCCCGATGGTCCCTGTTCCTGTTCTCCCGCTGCTGCCCGGGAGCAGGTGGCACCAGAAGAGGCGCCGGCCCCACAGCCCTTTGATGAGCTCGGCAGCACCGCCCGGCCGCAGCGCCCCATTCGCATCCTAATGGCCCGCCGTGCTCTCCACGGCTTTCAAGGGTGACAGAGAAGACGTGTAGTCCTCGCAAGAACCGAGCCCGGAAGAACAATTCCTCCAAAATAGTCTGGGCCCTAATAAACAGTCTGGTAGGACATGCAGTATAGTGTCCTCCTTCTCCTCCTTCTAGAGGCAAAGTGTGGATTCATTAACCCATCTCCTTGCTCATCATATCCCCGTAGGGCTGAGACACGAATTACTGGATCTGAATTGAGAGGGAATTGCTGTATGAGGGGACTAATGTTTCAATCAGTTCATCCAGAAGGACCACACAAAAAGAAACTCTTTCGTTTATGGTGCTATTATGCGGAGTTTTAATCTAGGGATAGATTTAGCCAAATGTTATCTATTGGGAATTTAATGAAGCCCTTATGTATTCAATCGTCTTTTATGCCACACACAGTGTCTGTATCCAGAAACGTTTCCTTCCACATATTTCTTTGTTTCTGATGGGTGATTTATATATTTTTAATTAGGTTTTTAAAAACTTATTTCTTTTCAAGCATCTTGTATAATGTTTCTCTTAAGCAGGACTGTGTTTGGTCCCTTTCCACATTCCCTATAAAAGAGGTTTCTCCTTCCCTCTCCGGTTTCGAAGATGATTAATTTGCACGTCCACACACTGAGCCCTTCCCGCCGGAGTGCTCCCGCTGGCTTGTGCAGAGGGGCCGGACATCGTGCCCGCTCTGCCTACACCGCCGTCGGCTGCGGCGGGCAGCGCGGCCCGGAGTTCGGCCGAGACCCGTGATTCCCGTGCACAACTCCCGGCCCAGAAGCCGCTTTCCTCCCAAACCTTGCCCACCCGCAGCTGCTTCGGACCACACCTTCGGTCTAGTTTGTATTTTAGGTGCGGTGAGAAGCACAGCTGGGTGCAGCGGGGTGCACACCCCGTCCTTGAAGGCTGGTTTCAAGCACCCAGGGCCAGCCCCATCCCCGAGTCCGGAGGATGAAAAAGGGGGACAAGGCCCTCACCTGCTTTCAGCTGATCCATTTCTTGCAGCGCTGGTGGCGAGGGCAGAGCGCACGGTCACCTCCGTCAAGACTGAGATCTGTGCGGGGGATCCGTGGGAAAGTGGATCTGGTTTAGCTGTCTCTTGGCACGGCCCGGAGACTCCGTACGTAATACTTTCTGTCAGTACTTACAGTAAGTACTGCAGTAGTCTCTGATAATATTGTATTTGACAGAAATAATGGAAATTACGGTCGAGGCCAAACGCTCCCTGATCTGGAACTTGCTAACCAATGCAGACCCGTTTTTCAGCTTGTTGCCCAGTGGCTCCTTCATCTGCAGCGGTATTTTCCCTGCTTCCCTCAGCGCCAGACGGCACACACCATCGGAACTCGGGCACCGGCGCGGACCGGCCGCCCTGTGCCCGCAGCCGGGCGTATCACGACCAGGTAAGTGTCCTCCTTGCCTTCCTCCTCCGCCGTTCCTCACCCCCAGGCCCCCGGTGACCTACCGCAGGTGACTACAGGGCCTCTCCGCCCTTGTCAAAAAGTCCTTTCTCCTCTGCAACCCCCACCGTGAGAGCCACGGAGAGCAGCCGCCGTGGGGTCTGCTCGCTGCCTCTTCCTACGCTGTAAAGCACGAACAAGATGTGGAGGAGACATTCGAGTGTAAGTGTGTGTACGTGGGTGCAGGAAAATGGCACTTCAGAAGGTAACAAGCTGCCGCCGGATCCATGCTGCGCCAACAACCGTGCTCGGTCCCTCTTTGCGCAGATGGGTACCCGTCGATTTTGGGGTGAGACGGAGAAATGAACGCGAGTACCAGGTCGGTAAACCTCTTGTTCCTGATTTTCACTTGCAGAACTCTGTTCCCCACCACTTATCCCCCGCTGGAGGTGTGCTGCTGGCAACCGGCCCTGGAGCCACGCCGGCCCACTCCCGGCCGTCCGGGTAGGCTCGCCGCTCAGTTACCTGCAAGACCCAAAAGAACATAGGCAAAGGCTGCGGGGCTGGGGGCACGCGCACGGGGACCCCCTCAGCCAACCTCGTGACCAGCCCGGCTGCAGCAGCGCGGGTGGCACGGAGGGCTGTGCGCTGCTGCGCAGCGGGGCAGAGCGTCCGCGGCCGCGGCGGTGCTACGCGCCGAGCCCGCCCGTGGGAGAGGAAGGCATCCAGCGGCGTCTCTCCCGGAATCACCGCGGAAAGTCCGCGGAAGATGCACGTTTTACGACGCTCTGCCCTTAGTACAGCGCCCCGTCTCCGCAGACTGTCGCGATGAGAGACAGAGAGGCACCCACGGTGCTCTGCGCCACGGAGGGACCTACCGGCTAGGCACCGTAGTGCCCAAAAAGCGGAAAAACATATGGACCGCACTGGACGAAAGGTGCCTTAAAAAAAAAAAAAAAAAAAAAAAAAAAGTGCGGTGTCTCGTCAATTTCAGAAATTGTATCACTGAGCTGAATTCAGAAGGAAAGTTATGGGGGGTTTTTTTTCAATCAAAATAATTAAACTTGCCCTTCCTCCAAGCCATAAGAGACCTGTTGAATTGATCTTGCTTCCCTTTCGCGGATGGAGCAAAACGGCATGCAGTAGTCTGCGGAGCTCCATATTCAGATGATAGATTATACAATTTATGTTAGAAGAAAAAGGATAAATAGATGTTTCAGTTGTTGCATTACTTCGTTTTCTAAGACTGGGAAAGCCTTATCTACGGTTAATCCGAAGGTATTTCTGTCCCTGCGCGCAATAGAAAACCATCTGAGTGCATCGAAAAGCTTTACGTTCAGGCGTGTGTGCCCCCGCAGCCGGTGATATCACCGTCCTGCGCCCGCGCAACTGTAGCACAGTGGTGATCGCTCCGGCTAATGTCCAGGCTTTGGAATGTACTTTTTAAACCCGTGAATGTCTCTGTGTACCGCAGTGGTCGTAGGACTGCTTCTTAACTTTCATTGCAGGAGAGTACATGCACACCTGTATGCACGAAATACACTACACACAATCAAGATAAATGAGGTGTCTTCCTTGTGTTTTCTTTTCGTAAAATAAACACTGTCACGTCTGTTTATTCAGCAACAACTAGACGAAACAGATAGTTTTCTAATACACGTGTATACAGTGAAATTCCGCCTGTCAGCTGCACAAGGGGAGAGGTAGAGAAGGACAGCCTCTTCGAATAAATAATTCACGATTTAAAGAACCACTGTTGGAAAAAAAAAAAAAAAGAAAAAAATTGTTCAGACCCGAGAGAAAAGGGACAGATATGTCAGGTGACTTTGCTCGAAAGTGGACGGGATGGCAAACTACGGACCGTGGAAAAAATAATTTATACTTTCATTCCAGCCTGCCTCTGATTGCACAAAATCCCGTCCGGGGCTGCTAGGTGGGGTCTGTCAAAAATCCTCCCCTCCTTCCTGGAAGTCCTTAACTTGTCTTTCTTCATGCAGACGGCGCTGCCTATGGGGCAGTGCACGCAAGTGTGTATCCTTGCACTGTCCCGCAAGCGCTCGGCTGCCGACGGCCCCGTTAACACCAAACCGCAGACCTCTTCCCCTCCACTTCTCGCTTCTGTACGAGAAGCCAAAGGGCGGCCCTTCTCTGGAAATTAACCTCTTTAGATCGCTTTCAGCAAGACTTCCCTGCCGATGGCTTTCCTCCGAGTGCTCAAACATCTGCTGGCCGGGACACAATTTCGGGGGCAATCCCTAGTCCTGCCCGTCCGCCCATAAGGCAGATCCCCCGTCCCGCGCACCGGAGCGGAGCTACAGACAAGAGACGTGGAGTGGATGTCTTTGCTTTTAAAAAGACTCTCTTCCCCTCTAGCCTCCTCCCCACCCAGAGGGAGTCCGCAACAACTTGCTAACACACATGGGCAAGACAAACCTAGCGGTCCCACTAGAGATTTTGAACACAGTCCCGAAGATGCTGCTGCGCCTGCGGCTGCAAGACGGCGCGGTGCGCCCGGGTAAGAGGCACAAACCCCGCGGCCGCGCCGGGGCGGAGCCGGGGGCGCTGCCGGCAGACCAGCTGGAAGGATCATGCTCTGTGCCTCCTCCCGGCCCCAGGTACGCTGTCGTCCTAACTGGGCTGCGCTGGGCCGCCCGCCGGCACAGCAAACCACTGCTGCCGTCGACGGGGAACCCTGGGTTTATAACTCGCCCCGATGTGGACAACCCTCGGCCTAGATCGGTCCTGCCTTCGACACCCACGAGGGGTGTTTGGAGACACCGTGGGGCGCGCGGGGGCGTGTGGGGTGACGGGAGTCCGGTGCCGACGCTATAAATCCCTCGGCAATTGAGTTCTGCACCTTTGATTTGGAAAATCGGATCCTTTGAGTGGAAACAGTTGACAGGAACTTAAAAGGATTAGCTGCATTCCACACAGGATCATTTTTACTCGTAACATTTTGAAAAGATTGATCCCTTCCAGACCATAAACAATGTCCAGAAAAATGATCTAACGAGACTTCCATTGTTTCCTTTTGTCTGCTAAACCCCTTTCGCCAGCAGTTTGATTAGGGACTTTGACAGGCTGGATTTTAATTACACACACACACACACCCCTTTTCCCGAGATAAGTATTGAATTCGAAATAGTTCATATTTTGGTCCGTAATCTCAATCTGCCAGAAACTGACCCATTGCGGAGAAAGGCAGGTATGGAAAGAAGGAGCAAGGAGAGGGGGAGGGAGGGGGGCATTTTCCATGCTTCTCTTTTGTGCCAACTTGGCGGAAGAAAGAAAAAGAAAAAGCCCACAGGTGCACACACCTGCCCGGGACGTGGCGAGTAAATACCGCAAGTGCGGCCCCCTTCCCCACAGTGGCCCGAGATGACTCGAGATCCGCGGGCCCTCCCTTGTCCCTCCCCGCTTCTCTTCCCCTCCCTCTGCTGTCTGAGGGCAGCAGAGTTCACAGAGAGACACTAGCGGAGGAGGGAGCGAGGAGGCCCTGCCTTGTCGTGCTGACCGACCAACTTTTCCTCTATTTTGACACCTGCGCGCACTGCCCCATGCTCCTCTCCTTGATTTGTCGTTCAATTAAAGGTTCAGCCTTCCTCGAGCCACCGGTGCTGCTTCCCTTCGACGGGTCTCCGCGGGTGACATCTCCCCGACAACAGCATGGGAGGCGATGGGCCGAGATGACCACTTCTCGGCCCCTTCCCTTTCTCTTGCTTCCCCTCCTACGTGTATGAACGCAGGGCCCCGTGTCCTAAGGGCGGGGGTCGGAGTGGTGCCCGACGGCGCATCGCGAGCTGGGGCAGTGCCGTGCAGCGGGAAGCACTTCCAATCCAGAACGGCAATCAGTCAGTCCCTGGGAGAAAACCCGGCCAGGAAAGGCACCTCAGTTGTGTCTTCCCTTCAGTTAAGAGACAGCAGCTCCTGTCCCTCGGATTCCTTGGGACTTGTTTTTCCTGTCAGGCTCCGGGATTCTTCTTCCTTCTCTCTTTTTTGTCTCTCACTCCCTCTTTTTTTTTCTTCTTCTTTTTTTATTTCTTTCTCTTTTTTTCTGTTCTTCTCCTTTGTTTCTTTTTTCCTCACACTGAGAACAAGCGGCTCCTCGGTGCAGATTGGTAGCATTGAACATCTTCCAAACTTAGCTGTGTCTTCCTTGCATCTATCAATCCACCTTTCTAATTAGACTAATTAGAAGATACGTGGAGTGTTGCTGGGTCCATAGACTAAACTGCTTGGGGCTTCTGAAAGGAAAGCTGAATGCCCGCCATGGGAGGTGGCCATTCAAGGGGACGGTAACAGTTGCTACATTTATCTCCTGCTATTGAAAAGAGCTCTGCTTAAAGCTCGATTAAAATGTTTGGAAACTAATGCCACCCTGGATCCCTCTCTAATTAGTGGGCCTGGATAGATCACCCGGAGCAGTCAAAAGGAACTCCTTCCCAGGCTTGGCTTTTCTGTTCAGCAGAATTACTTCTCTCACCACAACCCCCCGCCCCCACCTCCAAAAGAGAAAGAGAAAGAGGGGGGGAAAAAAGGAGGGAAGGAAATAACGCAGCTATAAAAACGACGGGTAGAAAAATGGCGCTAGGCCAGTCTTCCTCCCCAAGCGTTATTTTCGGTCTCGGCTTTCCTCATTTCAGGCCCAGGCTCTCCTTCTTAGACTTTTTTTCAGTGGCCAGGATGCTCCTCACTGAGCGAAGCGATGGGTTCAGGTTGGGCTTCCGAGCTCCTTCTCCGCTGTCTGATGCCAACCAGTCAGGAACTCGGAGAAGGGCAAAGGCCGTCCCTGTCCTCCCCTCTCACGCACAGGTGCGGAGCGCGGAGCCTGGCTCCCCCCCTTGCCTCTCTGTCCCTCCTCACTGTGTCGCGCCGGCCTTGTTCAGAAAGCAACGGTGGAGTAAAGAAGAGGCAGAGAGAGGGTGGGCAGAAGTCACCCACCGAGGTGACTGCTCCTGCCCCCCCAAAGCTGCCTGCGGGAAGTCCAGGCAGAGCGGCAGTTTCCAAGAGGCCGCCGAGCAGAGGGAGGGAAGGGCGGTTGTAAATCCCTCCCCGGGGTGCCCTGTGACTCCATCTCTAATCATCAACCCTTGCGCACCTGAGCACTCACACACGCGTTTCTGTGCGCCCGTAGGGTGTGCGCAGGGTCACGGGCAGCCCTCGGGTCGCCCTGCTCCCGGGAAGGCAGTCTCGGGCGAGCACTGGAGTGTCTGGCATCTCGTAAATTTGCAGCGCCGTTGCTTCCCCGTACGACAGATATATTCTGTCCTCATAGCCACAACTCAAAGATTGGTGCTGACGGGGGAAGGGATGAGGGAAATGTTCTCTTCATTAACACAAGCCTAGTACACGAGTTGTCTTAATTTACGGCATAGATACGACCAAAAGTGCCTGAAAAAAGCTCGCTCGCATGACCTGGCAGACGACGAGTCCCCGCCAGCCGGCTCTGACCCCAGGGAGCGCACCTCCCTTGTGACGGCAAACAAGGGTGCGCCTGCGCGCCCCGTGCGTACCATCAGGTCAGTGGGGGGTTGGTGGCGCGGATTTCACCCCGGGGTCTTTGGTGAGTGCTGCGCACCAAGTTACGGCGGAGGAGAGTAAAGCTGGTATTTGATTTTTAAAATTATTGTTTTGTTGTTGTTGTCAACGACGCGGTGGGTGTTCTGAACAAATTGTCCAATCTAACCAGGGGTACACATCCACATCCCATTCTCCCTGTACCCCCAGGAGTGGCCCCTCTGAGCTGCTGGCGGGTGGGATCTCCAGAGAAAGACCTACGCGAGTGGCAGGCACAGAATTCCAAGTGACATCTTCCCTTTCTTCCAAGCCACCAGAGTCACCTTATCCAGAAACCGTCTACAGGGGCGTGGAACAGGAGAGAATTGAGAGGATCTTCTCCTCTTTGTCTCAATAGTCAGGCGACGTTACCAGCGGGGGAAGGACTGGCTCGAGGGCCGGGTGAGCCTACAGGTGGGAAGTGGAATACCTCCCGCAGTGTCCCGGGTCTGCTGCGCTCTTCCTCGGCCGGGGGGGTGTTGCTTACGCTGTAACATGTCTAATCCTAGTGAACCTAATGGGACGAGTCCCAAGGACAAAACCGATCAAATATTTGCCTTAGGGACATACGGGGAGTTGCTCACTCTGTATCATGTCTAATCCCAGTGAACTCAACAGGACGAGTCCCAAGGACAAAACCGATCAAATATTTCCCTTAGGGACACAGAATCTACTTTTTTTTTTCCTTTCAAAAGCAAGTCCAGCTCACAGGACAGATTTTTATGGCTGCAGAAAGCACATCCCTTCATTAAATATTCACGGAGGATCTCACCCCTGTTCCACTGGGGTCCGTGGGTTGAGGGACACCCTTGGGACTCACCTGCGGGATTAAGAGGGGAAACCCCTCCTCCAGAGGGAGGGATTTGGCCCTGGGGTACCTGAAGGAGACTTTTTCCTGTCTGCTGGGCCGGGCTGGGTTACTGAGGATGTAGAAAGCACATGCATAATGCACCCTCCAAAATGCAGACTTGTTGCTTGCCGCTACTCACGGGCTGTGTGTGCCCTTGTCTACACCCCTCCAGCACGAATAACATCTAGTGCACTTCATCATGAACCATAGGTCCAGAGGTGCCCAAGATACAGTCAGAATAGTCTGCACCTTAAGGATCAAAGGTAGTATGACAGGTGGTTGAGAGTTTTACTGAGTTTTAAAGTTTCTTAATTTTAGAGTGCAGGATCTTTCCAGGGGCAGTATCTGCATTTCTCGAGCCCAAGGGTAGACACTGATGCTTGTGACCTCGCTCTTTTGGAAAAGAAGCAGATGAGGACAGAGCTTCCTGTCTAGACCCAGGGGCAGCTGCAACTGTGTGCCTGGTATTCGGTCACAATTAGCAGGTGACTGAGCTGTTTGTCTACATTTTACATGTTTCACATTGCTTTCCTCGTGGGCATTATATGGCAAGTTTCCTTGTCTGCACTGGGATTTTCTCTCTTTTTTCTTATTCTTTTTGTTTGTTTGTTTTTTTAATAAATTCACTTGCAGAATTTCTGCAAGCAGCAGAGGGGCAGAGCTCTGGGTTGACAGGTTTAGCTGAAACCTGTGCCCTGGCACTGATCCACTCCTCTTCTCCTGCTAGTCCTGGCTGTGCCTTTGCCTCGGATGTCTTTTGTGAGTTGTGCCATTCACCCCAGGCTGGTCAAGAAGGCAAGTGATGGAAGATTAGATGTTTCGTGGACAAGAAAAGGTGAGGGCCGGAAGAGAAGATGGGTTAGGCCTCTCTGAAATCCAGTCCTCAGGGAAAATCCCGTGCAGGGAGGGGTGCAGGGTCATAGCCATCCAGCTGGAAAGATATACGGAGCTGTGGACAATTTTTTTTTTCCAACGGGTGCTCTGGATAGAAGCAGGTTGATGTAGGGGGGCACCTTGCCACCCCACCCTGCTGGGGGACGGCCTTTCCCAGGACCCGGGGGCTGCTGCCGTGGTGATGATGGGGCACGAAGGGTCAGGGGCTTTACTAAGGGAAATTTCAGAGGGCCAGAGATCTGCGTGTCTGAAAATATGTGCTCGTTGCTATCTCCCGCCAAAGTACCCTAGTGATCTGGCCATCTCAACCAGTCAGAACAACAGCTTTCCCCAGATGTTGATGGCAGAAAGAGATAAAAGGAGAATTAAGATAAATATTTGTCCTTCAGGAATGGAAGTTATTAAATTAACACCCCAAAGTTTGCGCAATCTAATGAGTTTTGTCAAACATTATTTTTTAAAAAGAAAGATCAGAATATGTGAAGTTTTGCCTTTGGCCAGTGCAATGGAGCATAAGAAAAACATATTAACGTACATCATCGAGCCACGCAAGCCACTGCTGGACATGTACAACAGAAGGTAAATAGATTATTTTGTTTAACAATGTTGACAGCTTGTATGGAGCAGAATTGGAGAGTTCTAAATATTAATAGACTCCTTCAAGTGGAGCAAAAGTTACAAATCATTAGCTGAAGAAAGTTGGCTTCCAGCCCACATTCTATAGGGGCATGAGGGAAGTGTGGTAACTGTGCTGATGCTGGCTACAAAAGGGCAATTTTTGTGTATAATTTATTTAGATGAAGTGTGCAGAATGTTTTTATTTGTTCTACTTCTAGCTGTCTCACCTCTGTGTGAACTCCCCAAACCCAGATCTACTCCAAATACTTCTGCTCCCCCTTCTGCACACTTCCCTCCAATGTGTTTGCTTTGGCAACTTCCATGCTCTTGCAAACAATTCTTCCAAAGATATCAATCACTCTTGCACCCAAAGAGAAATACTGTACACTCAATGTGATGACAAAATGAAACATGTTTGAAGCAAACCATGTGTTCTAGTGTGTCAGGGATTATGTTATTTGTTCAAGGAATATGTTCGGAATATTTTAGGCTTCTGTTACTCCTGTGATAGAAAATTTTATTGTCTGCTCTTAGGATTTATTATTTCGGAGACAACCCAAATACCTCTTTACACAGGGAGAGCTTCTAAAGGAAGAACCCTAGTCTGCATCGCACTGGGGAATTTATTGGCCCGTGGTAGTGCATTTTGTAATGGCCTGAGACATGCAGAAATCCTGGCAAGTGGGCCTGCTGCTGGCAGCGCAGCGGGAGTGCATCGCCTGCTCCTACGTGTGTCCACCGGGCACACGCTTGCCCCACGCCGGCTGAGGGAACGGAGCCAGCGACATCCTGGCACGGAAGCCCTCTGCCCGCAGCGAGCAAAGTCTGTGTGGAGCCAGCCGTCAAGTAGGAGCCCCGAAGGCGATGGCTTTGGGGCGGCTCAGGGAGGTTACATCGGCCCCTGGTCTATGCGTGGGCACTGATGCTTGCCTGCTCTGCCTCCTGTGAAATCCTAATTTCACATTCTGATCTTGCGGGAGGTGGGTTTTTTTGGATTGAGGAGGGTTGGTGCGTTTTTTGTACAGTTGTTTTGGGTTGTGGGGATTTTTCTGTTTGCTTGCTTTATTGCTGTTTCTTCGTTTGTTTTTTGTTCTCCAGGGAATGGAGCATCCCTGCGGGACAGTCAGTGTGCTGGGGCTTCCACTCGACATTTCTGTGCTGTCAGGCTGTTTGGAAAGCCTGGGGATCTGGGTATCCCTGCCGCTATGGCACTTCCACGTGAGCCAGGCTCCCCTCCTCTCGTCTCGACATGGGCGGAGAAGGATCACCCAGCACTGGCACTCTTTCCCCTTTAACATGCACCAGTGCTCCCTGCTAGATTCGCAGGGAATCTACCCATGCAGCTGCGGAATTACTGTTCTCAACACTAAGTGACTTCGCGCCCCTTTCCCATCGCTCTCCACACGTGGGTGGCTGGGCCCACGGCACCCTCGCCTGGGTGTGAGGGGTGTGCTGGGCCTCCCTGCATCGTTCCTGGGGAGCTCCCCCGACCTGGCACCCACCGTGCAGCAGCATGAAGAAGCCATCATTACCATTTGTCTGTCCCTTTCGTGTGGGCTGGCCTCAAGTGTGGACCTTCCCTGTCTACACAGCCCCCTCGCTGCTCTTGTGACTGTGCCAGTGCAGGCTTGAAAGCGGCTGAGCGTCCCTTATTATTGGAAGGACAACCTGGTATTGTGCATAATTATGTCATGCTTCTGGTCTCCGAAAAGACCGACTGGGCTGCCAGATATAACGTGTCTGCAAGTCAGATGCCATCAAACTATGGTGGTTATGCATGAGACAGTGTAGGCTCATTTTCCTGGTTTGACATTACTGACACAAGTGAAAGTGATAGTGCCTGGCTCCAAAAGAAGCAGAGATGCCTGGGAGCAGAGCAGCCGCATAAGGAATGCCCAGATTTCTGACCAGGAGTGTATTTCAAGCACAGAATACACACATTTGTCTGAAATTCATTGTTAAACTTCCTCTGTCAGGAATCTCACTTGGCCTGCAATCATACTGCTTCAAACAGAATAGGTCTTACTGGATCCTTCGGGGAAAGAAAATAGGTTGCAGGTCATTAGTGCAATAAAGAGGGTTTTAGTGGCTTGAAATGACAGTGTTGTCTCCCCAGATGCGCTGTGCTCGGCTGGTGGAGACACAACAGGCCTGCTCAGGACAAGAGCAATGCCATGGTTGAGGGCACCTCTCCGCTTCCCCTAGAGGAGGACAGGACTGCTTTCCAAGGGGTCTGCAGAGCATTAAACCCCCTGTGCGGGGAAGGGTTTCTCATGTTAACAGACAGTGCTAATCCAGGGATACCACTCCCCCCACACCCGACGCTCCTGAAAGAAATAACATTTTGTAAAAGGTTTCAATGGGGAAAGAAGAGAGCACATTTTCTCCCCAGTAAATTTTTAAAATATCTCTGTGTGTGTGTGCGTGTGTTGGCTCCACAAGTGTTAACTGGGAGCGACAGCCTGTTCTGAAATAGTTGACACTCCCTCTGCCCACCTCAGCCTAAGGACGCTCGATGTTCAGAGGAAGTGTGTTTTACTGATGTGTTAGGCTGGTTTCAGAAGTGACTTCAAGTCATGACTGCCGCCCATCTCAAGATGACGGAAAGTTTTTTCTGTCAGTATAGGCAACAATGCGGGCAAGGAGTGCCAGCATAAAAGATAGAACACGATTTAAGTCTTGGTCAATTCCTTCGTAATTAATAAAAACCGTGCTAAGTAAAGCAAGTGTAAGGCTGTAAAGCAAACAAACAACAAACAATGCCTACAGACCAACTAACCAACAAAGGGGCCAAAATGTTAAAGTGAAAAAACCCCAGCTTTGCAGGAGAATGTAAACTACTGCAGGTGTCACGAAAGGCCAGGAAACCTAACAGGAGGCTCTTTTGCTGCTGAGCTCTGTCTCTTGGAAGGAGCTGGAACCACTGAGAGGAGCTTGACCCCAACCCGGTGGTGAGCCTATGCCAACAGACACCAAAGGGTGACCACTGCCACTGTTTCCAGCAAGTGAAGATGAAACAAGGGAAACAGTGGACATGCTTATTACTCCTGGAAGGACGGCTGGGAGCCGTTCTGCCCGGTGGCGAGAGAGCAGGCAGAGGCTTCTCGTGTAGCTGCATTTACATGGCGGCTTCTTCTGCCCCTCACTTGTGACCTTATTGCGGACAATGCGTTAACAAGCGCTCAAGGCCTGAAGGCACAAACCCTTGGTGGCTGGAGATTGTCCAGACTGGGGGGTCCTTCCCTGGGCTGGGGTCCGAGTGCCCAACAGGGAAAGGGCAGCTTCCGGAACTCCCCCTGGGTGGCGTAATCCGGTGCCGGATTACTGGAACTGCTCCTGTTCCAGTTCGTGGTTTCTTCTGATCTTCGACATGTGACACCCGCTTGGCCGCTTTAAATGCGGGGAGGACAGCGACACCACGGGACTGCAAGAATGCCCTTGTCTTCTGTTCACGGGGTAGTTTTGCTGTTGATCAGTGCTCAGCTTTCTGTGCCTACGAGGAACACATGGCAAAGCACGCTGGAAAATAGAATGAGATGTGCTTGTGACTGTTCATTTCATCTTCTAGAAAAACTTCTCCTGAATGACTGAAAGACAGACCCGAGGCAGAATAAGCTCAACCACATTTGGTTTTATAGTAAATTAATATCACAGTCTATATAGTTGAACGGAAAGCCGAAAACCAGACCAAAACCCTTGTCAAAATAAATACTCATCAGCAAATATTTTGATTATTTAAAAATGCTTTAATAAGTGTCTAGAATTTCAAAGGAAAAAAATTATGAGAGAGAAGTGAAGTGTCAGCCCGAGCGCCACATGTCTCGCAGCTCATCCCCGAGCGAGAGACGAGACGTTGATTAGTCTGCATTGTGTGGTGTTATAGGAATAAACCCATGGAGTTTTATTTGCTGTAATCGCGTTTAGCAGCTCGTACGACTCTCCAAGTCTCCAGTTTGGTGTTAGGCTCTGCATCGGGGACAGCGCAGATTGAAACCGAGGTTCCAAAACCATCTCAATGTACCCAAAGCGGTGAAGATGCACTTGTGTGCGTGGCTACAGAGGACTCGGGGTGCCCCCAGAGTGTCGTGGGGGCTCAGCTAGTGCCCCCTGTTCACGGGAAGAAGCACTAGGGCTCTCCCCGCTCTGCCCCCGGCTGCGCAGGCTAGGGCACCGGCGCTCTGCCTTCTGGAGCTGCTATAAAAAGCCCGGGGTTTTCTCAGCTTTCTGGTTCGCAGGGCTGGAAGCCTGAAAGTCCAAAGCTGGCATGGTGCACGAACTGAAACCTTTACAAACTTGTTTCCCCTTAAGTCTTTATTAACTACCCCCAAGGACTATGGCTGCTGCTGCTTCTGCTCTTGCACGGCGGTGGTCTGGCACCTCCACGAAGCACACATGCTAAACAGATTAACATGCTTCGGCTGACCCATACTTCACAAACCAGGGATAGAGTTTCTCCAGCTCCATGTGGAAATTAACCTACATGTAGCAATGGTCAGCTGCAAAGAGGGAGTTCCCAAGCAATCTAAACAACCTACATTTCTTTGTTACTTTTGGCCTTTCTTCTCCCTGCTATGATTAAATATTTATTAACATAGGAAACTTTTTTTTTCAAGAAAAATAAAAGAGAAAAACCCAAACTCAACAATCTTTTTCCTCCCCATTGGCCCCTCTTCCCCTTTCTCTGGGCTTATGCACATACTTGCAAGAGCTTTTTGTGCCGGTCCTATTTTATTCGCTGTTTTAGAAACGCAGGACCTCGTGAAAAAGGTTGAAATCTGAGTTGCATGGCTTATTAAATGCTCTCCAAAAGCAGGTTAAACGCACAGGTTTGGGAGTGTTAACTGTGTTGAAAAGACTTCGGTCTCTGATGTCCCCCCTCCCGTCATTTACATTTGAAAGCATCCAGAGGTAGAGCTATTTGTAGATAGTCGAGGAAGGAGTTTCCAGCACGCTAATCCCAACACTTTCCCTGTGACAGGATCTTCGCCTTGCGCCTTTTCGAGATCGATTAGAAACCCTCGATCGAGCCATCCGCACCCTCGCCCCACGGCTGCAAGCTCCAAGTTTTCAGAGGGGAAGAACAACTACAAATAACTGTAGATTTGTGTCACGCGGGGCTGTCATGGTAATAAACACACGGCTTCTCCTCCAGGAATTCCTAATCCTCCCTGGGTGGCTCTAGCCCTGTGGATAATATCATTACAGGACTAAACAAATAAACAGTCTATCCAAATCAAGCGGGAGGCACTGGGGACCACAATTCCTCTCTGCAAAGATGATACAAGTAAATTTACACTCACAGCTTGGAGAGGATCCAGTGGCTATGAATAGCTGCTCAGTTCTACGGCAGTGGCTCTGGGCTGGGAAATGGTGCTGACCCTCCTGCTCTGTATTTGCTGCAATCAATGTGAGCTATTCAGGGCTCTGTTTTCCTTACTATCCTCTGCTGGGAACATCAAGGACCACTAACACATTTATGAACCCGGGATCGGGGAAGATACTTTTACTGCGAACTTGGAGTATTAAACCCAGTGACATGGAGGAGAGGTTAACGTGCTTCTGCCAACCAGGAGTTGGGCTTTCCTATGCTATTTCCTGTTATTCTGACTGCTGCCTTGTATTTGATAAATGCACTCACGTCCTGGGATGCACAGCCGTATTCTTCTTTGTCCTATAAAAATAATATAAAAATGAAGGCTAATCCAGCTGCAATCAAGGTCTAAAACACACAACCAAGACGTTTGAATAGCACTCTATATATTCCAGTTTCGAGTTGCTATGAAAAACTTGAATGGCATATGGTGAACTTTAGCATTTACATATCTTGTACCTCCTCCCCCACACTTGAACCTACATATATCAAGCTTACCGTATGAGTTTGGGTCCCTGTTATAAAAATCCCAATTCCCTAGACCTTTAGCATCCTCAGCCCCCACAACTGCCATTTGATAAATCATATTTCAGTGCAGCTTTTTTCTATGCACTTTAAAAAATATTTGGTTATCAAAAGCTGTGCAATTTTGGGGAGAGACAGATGTTTTATTCCTTTTCATACAAAGAGAGGAATAAATTGTTATGTTCTTATTTGTAAAGTCTCAGCAAGGATTGTCATGAAATCTGTTTTCTACGACTGCAAGTGTTGGAGATGTTCAGCTCAAATTAAATATTTCCTTTTTTTTTCTACAAACAGCAATAAAAACATCACACCCAAAGTGTGCCCTAAAGCATGGGCTCACATGGAGCTGTGCCCTTTCAGAATTTTTATTGACATTTTCTTAGACTATTCTGCAAAATGATTCTGTCCAGGAGATTAATATCCTCTATGGCTTCAGCTTCCCTGGGAGGTGCTTTAGAGAGTGTGCTGCTCAGGATGCAATTTATGTGCTTGAATCCTTGTTGGTGCCCAGGAAAGGTCTATGAATAACCATCCAGACTGGGTGACTTCTGAGAGTGCTTTGCATCACAAAGTGGGGAGCAAAGGAGCTCCTAAAGCTTCTGTGCTGTACCTTGTTCTGTGCTGTGGTTGGTGAAGCTAGAAAGAGGCACTTAGGCCCTCTCAGCTTCTTTCCTAGTGAGGTGGCATGTCCCCCTTCTTTCTTACCTTCCAGCCAAACTCTGGCCTGTCTTGCTCCTTACTTTGATTTTGGTCCTCCCTGAAGCTGATTGGCCACTAAAGCAGATGTCCCCCTGTCTCTCTTGTTATGCAGTGGTCCATGGAATGGGAATTGTTCTTGCTTTGGAGGACAAGTTCCAGGCATTTACTGGCAATAATAGTAAGAGAGGGGGAAAGGCAGTGCCTAGCTGCCCTTTCCACAAATTGGGATTCAGAGTCAGAACCCCTCTCCTCAGCACACAACCATGCTCAACCTGGAAAAAAAGACCCTCTGAAAAGCTAACTGTCAACCCCGTCTTTTGTTAGTGCAGTGACAGACAGAAACATCCTGAAGCTGTGCTGAGAAGAGGTCACAATTCATTTTCTTGGGATCTACTGAAAATAGGACTAAAATTTTTGTATCACTGTCCAGGGACATAACTCATTTGTTAAAACCAAGGGGTTAGCAGTTCAGACCACAGGGGACAAGAGCTCAAAGAAGAAATCACATTTATTCCCTTAATAAGATGAGTTCAGAGTACAGGGATATTTTCTTAGCATGGTTCCTTGCAGCCATCAAATCACATGGGTGGTTTTAAGATCCGCTTTGCCCTTCCCAAGCTATGCAAGTTCCTAATGTTAGTCCAGGCTTTCTTACTGGGGAGATTATTAGCATGGGAAAGCTATCACTGAAGAGGAGAGAATGCAGTTTTCCATCCCTCAAATGCAATGCAGGGGGACAGTAGTCACAGGGATAAAGTTGCCAAAGAGTTACTGGCTCCCACTGCCCTTTTCCATTATTAAACCCCACCACAGCATGATTGGCCCTGGCCTCCTTTCCATTGTCATAAAGCTGGAATCAAAGAACTTGACTGCTTTTATTGGCAAAACTTTTGCTCCACCAGTGACGTCAAAATGCAGGAGGCAGCTGAGGGTTCACCAGCAGCTCAGCGCAGAGCGAGCTTTCTGGGTGAAAGGAGTCTTCTGTCAATGCCCCTCCTGAGACACTTAGGTTTAAGGAAATGTTTGTACTGCTCTAGAAAAAGAACTGGCCGGGTGTTTTTCTTTTGTGCTTAGGCACTCTGAAAGGAATTCCTGAGGGCACAATTATCTCACATATGGCGAGTCAGAAACAAAACATAAAAAAGGCCAAAGGGAAAAACATAGAGAGAAGAAGAAAAAAATCAAAGGTCACTTAGATGCTTTGGCCCAGCACAGGAAAGGAGAAAATCCACCTTGGAGGATACAACTTACTTGAGGAGAGCTGGAAACCCATGATCAAAGCAACAGGAAACTGAGAACAAGCTGTGGCCCAGTTAAATCTGTTGAAACAAATCCTAGTCTCTGCAAACTGTAGGAACAGGGCGTCAGCATTGCAAATGAAATGGAAAGTGTATGTGTCTACGTGTGGTGAACTTCACAGGACTGTACCTACTGCACCCAACAGTTCATCTGAAACAAAACAGGAATTTGATGGGAAAGAGATTGCTAAGGGGCAGCCGCTTCCTGCCTACACTGTCCACTGTCTGTTGCTTAGTGGGATTCTACTTAGATCTTATGTGATGTTGCACTTAGTCCTTGCAGCATCTCTGAGGAAAAGGTTAGAGCAAATTAAAGCCTATGCCCAGAAGGGAAAATAAAGCTTTACTACCTGCCAGTCACAGGTAAGAAGAAAACCCACTGACTTTGTTAAGCCTCCTCTGTAAGAGGCAAAGCTGAATCAAGGAGAGATGTTGTTTCAGACATATTACCTGTGCAGGACAGTGGTACCAACTTGAATCCAGTCACCAAAAGGTATCAGTTTTTTCCCATGAAGGAGATGTTACCTCTCTTTAAAACACAAAGACTTCAAAGTGCTTGGAAAATCTAAAACTTTTAAAAATAATTTTTTAACATGAATTTAAAAATCCATTGTAGTTTTGTGATTACATAATTGTTTATTATGTAATAATTTTATTGATTAAATGCTCTTACTAGTAGTTGTGTTCATTGCTGGAGAATAGCTTGACCACTTCACTATACCTAGCTTGCTATATGAATGTGAGCCTCTTCTTGCACTTGAATTCAAATTTGCTGCATGTCTGAAGTGTTTCAATACCTGCCCCTATTTAAGCACCAGTGCAAAGTCCAGAACTGGGAAATATGATAAAGCCTGAATTTTTACAGCCTGTCAGTGCTGGCCTCTGCATTTCTTTCTCTGTATGGGCAACACCATCAAGTTTTTCCTAGAGGACATTGGTTGTGTGCCAGAACAGAGCGGTGAAGCTGGTATCAACACATGCATGGATGGATCAGGGACCACATCTAAGACTGCTTCCTAGGCTGTATTTACAGAATGGGTATGGGTGAAGCCTTCGGATCAGATCATCAGCATGTGTGTAGGATTCTGTCAAGATACTTGGCCTCAGTGGGATCACACTAAGGATGAGGCGGCCTAAGGCCAGCAGCAGGGAATCCTGGTGTATCGTAGACCTTCCTTGTTGTTACCCCTGCAAAGGACATGGCAGCATTGTTGAAATGCTGCTCAGAGAAATACCATGTTATTCAGATCAACATCTTCTAAAGCTTCCAATAGAACTGATTAGATTTTGTTGGTGGGGTATCTAGTATCTGGTAGATTATCAGCTTCTCTGGCATGTTTTTCCCCTGGGTGATATTGAGGGCAAATCAACAGATCCAGTAGATACTTAGATTGTCTGCATTTTAAAGAATTGTTTGTTTTGTTCTTTTCATTATAAGTAACAGAAAATCATGCATGTTTTTATTCATAGAAAATATGAAAAAAAGTGCTGTTTCCTGCTTCATGTTTTAAATGTGTTCCTCCACTAAAACAAAAATAAAAAACTTCCCATCTCACCACCAACAAAATCCCCAACAACACCACTCTAGTTTGTGGTCTCTAAGAACTTGATCAAGGAACCAAATGATGACATGGACCATTTGTTTGCGTGGGCCTCCCCAGTTCCCTGGGGCACCTCACCTCTAGGGTCACAGTCCCAGGGTTTGTTTCTGCTCCTGTATGTGTCATAGCAGAGTAAGGAGCCCAGCCTTCTTCCACGGCATGCCAGTTACTGCAGTTGGGTGAGTAAAACTGCAGAGAAAAGCAAAGTTGCCTTACTCTCAGTTTCCCAGGAGAGACAATGAGCTGCATGATGGTGCTCTGCTTGGGCTCTCAGATGGGACAGCAGTAATTATTCATAATTCAGGTATGCCATCACAAGCCCTGTGAAAATATACTCCTTAGGACCAGTTTATCTAATGCAAACTCCCTGTCACAAGGCCAAAAACCACCTCTGCTGTAACTACATTGACTTTATGATGTGTGTGGTCAACATCTAATCATTGGACTTGAAGATGAGATAAAATCATACATTATATTTGTTCTTCTGTACCCTCCTTTTGTCTGACAATGATGGATTTTTTGCTTTGTTTGATCTAATTTAGAAATGTGATTATCTTATATGTCTGACCTCCTTAGTAGTAGAGAGTAGAGAAGGTATTTTTATTATTATTTTTAGGAATAATTACCTATTTTTATTCCAGTCCGTCAGTTCCTGATTAGAGGAAAAAAACCCTTCTGTTAGGAATTAAGCTGCATAAAAGGAGCATTAATAATGTAGTTTGTGTGGAGCAAAGTCTGGATTAATTCTTCTTCACTGAAGAGTATCAACATAAAATACATGATTTCTCTCTGTTATGATCACTAAATCTGTACACATCCACTAGAAATGCATTTGCTATAGTGTATACAGTTGCAATGGAAACAAAACTTTGCCTAATACTTCTGTAGCTGTGATCCTGATATGAATTCCCAGCTTTCAAGAGCTGCCTCACAGAAATCATAAGATTGTATCCTGTGTGTAACTACTGCACTTGTGTAGAAAAGTTGCACTGTTTGTTTTTCTGTCATGGAACTCGCTTTAAAATGAGATTACTTAATTGAAGAAAACATTTCTTGACATGTTGCAAATCAACATTTCAACCAAATCTTCTCCTTTTGCGTAAGGAGAGGATGAGTGCACTCTAGCCTGTTTAATCCATGTAGAGCTCAATGAATTAACTTTAACTACTAAGTCATTTGATTGGTAAAACATAATGTAGCACAGTGTGAAGCAGCTTGCCATCAGTTTAGCTCAGGCGGATTGCTTTGATAATTATTTGTCTTACAGGGGTCTTCCATCATTCCGTCAGATATTCTCTAGCTCCATAGGCAGAGAAACAGAGCAGTGTACACAGAGAGATTAGTTCAGATAGTACAGGTTTTTATAAACACCTATGGTTGAGTCCTGCTGTATATTGTCCTTTAGGTATACTCTATATGAGTTTATGCCAACTTTAAGTATTTTCTAAATATCTAAATTAAAAAAATATAAACGTATGTATAAAGATGAATATTTATTTACTATAATCTCTTGGTAATAAGATTTATAAATTTGAAACTCGGATGGATTATCTTCCAGGCAACAGGAGATATCAAAAGGAACCATATTTATTGAGATTGGAAGACTACACAGTATTAATGCCACTAGTGGCAGAATTCTTTTTCTCTGAAATAACTGCCAGCAAGCTAGCTACCTTCTGTTATGAGTTGTAAAGAAACAGAAATATGTCACAATTTGAAAAATAACTGGAGAGAGGAGGTGATGCAAAGTAGATCATCAAAGCAGATCTCAGGGTCCTGCGTCCCGGCAGCATCCCTTGTACAATATAATACCAACCAATGGGGGGTATTTCTGCCCCATGTTCACATTTTTCTGAAGGTTATCCTGAGTCATCCTGTTATCATCTGTCATCATTGTTATCTGGTGTTCCTTCGAGTACAGCAAACTGGAGACTTTGCTGACTCTGTGGGGTGGCCTATTCAGACAGAGGTTGCTGGTTAGAGCCTGCTGCAGTCCAGGAGATCTCAAAGGGTCTCACTTTGGACCACTGTTTGTAGGGCTGTGAGAGAGTGGGCTTTAGTCATAGTAATTTTCCATCCTGGCCACAACGCAGGTTGGTAGCTTTGAAAGTTTGATAACAAAAACATTATTCCACTTGGGTTGTTATTCAGTCAAGGAAAAAAAGTCTCCAAGGCTATTCATTAAAAAAAAAAAAAAAAGGACCTTTTAGACAGCACAAGTTCCTGGGAGCAGACAGTGTTTCTGAAATGTTCTCGGGATCCTGAGCCCAGGCACTCTTCATCAAGGCCAAGGTCTAACAAACATTTACCAGATCATAGTGTGGCCTTGGGGCAGGGCAAGCAGCAGAGATACAAGGAGAAAACACAGAATGTTTTCTTGCAATTTGTTTTTCTTTGTTTCTTTATTTGCTGCTTCAGTATTAGCTGGTTTAGTTACTCTGTATATATCTCATGCCTACCTTGTTGAATTTCCCATTCTCCCTATGGCTGGCCTTTGTGGTAGTGAGGCACCCTGGTAGTGAGGCACCTTGGCGACTCCACTTACAAAAGCTGAATCCACTCCTGACTATTGATAATTGCCAAGGGACTGTGAAGCTGGATTCTGTAGAGCTTCAAATTTATCTGTGCAGTGATGACAATTCAAAACACAAAAGACTTCAAGAACTGCGTGTTTTGCTACCACCAAACAGCTCCTAGCAAGTGGATGGGAGTCACACACTTAGGAATTGTTGGACTGTTGCTTGATGTCATGATTTAGTAATCAGATCACAAGAAAAAACAAGTTTTTCAAGTACACGCTTGTTCTTTCTACCTCTATTGATTTTGTGTATGGAGACATTTGTTTTTCTGTCTCTGATTAGTTTTGGAGAGTCATTATTTAGTAACTGAAAAATAGTAATTGGTAATAAAAACCTTTCACATTTGAGAGAGACTTGAGATGATTCTGCCAATTGAGACACTTTCAGTTCCCAGCTGTGCCGGAAGCAAAGTAATACAATACCATTGGGAGTCTTCTAAGTACAGATGCAATTCTTAGTTTTCATGTGAAACTTATTTTATAGGTTTAAGACATAGTAGTAATTTTGAGATGCAATCCTCACTTGTAGTCTAATAACAAAAAAACACATGATCAAATTAATCCAACCCAGTCATTCATTGCAGTATGTTGACCAGCAAAGCACAAGCCCGATACACAACCCCATACAGTTCCCACGCAGTCAGTATAATATTGTTTCTCAGAGTTATGATGGTATAAGAAGAAGTTGAGCAGCAGTAAAAAATACTTTCTGTAATTGTTTTCTCATCTAGTAAAATATAACAATTCCATTTATCTCCTTATCCATGATCTCATGGGGTGATGCTTTTTTTTTCCAGAGCCTTATGGAATGAAGAGTTATGCTTGGTTATTCCATTCTACCTTCGTGTTATTTGTGGGTTTTTATCCTTTCCAGATTTGACATACAGAAAATGACTGAGCATTCCACCAGCAGCTCTTGGCTTTCTGCAGTGTCCTGAGACCTCTCAAGTCTCTAAACTGGAGTTTCAAGCCTTCATCCTTTTGCTGTATGCAGGCCGATGTTTGCAAAACTACCGCAGGGTTTAATTTCTACCTAAAGTGTGATGCAATTGCACCTTTAATCTGAACTTTGTAGCTATTCCTTACAGCTTTCTTTCACTGTCTGTAATCATTCATCCTAATTAGCTATAATTTTTAGGGCAGTAGTGGAGATACCATCCAACTGCCTATTGCTTCCTCTTCTAGCAGGCAAAATGGATCTCACCTCTCCAACCTCTTCTGTGTTTCAAGGCTTGAGTTCAAGTCCAATTCCAATGACTGAGTGAGTATGCCAAGTTTTGGAAAACCCTACTTGTACAGCAGTAATGCTTTGCATGAGCTTTTAGCTATACGAAGGCAGCTCTAGAGGGTAAATAACAGACTTGACAACATTCATGAAACAAAAAGGCTTCTCTGGTTGTTTAGATGAGCATATGTAAGAGGTCAGAAACAAAAACAGTCTACATCTGTGGTAACATGCTGTAGAGCAGATGGGTACCCCTACTGCAGTATTAGAGTCAGTGGCATATGTTATTGCTAAAGGTCTGGGGTCCCTTTTTGACTTCAGCAGGTTCTTCAATTTCTCATTCTGTTGATGAAGAACTCATCTATTACAACATGACATAGCTGAAGTAAACACATGCTTTGCACCAATGCAAGCTGCATACTGCAATTTAGAGATGCTGGCTACTTTTTGGATGGACTCTGTTGGATTTTCAAAGTAAACAAAAGGGAAAAATAACACTCCTTTAAAGTTAAACCCAAGAGGGAAGTCTAGTACATCAGTGGCTGGCAAAAGCAAGCAGTTATTCTAGTGTTCCTACAGACACTTATCAAGTTTAGTCCTGTTAAGTTAAACTACCTCATAAGCAGCTTGCCCAAGTGACTCAGTAATGAGATTGGAGACCTTGGTGCCCAGTAGAAAACTCACAGTTCACTAGGATATGGGCAGATGTTTGTCTTTATGGCTTTCTCATTTGAACTCAAGCTATAAATATGATAATCATTAACTTTTCTCTACTCAGAATATACCAACACTCTTATTTGTGCATTGTGTATTTGTGCAAGTCCAAGATACTAAGCAGTAACTTTGTAATCAGAACTGGTTACTAATGAGTACAGAGAAGGAGTGCAGAAAAAAAGGGATTTTTTTTTGTGTTTGTAGAACACAAGCTTCTAACAACTCCCTTTAGCTGCTCTTTTTAATTAATCCAAAAAAAAAAGGATCAAAAAGCTTTTTGTAAAACAGAGAAAGAGGACCTTTTCTCTCTCCTCCTCTCTTTCTCTCTCTCTCTCTCTTTTTCTTATAGGGTCTTACTCAAACGGTATCACTTCCAGCCTCCATTTCTATGTTAGATTGGGCAGCGGTTTGTGAAATTATGACATAAGGCAGCTTGCTCAGGATTTTCTGATATTCATCATCAGCTGGCTAGAGAATGGGTTAAAAAAAAAGAACAAGGCAAGCCAGAAGTCTGTCTCAGACTGAAGGCAATGAAGGAACATGTAACTCCATGGTCAGAATGGGAGGAGGATTTGCTGCAGGTGTTGTAACCAGGCAGTGCAGCCCCACTCCCACCTGGTGAGAAGGTCTGCTCTGAACCACTGCTTGGCTGCATACTGGCCTGCCACTGGTGTGCTAGTATTGTCATCACGGTTAATTGAGGAGGTTGGGAGAAAAAAGGCAAAACACATATGTTTGTGTATTCACATGCACCTTTAAGTTTGTTGTGAAGTGTAGCTTTGGCTTCAGCTATGCTTTGAGACACTGTGTTGTGCAGGGTGCATAAACCCAGTTCTAGAGCCACATGATTTGAAACAAAATCAATATGATGGAAGTAACATCCAAGTTCTTTTGTCTTTAGTGTCAAGTAATACTTGTAACTGAATACAGAAGCAGAGCATGGTACAGAATGAATTCACAGAGGCTGCTATGCCTAAGCCATATTCAAAGTGATTGCTTGGGCTTCCTTCCCAAAGACACCCACAGGCCATTCAGGAGGTCAGTGCAGCTGGGAGCTGAGACTGCCAGTGGAGAAGAGGGAGGGAGAGGGAGCTCAGGCTGAGAGGTACTTCTTCCCCCTTTCCATTTGTAGGAGTGCTGACAGTATTGCTTATGAATTGTGCTCAGCCTTGGCCCAATCTAGAGAAAAGACCAATAAAATATGACCTAGTCATATGTGAACATGAACTTGATTTCAAAGTTACTTGGGAAATTAGGTATGAAAATAAAATGGAAAGAGCAGAAAAGCCATAGTGTCAGAGGCAGGAAGATGAATTTGGCTGTTTTGCTTCCACTGCCCAGGAGGACAGATCTGCCATAGGTTGTCTTTCCTAGTGTATGTTAGACTTGCAGTAAGTTAGGCTCCAACCCATCCATCTGATGCGCTTGGAATAAAGTCATGAGAACATAAAATACAAGATTCACCCAGTCAGACTAAAGTCCACACAGTTTCATATCTTATAACAGATTCTAAGGGAAGGGTAGGGGAGCAAAGCAACACTCCCATGTGAAGTTCCAGCCACTGGGCTATTGGTGGAGCACCTAAGGTGAGCCAGACTCATCTGTGAGACACTCAGCTAAGTAATTCATCTGCCAGGCTACAGTTATCGCAGGTTACCCATGTTCAAAGGGTCCTCCAGTCCCTGTGGTCTTTACAAGAAATCCAGCTAGCTCCAAGTTTCGTAGTTGCTCTAGACCTTTCCGGTGTTGTGGGTCCTGTGGTCACTGGGAGCCTCAGGATGCTGCTGCTGAACATCTGCTGGTCTCTGTGCTGTCTGCCACTGTGGGTTGCTCACATTTACGAGCCCAAGGTCTTACTTCTGTAAGGGCCACCCCTTGGGCTTCACACACTGCTCTTTTTTGGCTTTAATCATGTTTTAATTTATTAATGAATGTGTTTCTGTGGCAGGGTTAATAAGTAAGCACAGAATTAGGGACCTTCTCACAATATATTCGAGGTGCAGATTTATGGCTGAGTGACCATTTGGAATCCTAGTGCTAGAAATATTATTTTAGTATGACTATGCTATTCATTACTGCTGAGTCCCTTACTTAACTGTATGACACACCACGGGGTCCTTTGTCTCTAATACTAAGGAAGCT
The DNA here is from genome assembly GCA_013400975.1 of Atrichornis clamosus. Lineage (NCBI taxonomy): Eukaryota > Metazoa > Chordata > Aves > Passeriformes > Menuridae > Atrichornis > Atrichornis clamosus. The sequence continues at coordinate 28,672 of WBMZ01002066.1, forward strand.
GTAAAAAGGAGGCTTCGTCATAATATTTTTCCCTCCTTTTTGCTGAACTGCTTTCCCAAAACTGTGATTGTAAGAATGGAATTTGTTGTGGGATGCCAATAACAAGCTGATGCACAGTGAGAAAGGCATGGAAGAAAATACGCCTCCAGCACAACCATCTTCAGCTGTTCAGTGTTTTGCTCTGTACTGTTTCCACAGCATCTGAAGAGCCAACACAAATGAGAAAACCCCTGCAAAAGAGCTAATAATCCTACGTATGACTTTTGACTGAACTTGTCTGACTAATGTGCTTTAAAGCAAAACCCCGTGCTTACCAAATCCAACTTGGAACAGTTTCTTTGGCCTGTAGTTCCCTGGCATTCAAATAGTAGTATTTAAATATCACACCAAAGAACTGAAGTAATTTTAACTTGCATCAGTTCCAGGCTTTCCAATGACAACACTGTTTCACATTGATTATTGTTCTGAAAGACTGTTTCTCTAGAATATGTTGGGCCAAATGCTTCAATGGATTCAATCAACACAACGTCACCGAGCCCAATGATGCAGAGCTAGTTTGTCTCAACTGCTAATCTGGCACATTTGTATTCCTGCCTACTTTTTATGAGATTAAAGCAAATCTAGCTGCTCAGGTTATGGCTGAATGTCTGTAGATGCCAATCCATTCGACCATGCCAGCCTACATTCTAACTAATTGGGGTAGCTCCAGTGCTGCTGTGCAGAGTGCTTAAGGTCAGAAGATGAGGGATAAAATACCCACTAAGTGAGAGAATAGAATACAATAAACAGTTCCTCAGTGACTTAGAGTATGAACTTTTGCCTTTAGAAATATATTTGCCTTTCAAAAGCTTCACCTATAACTTTCTAAGCCAAGATTTACATCCTATTGGATATGTGCACACTCTAAAAAATCAGCTGCACAGAAAGAAATGTTAGGGCAGGTTTACAGGCCTGAGTTGTGAATGACGTCATCAGTGGGAGTGAGGTCTTTGACTTCAAATGAAGAAAATATCAGTCTTCCACCAAGGATTTTGCAATATAGAACTGGATGTACTTTTTTGGTTTGTACTTTTCTGTTCCTTTTCTGGCAACTCTTACTCTGTTTAAGGAGTTGCAGCTCCCTGTTGCTCATTCTGCTGTGCTGCAGGAAGAGCCAACAAAACAGAGCATGTGCCCATCCCTTTGGCAAGTTCTCTGCAAAGCCCAGTTAAGCCACTGATGAAAGAGGGTTTCTCTGCAGGACACACAGCAGCAGCAGTACACAGAGAGCTGGTACCTCAGCAGTGATCTAAATTTCTCTGCTGCCAGAGAGTATCAAATTTATTTGGCATAGATTCTTTTGCAGTACATTAGTATCTCCATGGTTGGTCCTGGACACTTCTCTGTAGCCAATTTTTCCTGTTTTCTGAGTGGCCCAGCTCTGACTTCCCTTGCCCCCTTTCCTCTCCATGGATTATGACTGGTTTGGAGAAATTACTACTGGGAAAGATTCAAGTGACACCACTATTCCCTGCACCAGACTGGAGAGGGGTAGCTGAAACCAGTGCCAGCATTTGCGTGTACTGACTTTGGTCTGATATCTTGCACCAAGTGACAGAACAGTACCTTACACCTCCATGACTTCAGAATGCAGCATCTGAGATGGTGTTCTAAGCTTCTGACAGCTGTAGGGAAATGCAGTGAACAGTAAGAGTGATGGAGAAATGAGGAGCTGGTAGAAAAATGAAGACAGAAAGAGGAAGAAGGAAAGGTAAAGAGAAAGGGAGAGAAAGACCTTGTGCAGACTAGAGTGAATGACTTGTAACTATTGTTTTATTCATGCAAATTATTGGTCTCTCTTCTTCTCTCAGGGTACAGCTTATACACCAACCTAATGTCTCAAGTTTGTCCATTGCTCCCAATATATTTTGAAGGCAGCCCTTGCAGGAAGATTGTAATCGTCCTCACAGCTGTACAATGGGGTCAAATCAGCAGATACCTCCTTCTTTCTTGAACAACACCTGCTGGCAGGAGTTATGTTCTATTTCACCAGAGTGTTTGAAAGGGTTGGAAAAACCAACCAGGCTAGGAGACAGTGCCTGGCCAGAGGTATGGGGACATGTTTTGTTGAATGAGGTTAGCACGTTGCGCTGAGGTGCTGTGCAAGATCTAGGGAGGAAGTGAGGTGGTAGGTACCAGCACCAAAAGTACAGGGGTGGAATGAAAACTGCTGAAGTCAAAGATAAGCCCACGCAAAAGGAGATGAAAGGGGAGGAAAGAAGGTGAGGAAGCACAAAACAACAAGATGGCCACGTATTGCTGAAGAGTTAGGGTAGTGGATCCTCCACATAGTCTAAATGAGGTCTGAAAAGCTAAGGGTTTTCCCCCAATTTCCGTTAGACCTTTTTCTTGTGAGGAGAGGGAAGACAAATAGGAAAGAGGGTATGAACATGGAAATTTGCAGTCTCTGAGAAGTAACATGATACAGAGAGCAGAAGGTGCTTTGGGAAGAGATAACTTTTTCCTGAGCCCCTAATGTACTGATAGATGAGACTGCACTTCGGGGTGATGGGATCCTGAATAAATGAGTTAAATCTAATTTGGTAGCAACTGTTAGAGGAGAGCAAATGTTGTAAGTACCATTGTAAGAAATAGGAAAATGGCAAGCTGTAAAGCTAGTCCTTTTCAACCGACCTCAGCCATATGCCAGTTCTAAGACAAGGGTAGTTACACATATGGAATTTGGTGTAAAATTTGATTTGAGCGAGAAAAAGGTGAAACAACCAAGACAAAAAGAACGGCTTTCCTTGTTAACTACATTACTAAATAAGGAAATAACAGTGATCTATTTTATCTCAACTTCAATAAAGCATGTCACATGGTTGCACACAAGAAATTATCAGTTTATGTGAAGAAGTTATGGGAACTAGTAGAAGATGAACAAGACAACCAAAGGAGCTTCTGGTTGGCTAAGGTTACTGAGAGAGCTCTTCAATGATTAATCGTGAGCTAAACTTCTTTAAGAATTTAATTAATGACAGAAAAAGTGACTTAGTAGGAAGTATGGAAATGTTGTAATGACATTTGTTATCAACAGAAAAGGAGAAGGTATGGTGGTGAGGAAGAATATAGAACAAGAAAACCTGAATTATTTTGGGTTTGAAGTAATAAAAGTAGGATAACAGTCATTAGTGCAAATTTTAAGATCATGCATTTACTACTAAGTAACAGGGATTTTGCAATAAAAATTAAGTTTGTCATTTGAAAACAACAGGAACACAAAATAGATATGGGCATTATATAGCAATGAATAAGTCTATTATGGTTATAGTATATGTAAAAAGAGGCATTTTCACTAGCTAAAGAGGGATTGATGGTAATCTTTCAGGTACTAGTGAGGGACTTGAAATAAAATGTGTCTTTTTGAGTACTCATGTTTCAGGAAGAAGTATTCAAGTAAGAACAGAAGCCAAAAAGAGCTGACTTGGAGCACGTTTAGGGGAAGAGAGAACTGATCTTACAAGAGAAATCTAGAATCGCTCAGCAGCACTTAGTTCAACGAAACAGTCTGAGACTGGGAACTGGAAGAGGTTTCCTTAAATTTAGACTGGTGTGGTGCTGGAATAGGCTCCTGTCTGGAGCAGGAGGACAGGACCAAACCTGCTTTTGGGGGACGCTTGCTCAGATCAAGAGAAAGATGACCTGAAGAGCACTGATAGACAACCAAGGGTATTCTGAGGACTAATTTCTGTGTTCCTAAATATTTTTGTTCCTACCAGCTGATATCATCTGTTCACCTCCACACATATGGAGCAACTCCAGGGAAAAATTATTTCTTAGACAGACTCAATCTCTTTGGCTCTTCCTGTGTGGCCTTGAACTGTTCTCTGCTTAGGGCATGTGGTGCAGCACCACAATCTAACCCAGGGTCTGTAAATGGTTTGCAAGAGATTGTGTGAGAAAATTCTGTCTTTAAAATGTGAAATGTGTTTCAGATTTTGGATGGGCATAGAGGTCATGTGACAACCACTCTACTTCCCAATTGGAAGAACATATCTCCTAGAATTGAATTTCTCTGCGAACACTTGTATTCATATTCCAAGAATATTCTAACCTATATTCTTCAAATTTGCTGCATCTGCAAATATACCTGCTAGCAAATTCATTCTCTATACTCAAGACAGAAGGGTGTGAATGCAGACTGAAATAAAATCATTTTTTGTTTACATGAATAGTCCTAGTAAAAATTTCAAGGATCACACATAGGTCCTGGAGGGACACAGGAAACTAAGTGCTAGACAATCAGGAAGAGCAAGAAGAGGAACAGAGAGAGAGAAATTGTATGAGAGAGCCTGAGGCATGTCTCAGGCAGGCTTTAAAAACAACAAGGACAAATTTGAGTTCAATAGGGAACCATGGAGGCTGCCTGAGGATAATGCGAACGTTGATCCCTGACAATTGCAAAGCAGAGAATCCTGTGCATCCAGGCGAGGCCACACACCAGCAAATCCAGCAGTTGAACTTTGAGGAGCTGAGACGTTTCCAAGGTAGAAGCTCAGGCTGTGGAAGAGAAGAATGAGGTCCACAGCTGGTGAGAAATAGGGATAGAAAATACGGAAGAAGAAGCATTAAGAAAGAGGAAATATACCAGTACAGCTGTCTGGAGGAGGAAAATCACAGGTGGGAGCTGAGACAGGAAAGAGCAGACCTGCTCAAAAATCCAAAGTCACACTGGAAAGCTGGCAAGGTTGTGTAGTTTCAGGTTGAAAGTGTGTAAAACCACTTTTGCAGGATGTGCATCACTGTAGGATTGAAAGAGAAAGCTTTTCAACTCTGAACTGTGTTTTGGGTTTTTGATAAAGCCACAGACCAAGAAAAGAGTTCTGAGAGTGCAGCTGGGATGCTAGCTTTCATCGAGGAAGTTTTCCTGTCTGTAAATGATGTAAGAGAGTGGAAAATTATACTTTTGTTTTCTCCATTCATTTTCCTGGATAGGATTCCCTTTAACACAATCCCTTTTTACATGAAAGCTTCCATTTTCTTCTGTCTCTTCCAGTTATGCAACACTTGTCTTCTGCACATATGCCCCTGGTGGGAGCTGAGGAAGTCAGGTGACCACTCAGATTGCTTAAACTTTTGTGCAGATCGTAAGTGCAAGTTGTATTTTACTCCTCCTCAACTCTCCTGCATTGAGCCACCAGTACCTAGTTTCTCTGGCCAGCCTCTTTTCCCCGTGAGGGGGATCTTTAGAGGATCTGAAGAAATCAAGGGGAGGAAGGTGAATGATGATTAGAGACTTCTGAAAGGAGCAGTGAGGAATTAGGGACTATACCCTTTGAAAATTTGCGTGACACTCCTTAACGGTCCCTGCCTCATTTTCCACTTGGTTGCTTTATGACTGAACTGTAAACTAAAAATGACATGGGCTCATTAATTTGGCAGCAACTGGCAAGATGTGGCGATTTAGCATATCCACAAAGCTATTGTTTAAGGCTGGGTCATGTCAAAGGGCAAGCTAAATATGACCGAACCTCTGAAAGGCTGAGTCCAGGAGTCCTAGAGCCTAAACCTTCTCCCTAACCTTTGCTTGTCTTCAACAGTGTGATCAGCTTGGTTTTTCAGGGGAAGGCTTTACATAAAGCTGTCAAGTTACTAGCAATATTATGTCAGTTTGATTTTTTTTTAAAGCAGGCTCAATTATATCATCCTCTTTTCACATCTGACAAGTGGTGCAAAAAGTGTTTGCAATAGCGGCTTCAAGGGAACAGAAATGCTTTGGTTGTGGGTTACTGCTACAAGTCCACAGTATGAAGGGAATCTAAGTTCAAACACTATAAAATGTTAGATGACACAGAATGACTGAAACACCCTTCAGAACATTGTTCTGACTGCATTTATTTGGTTTAGAGAGTAAGTGGTTAATCCCTACATTATCAAGGAATTAAAGTGCTGGGCAAATGGGCAGTTCTCATTTGCACACGCTGAAGGAACCCATCTAACTTCAGTGTGAAAAAAATCACAATGCAGACTGCAGGCTGAGTATTCATACCCATCTTTTCTCAGGGTAAAGAGTAAGAATGAAAACAAATGCAAGTACACAAGCAGCTTCTTCGCTTCCTTTCTCCCATTACTCTGTACTACTCTCCCTCAGGTGTAGTGGAAGAGATTTTCTTTGTGTCATTGGTGTGAGATTTGCTCCCACTTTCCCTTGAGCTGACCATGACAGAAAAGGATGACATCCCAGCCCACACTCTCCCTAGCCAAAAACTGCCATTTATTCAGGGGACTTGGAAGGCAGCCTTTCCCCAGCTGGTCCATTCCTGTTTGAAACATCTACATCTGAAAATAATACCTCTGCTATTTATGCACGTGGTCCTGTCATGACCTCGTCTACTAGGATAGATTAACGGAATTTCTCCAATGTTTTCTTTACTTCCTGATGGCCGCTGTTGACTTTGCTGTGTGATGAAGGCTCTCCCTTCGAAGGAGCTAAATATGTATCTGTGCAGAAAACCTGGGATGCCTGAACTTGGGGATGGTTTGTTATTTGGAGGATTTCAAATGTGATTTCTTCTCTTTTAAAATGAAATCACAATAGAGCAGAATGGACAAACAACTAGACTGGCATTTCCTACTTGTTAAACTGTCATCGTAATGAATTTCACAGAAGACGAATCACAGTTCTCAGGTGTCAAAATTTAAGCTTGCTTTGTAAGCAAATAAAAATAAAAAGGAAAACTGTGAAAATGTAAATGACGCACACTGGCTTTGTCATGATAAAGTTCTCTCAACCTGGTTCTTCATTACTGTATTTGAACTTAAAGGAGTGTAGTAATAATAAAACACCCCTTTTTTTTCCAACTTCATATTCTGCATGAAAGCAAATATTATTCCACTCTGATTGGTTAAGTCATCTTCAGAAAAAGCTCTTACTCATATAAGTACCACATAACTCAAAATCTCTTTTTTTTCCACTTCTGTGTTTCCACTGATATTCCCCTATATATTTCTATTATTTTGTGTTGTTTTGTTTTGTTTTAAAGTTCACGCAGGGTTGATTAATTTTCGCAAGTTTCCAAAAATGAACTGTGTTTTTACGCCTCAAGGAATTTTTTTTTGACATTTAACAGCAAAGAAAACTATTTCCTCTCCCATTCAAAGCTAACCATATTTAATTGGCCTAGAAGTCTGTTGCAGTTTGGAAAATGTTTGTGATATTCCGTCTGGTTTTTCATCTAGTCATTTGAGTGGACCCGTGTTTACCGCCTTGTTGGGTTTACATGTATGATGATGTTGATAAGACAAGGTATTTCCTTGAATCAATACTAGATCTTACAGGTTGTGTGGCTCAACAAAGCTTTGTTACGCAGGCAAAAACAACTCTGCACTTTTAGTGATGGTTTCATAAGATCTCGAGTTTATTTTAACTGCTTGGAAGCATCAGCTGCGTGAATAATACACACAACATAGAGACACACAGTCACACACAGCTGTGCTTTGGGTAGCATTTGAAGTACTTAATGGGGATATATTTGTTTGCTTCAGTGGACTCAAATGAATAGTTTTGTATCTTTTGAACTTTGGTTGAAATGAAATAGTTTAATGCAGCAAACAGCCTCTAAATTCATAGGCTACCATTTGCATCTCCCCCTGAAGATCGTTAGGAGACTTTAGACTTCAGGGTGACAAGCAATATATTTTGTAAAACAACAGGGATTTAAGATGCAGACATGTACAGATGTTGCGTTTTCCATACATTTTTGTGGTCAGATAGCAATGTTTGAAGATGTATGTGTGAGGTCATTTGAATTCACTTGGAGATGGGAGCTTCATAGGCAAAGAGACCATCTGGCAATCAGATGTGGACTGCAGGTAGACCTATTTGTTTTTAACTGAAGTCACTGAGGAATGAAAATGTCAAATACCCTAACACTGCAGAAAAATGATAATCACTAACCACCCAGCATAGCGTCTGCTTAACAAGTCTCAAGAAAGTAATCCAGTCAATAAAGAAGGAAATTGCAGGCATTACAGTCCTTTTTCTCTTGTGTGCCTGTGCGCGTGTGCATATGTACATATGCAAGTGTGTATGTTTTGTCAAATCCTTAATAGAGTGGTGAGATTTCTGGTGCTCATGGTGGTCCACACAAACAAAAAGACTGGTAATTGAAGAAATTGCTCTAAAATCACTTAGCCTGGAGTGTCTGACAAGCTGCAATCAGTCTCTGACATGTGCGTATATCCCAGTTTTTTTGATGTTATTTGACTCTGGTGGTAAAGATTTCTGGCTAACTGCTGTGCAGTTGGTTTCAGAATTGGAAGTCAGGATGTGCAAGAATGTAGTTCAGGATGTCCCTCACACCCCTCTGCCTATTCCCCAACCCCAGCTTTCAGCTGTAGGTACTAGTGTGGTGGTTGGAGGAATTGAAATGCTGGCACATAAGAGCTGAAATGGGCTTACTTGCTTTTCAGGTGCCAGAGACCACATTACAGAGAAAAGACTGAACCACTGTGGAAAGTGGGAAAGAAGACAACCCTGTGTTGCCTGAAGAGAGGGGCTTCCTCCACAAGTTTTGGGTACATTTTCAGATATAACATGACCCTTGCAGACTTCCTTTGAAAGACAAAATAAAATTAACCACACAAAATAATAGAAAAGTATTCCAAATTATGAATAATATATGGCTTGTTGTAAGCGCGTTCTGTACAAAATTATAATTCAAAGCATAAACATCTGGCAGCCGGTATTATGTCTACAATTACTTTAAGTACCTCAATATCTTGAGAGCTGCTTGAAATATGCATCACTGACTAGGGGTGACATTTTGAACTCTCAGACCTTCTATCACTCAATGTAATAGAATTTTGGTGTTTATGGGCAAAGATTTCATAGTCGTACACCGGCTGCTCATGGAACAATGCTTATGCAGCATAACCTGCAAGTGGCACCCTAGTGATTAGCCTGGGCAAAGTTCAAAGTTTAGATAAGCCTAGAGAACAAACAGAACTCTCAGATCTTAAATATGTCTGCAAGACTTTACGGGAGATGCTGGAAGTGCTGAGCAAAAGGCTGGACAAAATCTAAGACATGCTACCTGTCTCCTTGGACAAGACATTCCTTTTAAAGTTATCTTGTTCCCTTACTCATCCTCTTCTTCCTCACTCTCCCAGGTATTTGAAGTCCTACAGACACTTCTCTCTCTCTCTATTTTCCTCCTTCATTCTTTTCTCCGTTCTTTCTTTTCTACTTCTTCTTTTCTTTTTTCCTTCCTTCTTTCTGAACATCTTGCTCAGATTTACCTGGATAGTTATGAGGACTTCGCCCCTTCTCGCTTTCCTTTCCTTAGTCTAATTCCTTCATTCAGATAAGAGCTACATATATTGTGGATTATTTTTGCTTTCAGGAAGAGACAGGACCCTGCACTTGTCCTTGTCTCTAAGACACATCTAATCCTCCTTCAATGCTGTCTTAGTTCCATGTTGTTCCTCTGCCTCAGTGATTCCAGTGAGATTCATCTGTTAATTTCTGATTTCTTCTCCAACTGAGCCTTTGAGCATCATGAGGTTATCTCAAACATAAGCTAGGATTTTAACACCATGGCACCTTTAACTTGTTTGCTGGATGAGCTGTCTTGATGGAATTCATGCACTCTGACATGCCTGACACTTGGAAAAAAAGGTGTTATGACCTATATTATCTCTTGGTGATAAATCACCAGGTGGATTATCAGTGTATAAAATCCAAGATATTTCTCCACGGAAAAGCAATCTAGGATATGGTACAAAAACTTCAAAACAGTTTTACCGTCAAAGCATGGATACAAAACCCCTTAATTATCTGCAAATATTCCATGGGATATGCTTAAAAAAATTACTGTGAAGCAAAAGAAAAAACATAAGAGTTGATAAGGATTTATGTGTTTTCTTATGTGGCTGTAATACTAATAAAAATCCGTAAAAACTCCAAGCTCTTAATAAATTTTTTTTTCTGAGAACGTGAATCTGGTTTTCAGGTGTAACAATTTCTTATGCAAATAATTTTTTTAGTAGTTTTAAATAATATGATTTTCTCTATGTCTGGTTGACTAGTTACTGCTTTTTGTCAGGCACATACAGTAAATAAATGAGGAGTCTGAACATGCCCTCTCACTCTCTAGCAGGTAAGGCACCATGCAGCAGGACCCTGGATATCTTCCCAGAGATACAAAACTAGGCTGACCCACTAACATAGCAATCCCTAATGGAGTTATTCCAGATTTATATCAGCATGACAACGAGTTAAATAAAGCCTGGAAACCACAACCAACATGATGCCAGGCAGCCATCTTCATATTTGTGGACTGTGGTCTTGAGGGCTCCTTTCAGCACAGGGTGATAAGCACTGCGATGAAGTTTGCAGAGTCTCCAGCAGACTGCCTGAGTTGCTCATCTCTGTCTTGAGGACATCTACTGATCTGGCAGCCTAGCCATGTCTGACTAATCTTTGTCATATAAAGCTGTTAAGAGAAATAAAAATTTATAATGGACATCAAGTCCTCTTTCAAGAGGATTAAGAATTGAAAGAGATCAAGAATTCCTTGGGTTCAATTCTGAGTTCTTTTAGAAAGAGCATATTACAAAAATTCAGTACTTAATACATGCTTCAGGAGACAACTCCATCTAGATGCAATGGAAATTCCATGTACGGACCTCCCAGGACACTTTAACAATAATTGCAGTATACACAAACCTGCTTTTCTCACAGGTAGAGAAGAATATTTTTCCTTTGGGGTGATTTCTGTCTTGCTGAAGTTCAACTTTTATTAGTGTCTCAAGTTGACTGGTGAAGGACAATATGATTTACTGGAGATCTTCCCTTTGCTTATGTGATGATCTCTGTTGGTGTATTCAGCTGAAGGTAGGATTTATCTCTGAATTTGTTTTCTAGACCCAGCCTTATATAGAAATGCTCTCATCTGGCACACTTATTTGTACAGCATGTCTCTTTATGGCTTTTTAATAAAGAACAAGTTTCCTGGAATTTTCTTTGTTGCCCTTGGGGTAGGAACAATGGACTGATCTTGAGTTTTCTCTCACAATTTTGTTGCCCATGGAAGGCTTCTTTAGTTGAGTTGATGCCTGGTTTTCACTAGTGTATATCAACTGGGACTACAGTCACAATATTTTCATTTCCTTTCACTTTTAATGTAGCTTTTAGATTTTTTTTAAGCACTGACCATTTTACTCAGGACACTGAGTTCATGAATAAGCTAATTTGAAAGAAAGTACTGGTTTAAATAAACTGAGGATTAATAGCAAATGACACACCCCCATTTTTTCAGGTTTTCTACAGTAATGAAGCTTAGGACTAGCTAGTAAAACAGTGATCTTTGATTGCATTAAGTGTGCCAGTGTTATTCATGGAAAGTTGATCCACATATTTGCAGCTGAAGTTGTATCTCATTAACAATCATTTGAGGAATAGTACAGAAAATAGAAAAAACATCAGAAGCATAATTTTCATTAACTGGGAACAGAAACTCATTAACATGATCCCCTTTGGAATTCCTTTGAAAATGATATACATCTAAGCAAACCTAACCATTATTGAAACATTTCCTCTAGGTATATTCCACTGCTCTTGATGTGTTTTGGGACTTTACCAGCATTCACCATTACTTCAGAATACTTCGTTTCCTCACTTTCACACTATCTGTGCATTGGACTTACTTTCTTCTTTTGGATGAAGTGAGATGGACCGCCTTTTTTTGAAGACTGTCAGTTCTCTCTGGATTTGTCAGTGGAGGTTTACATACTTGTTTCCATATTAGACAGGTCATGCCATCCGGCCCTTTCTGTGTCTGATCTGGGGGTCAGTTTTGGGGGTCAGCCAGCAGTGTGCTATCGCTGAACTCTCTCATTCCTCTCTGACTGTGCTATTTGCCTTCCAGCCCACAAGGAGGCTCCAATGCAAGGAATGACTGGGTGTCTCTGGTGCAGTTGGTAGGAAAGCTTTGGATAAGTGACAGGGCATGAGCGGGGACTGCCCCAGGCTGAGGAGGGTGTGGAGCCTGTATCTCTTCTTTCCAGGAGGTTCACCAACCATCAGCTATTACAGGAAATGTGAGGGTTGGCTTTTCCTTTTAGGCAGATTAAGGCCAGTCAAAGAGGAGGTTTTTAGCATCATATGAGCAGAGCTTACAGGATCTGTGCTACATGGCTGCTCCATTTATAGACATCTCCAGCTGCTTAAGAGCAAAGCAGCTGGATATGCTTTCGTGTCTTGCTCACCATTTCTTTAGTGCCTAAATTCCATCTAAACTACCCTCTCAGGGTTCTTTCAGCAATCTCATTGTGACCTCTAAGTTTGACCCTGATCTTGGGTGAGTGTTTACTGAGAGACATAACACACTGTAACTTGATGGCTTGTTTTAACCACCTATCAATCCCTTAGAAATAAATACTGGATTGCTCTACAGATATCCATGAACTCTACAATGCATTGTCTACCAGACACTCGTAGAAGATATATCTCAGGGAAGGCTTTGCTATATTCAGCAGAAAATAGGGAAAATAGGATATTCAAAGCCATTCTTACTAAAGGATGTATATAGGGAATTTTGAGGAACAAGGCTGCAGAAAGGTAAAACATGAAACACACTGTAAAAATAGGGATCCTTCTCAGCATAATCATGTGGATAGCTAGTTCACTTCTGCCAACAGAGGAGAGTCAACATGTGCTCCAGGTGTCTGACATTACCACCAGACTAAACATTTTTTACTGCCGTGTCCCTTCCTTGTCTAGGTGGAATGATCCAATGTTGTGTTTGCCTTTATCAGGGTTTCTTTTACTATCATGGCTGTGCACTGGAACATCACACAAGATGACACAGGGATAGGTCATTTCCTCCTTCTTCCTCAATGAAGTATTTTGATTAATATTTCAGTTATGTATCTCAATGGGAACATCCCTGGCTGTGCTCCTTTGTTACAGTCTCCTTAAAATGTTGAAGTATGATGCTGTAAATTATGCATCATGAAAGTCTGATACTATTGAGCTTGCTCCAAGCTTTCTGTAACATCTACATGTGTCATCAACAACAAAAGAGAGTTTTGAGGATGTGCTTGTCAAGACTGCACACTTCCATCCTTCTCCTCTTGCACATACCCACATATGCATATACACACTTCACTGGACTAAGAGAAGCCCCAGGGGACACTGTCACAGCTGCCTACATATTTTCATTGTATCTAGCCTTCAGACCTAAACATGACCATACTTTGCACAAGCCCTGCCATACCTAGAAAGCCTCGGACTGAAGTTTGTTTTTCCTCCCTTACAAACTTTGCTGAAGATACTGGAGTTATATGGAAATCAGAATCAGGCTCAAACTTTCAAGGTTTGCTCTGAATTTCCTGGGGTTTGTGGTTAGAATCCAGACCCTTAACATTATCTTAACATAGGTTTTGCATTTGTATTTATAAACAGAGTGTACTGCTGCCTATTTGAGTTTAGAATAGATTGTGGTATAAACATATTTCCTCTTTACACATTATAATCAATGCACAATGGCCTGCTTTATGTAAAACATATCACAGTCTTTGCTTCTCTGCATGTGCTTGCATGCACATATAGCTTAAATTAACTAACTTAATATTCTCATGATGTGTTCAAAGAGGAGATCTATGACTGAGGTAGGGAAAGACAGTCTTGAAGTTCCTATTTTGGAGTTTGATATTAAACACTGTATTTACAGAAACATTTAATGATGATTCATTTTAACAGACTTTTGGTTGATGACTTATTTATAATTTCATCAGCCAAATACTTCCCTTGACAGAGTATGTTTTGGCTCACTGTCATTCCTGACAGCTATGTAGAACAATCCATTGTAAATGTGTCCTTTGGAAAATTAGCCAAACATCATTCCAATGCAATGACTCTGTAGGCGATAAGATGAAAATGATTAGTTTCAGTTCATTGAATATGGCCCCAAACCTTTTCAAAACTACTGCTTGGCATAACCTCTGAGTAGGTGTTTTGGCTTTTTTCACAGCATCACTGAAAACCAGTTGAAATCAAAAACTACTTTTGCTTAAAAGGTGAGTTAATAAAAATTGGGGCCTGAATTTTACAAATGTTTTCTGCAGAGTCTGACCTAATTCTGCAAGATATTTTGCTTAACTGACAGCATATGAATTTTCTTTATGGTGTTTACTCACATTTTCGTGTTTTCGTAGTAAGATTTTTTGTTTGATGTCCTTACACAGTAACTTTACTTTCAAAGCAAATCCACAAACAATAGCAGTAATACTACCAACAAAAACACACAGGTTCCGTATAGCATTTTCATATGTAGATTTCACAGGAGAAAAAACACATACAGAAAATTTTCAAGACATTAAGAAGTGTATTGTTCCAAGAGCTCCCTTCCAATTGGAGAGAGAAAATTGAAATCTCTTTAACTTCAGACCATTTCAAGACACTTTTACTCCAGTCTTACTTCACTTGATATTCCTGTAAGACGTAGTAATTCTTACAGGATCTGTTGAACACCAACAAAGGTGAAGTCTGTAGCTGAGGTGTTATCTACAACACAGAAATTACAGCAGGATTGTGCAGTGTTTGTATGCACTGTGGTTCCCTCTGGCACAGCAGCTGAAGAACAAAAATGCAATATCCTATTGCCCTCTTTCAGAAAAGATAAAAAATTCAGAGTTTTGAGACAAAGTGTTTATTTATAATCTCTGGTTGGTGCTTGTTCCCAGCTGCATCTATTCACAGACTATTTATAAGCTGAAAAAATAATTGCAGTCTCTTTCCACTTTGTGAAGGACTGAACAGAGAACTACAGCACTCAGAGCTGGTCACACAGGCGGCTTCCCCATTAGCTGCATCTTCCCCCTGCATGTCCCCCAAGTCCACATCACTACCTGTGGCAGCTTGGCCTGATCCCAGGCTTTTGTGGTGTCCATGCTGTGTTTTTCTTCTGGCTGCTTTCCGACCCAGATGGTACAAGTGGCCCCAGGAACAGAGTAGAGCATGAAGGGGAAAAGATGAAGCCTCCTTTTCACCTTTATCCAGCAGGATTAGTCTGCACTGCTCTGCCCATCTACAAAATATAGGATATAATTTTTTTTAAATGCAGGAAAGATAAAATTTCCCAAGTACTGTGTGACATGAAAGTTTGGATTATTGTACTGTCTTACATATGTTTTTGCAAAGCATTAATATTATTACAGACAGCAGTATATATTCTTTTTAGAAAATGCTTCTTTTTTTAAAGAGTGGCACACTACTTCCGAGTGTATAAAACCTGCAGAATGGATTAAGTATATGAAAGTCCATCTGCACAAATTCTGAACCATTAGACAAGAGAAATTAACTCAATTCATCTACAATGCTCTTATTCCTTCACAGACACTCTTTTAAGAGATAGCAGGATACTTTGGAGAGAGATATGTGTTACTAAGTTCAATTTTTGTGTTCCAAACTGAAGGGAATTCTCTGAAATCACTGCTTAAGTTAGCTGAAGAGCTGGGGTTTAACCTCTGTCTTCTCATTCCTGATATGAAAAATTATCCTCAAGTCAACTTTCAAATTCAAACTGGTTTTCATGAAGATAAATGGAAGCCTTAAACCCTATTAATATATTTCAATATGTTAGCTGTAAGTCTCAATAGCAAACTTCCACTTGGGAAATTGCTGCATATGAAAAATTTGTCTCTGTCCTCACTGTGCCTGGAAATAAAGATGTACACATAGAGCTACTAAAATGCAATGCCAAATGCCTCAGCTAAAGCATTTTATTAGTAAAATATATGTTTTTGTCTCAGTAATTGACAAATGCAGTGAACACCTCATATTTTGTGACTTTCTTTTTCTAAGACTGGTTGCAAAACAAAATATGAACAATTTATCTCTTTTTTTTTTTTTCACATACAGTGAAATAAACTCTCTGAGTTGTGTGCCATGCTGGTCCTCACCAATGCAGAGAAGAACAGGATTTGACTTCCCTTGCACACCTAAACTTAATCAGGGATTTCAGCCTTATATATAGATCTGCCAAATTATATCCCTACTGAAAGATGTAATTAGCTACTGACTACTCCCCACCAGCCCCTGGGTTACCTCATTTGCATGCTGCAGGTGGGGGTCTCTTCCACCACAGTGTCCTGGAGGGCTGAAAGTGGAACCTCTCAGTCTGTCTGATGGAGTAGAGCATGGGAGGATTATGAATTCACAAGGAATGTGAGAGGAGGCTTGCCTTCTTCCCCTCCTCGGACTACACATGGTATCTCACTGTATCAAACAGCTGTGGCTGTGCAGCCTCTTTAGTTAGACTTGGGAAGAAAATGTAGGCTAGGTGGGAAGCTTCTAAAATTGCAACCCCCACAACTTCCTTTCCATCAGGGAAAATATGCATATGCAACGCATGTATTGTATATACCTGTGTCTGCTCCTGCCCCTTCCCTGAGCAGTAATTAATTTAAGTAAGGGATGAAAGCTGAATGAAATACAGATTCTCTGAAGAGTACCAAGGATGGTGAAGAACTGGGGTCAGGTTGCTTCTGCCACAGCAAGACTGAGGAGGGGAACAGGGGAAGCAAACCCTGGAGACTTCAGGTCACTGCTTTTGCTGTGCTTGAGGGAGGACAGGACTGAAGGGAAGAGGAAAGAGTGCTTTTGAGAAGTGCTAACCACCAACCCTGGCCATGTCAAACACCCTTCTTCAGCAGGAAGCCCACTTTGCTGGGGCTCTTGCATCACTATAGTAAATAGCTTAGAACAGAGCA
The DNA here is from genome assembly GCA_013400975.1 of Atrichornis clamosus. Lineage (NCBI taxonomy): Eukaryota > Metazoa > Chordata > Aves > Passeriformes > Menuridae > Atrichornis > Atrichornis clamosus. The sequence continues at coordinate 45,427 of WBMZ01002066.1, forward strand.
GTTTGTTTCCTAAAGAAGTCTTCTCTGACGGGCAACTGCCTTGTTACCTGTTCTGAGTGAGACCCATAATGAATTAGCATTTCTCTGCAGAAATAGAAATATTTTAAATTTTATTTATTTATTTATTTATTAAACAAGGAACAAGTTGTTTCTGTGTGTGCTACTCTTGCGTCACTCTGCTGGTAAAATATTCCAAGACTGCTATGGAATACAGTTTTTCAAAGAGATACAAGGAGAGAAGGCTTGAATATTTCATTACCTACAGAACGGGTTACATGAGCATGTTATTCCATCAGTAAGTTAAAGTCTTGCCACTATATATCAAAGAATCATTATGGGTCAAATAAGACCATATGCATCATTAAAATCTTGTATTGTGAGCCTTGAAAAACAGAGTGTTTCACATTTTATTTTGGGGTCATTGTAGTTTATTTACTTAGCTGTGGATCTGGGGGGAGGTTTGTTTTTTTGGACAGACATTCATCTGGGAGTCTAGCCTTGTACTGAACATGACTGATTTGTATGGAAACATTTAAGCTGGTTCTTACTAAGGAATCGACCTCTCATTTGTGTTGGCTTTTTGCACATTGATTTAGCAAAGACAGGTCTTGGCTTTGTTTTTTGCAAAGTCCTAGGCTTTTCTTTTTATCTGTCTTATCTTTGCATACTTGTCTTTTCGAGCTTCAAGCTCCTTGGGGCAGGGGTTGCATTCACAGTGTTTAATGTGCCTTGCACAAACGAAGTCCTGAGCTCAGGCTCATAAGTATCAGCTGAAAGCTAATAAGAAGAATGAATTCCATCTGATCCAGCTCATTGCAGAGGCTGATCCTTAAACTCTAATCTAGTCCACTTTGCCTACAGACTTGCATGTTTAGTGGCCACTATGGAATGAAAAGAGGAACATGATGTGAGGAAAACAAAATGCCAATAGGTAGTATTTGGTCTTCTCTGAAGAAAATGTTCTGCTTAAGGCAATCTTTCTTTTTTTATTATAGTTCTACAATAGGTGCTAGTGTTTGTTAGGACAATAAACTTGTCACATTGAATTATGGTGGTAAAAGAGTACAGATGCACACAGAGCCAAAACCAAACCTCAGAGTGTTTTAATTCATTAGCTCAACAACTCATGTTTTAGGGAAAAAAAAGATGGAAAATTAGGAAATGGAATGGAATCTTACGTGAGTGGAAGTAACATGAATCTGAATGAATCCAAATATCATTAATAGGGTAGGGAAAAAAACCCTTGTGTTCATTGCCAGATATTAAATCTTGTTTATCCTTCCTTAAACTAACCAGAAACACATTGTGTTTGAGTACTGTTTAACAGCTGAGATGCTGTGGTTGAGCTGTAACTCTCCTTTGCTGCTTTTATCTTCTCTGAAAAGGAAGTGTGACTGCCAGGCTTGGAGCCTGGCTCTGCCTGCTTTGAACACTGCGATGTGGGAAGCCCGGGGTGGTTCTTCCTGTGGCACCCCACTCAGGAGAGCGCCAGCCTTCATCCTGATGTGCAACCAGTGGCATTTGAACAGATGTGTAGTAAGTGTTTCTCTGAGCTGGGTGCGCATAGCCCTTTTTTTCTTAGGAGACTATGATCCCTTGTCTACACAAACTGAGAACTTCTGTTTATACTGTGATATCTATATCACAGATAAAGATTACATTTTCATGAGGAAGGCGCTGTAGAGTTTTTTTCCTCGCTGTACAGGGCTATCTGTAGAAAATTTTCTACCTACAGTAGAAAACTGCAGGTGGACATCTGCTTTTTGATGCCAGCTGATGAGTAGGTAACTCAAACCAAGAGACCCAAATATTGAAACTAAGGCATATGGATTAATGTATTACCATAAATGTTTTATCTGAGGTATTGCTAGCTGCATAAAAGAGATGCTTATCTCCTTGATTGACTTTGGAATATCTATAAACAAAATGAGAAAAGATGACAGATAACCAGCCTGTGGCTAAGAAAGCAGATGGCTAGCTGTAAACAAAGAAAGTCTGAGCTGGTCCCTGGACCTGGAGGTCCCTTTAATATTTAGATTAAAATCTAGGGGGTCCAAAAGGGAACTGAGCAGAATGCATGACTACAAAAATGAGGACATGAGAGACATAAGGCGTTTTTTTTATTCCCTTGATTTTGAAGTGGGCTTCCACTACTGCAGTTCCTAGAAATCAGAGCAGCCGGTGCGAGGCTGTTTTATACCAGTGGATATAATATCTACCTTTCCTCCAGCACCAGCTTGCACCCTACACCTTTGGAAACAGCCTGACCTTCTGGCCTTTTTGTTGGCTGTGTGCCAGAACCGTTAAACTAGCACCTTCCATGACAGTTTTGGTCTCCTTGCCATGACACATATGTAGAAAGGCCTCTGTTTACATTGTTCATACTTGTAAAGTGGATGAACTACTCATGATATAACACAGGTATTTTCTTGCATTCCCCAGGCACTTCCTCATTAGCACTTCTCTACAGGATGCAGTCAGTCCATGGGTAGGTCCCACTGGCAGTGGTTTCATCTGGAGAAACTTTATGGACCATAGACTGCCTGACTTGAAGAGGGCCCATCTCTTATTTCTTCTCCTTCAAGCCACAAATAAGTTTCTGTAAAATCTTGAAGGAAACAAATGTAAAATCTTCATAAAAGCAAAGAAAATCTTTGATCAGGCTAAAGGAAAGAACTAAATCTGTTGACAGTTTGGGAGGAAAGGCTTAATATCTGAGAAATTATTTTAAAAAACCTCTTGTCCAAAATTTCCTCCTATATTTTCAGATCCCAGTCAAAATGGTACAGTGCTTACCTGTCCTTTTTGGTTAAACCACCTTGTTATTCTAATATACTGCATATTAGAAAAAGAAATCTCATTTTATCAAAATAAGTATGACTGTTGCAGCCTAAAGTTTTCAAACTCTCCTTGACTGCAAATGTACAATAGGTTTTAGATCATTAACTCACTTTTACTGGATGTAGTTTCTACCAGCGGCAAATGGGCAGACCTGCATTCCTTTCACACCAGCTTTGCAAGCTTGGGAGCCCTACTGAGCCACATGAGAGACATGTCATGGGGATTTGACTGGGACACAGAAATTGAAATCAGTACGGAGAACAGCACGTTCACAGTTCAGTAGTGGGCAGCCTCTCTGGTCATGTTTTACCTTTTTATGTTCCTGTCTAAGGGGAATTACATTATTATTCTAAAGAGCAAAGATAGTGAGTGTAGACAAATGTCAATAGTCATTGTACAAACATTGTTGTCCACTAGAACAGAGAAATCGTTTGAAATAACTGTGCAAACAGGTTTTGTGGTGCAGGTGCTCCTTGTATACTTCAACAACTACTTCAATTACTTTTGAAATACATCCAGTGGTGAGGTGGAACACAGTAACTTTTTTAACAAAATGCAGCAATGTTATATAAACTCAGGGCAGGAAATGAAGAAATACATCACATTTATGTTTAAATTTTTAAAAAATTGTACATGAACAAGTTGCGACTGCTTTAACAGGGAAATTGAGTTAAAAGCCTAGTTTTGGGACACTGTGTTGCAAAGAGTTAAATGATCACAAGCAGTTTGTATTTAAGTTCATGACTTGTCAGACTGACAGTCCATTCTAATCAACATCATGAATATCCCTTTTTATCCTATCGAAGTATTAAGTCAGTACTGTTTCTGAAGGATTATATTTTCTGAAGAATTATACCAGGTTGGACTAAAGTTTTGAGGGGTATTTAGAACTTTGCAATTCTAAGAATGATGTTGAAATCATTAGAAATGGAGACTGGCACTCTCAGGCTTGGCTGACTGAGCTGTAATTTGGTTACTGCAGTACTTTACAAATGGCTGACTATGCCTGGTTGTGTTAGTTCTAAATACCAAAGCACTTGTCTGTAGCAGCTGTAAAGTTTTGTGAACACTTTTAAAATTCAACATATATACACATTTTCAAGACTGTGTATTGTGAAAGTAGTGGGATTTCAGCATGCTCCTTCCAAGGTATAAATTTTCAGTCAATAATCTCAAGAAAAATTGACACTTTTGGATTTCTTCTTTCAGCTTCCACCACCAACAATCACTGACTGAACCACGATGAAGAATTTTTACTGGATTTATTTTGTTTTTCCCTAGTTATTACTCTGAAACTTTTTTAAAAATAAAAGAGGTTATTTTTGTTGAAGTCTTTCAAACAGAATTGCGACTGTCTTAGTGCCATCATGTAGTTTTGTATTGAAGACAGATCTAGAGAGAAGAGTGTTGCAGACTGAATTGCCATTACTTTCTTCTTTTGCAAGGTATTTTCCTTTTACAGGTAGATTCTAAACAATAACCAAAACTACTCCCACTGAGCATGCCAATGTGTCAGTACTACATCAAGACATTTTAAGGCATGACTAGGGGAGCACGTTGTCACTTTTTTTTTGGAGGGGTATTTAGAACTTTGCAATTCTAAGAATTATGTTGAAATCAGTAGAAATGGATATTGATACTCTCAGGTTAGGCTGGCTGAGCTGTAATTTAGTTACTGACGTGTTTCTGTATGACACTACAAGTCAGAACCATGATTCCGATTGATGTAAAGCTTTCTGCACACTCGTATTTCTACTGGCTGCTCTTTACAGTTGTTAAAGAAGAGTTGTTCTGGTGAATTAAATAGTCGCTCCTTCCAAACTCCAGAAATTTTAGCAAGTATCCAGAAACCAATGGGAGCTGATATATGAAGATACAGAGAGTTGCTAGGACTTTGATACAAGCGCAGCAACTGAGTGCCTACAAAAAGACAATTCACGGGGAAATAAATAGTACTGCAACATGAAGTTTTACAGATAATTTTAAGATTCAGCTTCTCATTCTGATGAAAAAAAGCTCATCCGTACCTCTGATCAGTTGTTTCAACATTGTGCTTACAAGTTCAAGGAGTTGATCTGTCAAGGCTGTGTGCAACACACCAGTTTTTAATGCTTTCTTAACAGTGATGGCTCCTGAACAAACCTTTGCCTTCTAGAGCCTACCTCAACAACTAGTTCTGGGGTAGACCATCTCAGAATATATGGCACTCCACAATATATGCTGATGTAATTTCTGTTAACTCACCTTTCATCTAAAGGCATTAACATGAAGTACCTGTGAAAAGGAAAAAACTCACAAAAACTCCAAGTAGAAAATGTCAAGTAATATGTTAATCTTTTACCTGCTCTCAAAGTTTATTACAAACTCGTGATTATTTGTTGGTTTTGTGATATCCGGTGAGATTTTTCAAGCCCCAGATGCTGGAATTGGGCAACTTGCAAAAATCTCTAATTTCTTTCTCCTCTGAAGGAGTGAGTGCTTCCCCCATTGTTGAACCCCTTCTCAACTGTTAGTTGCATCAGTGAGTTACATCTTGTCTTAATTAGACTGCAAGCAGCTTTGACTGCAACTATGATCTTATGCTGTGCTATGTACTGGGGCCCAACTGTGAGTGGGGCTGCTGAGGACTTCTATAACACAAACAAATATAATTATTCGTCTTTTTTCATGGGTGTCTTTTCTCTCTAGCTCTTATATAAACACTGTTTTGTGAAGCTGAAATTGTAACTTGGCTGTCAGTGTGGGGAGCCAAGGACTGTCTGAGCATCCCACGAGATGAACAAATCTCTACCTTATGTGGAGGAAGAGAAAACAGCAGGGTTAATTGATTCAGAGGTACTCAGAGCAATAAAATAGCTCAGTATGGGTTGCAGGCTTGACTAGGGATGATCAGGCATATTTTAAAACTGTTTATTGACAGAAAATCGGTGTGCAGCTAAATGAATTATTTGTTTAAATACCAGCTTTCTTTGAACAGTATCAGTTTTTCAACAAGCTTTTTCCACACCATACCCCACCCCCTAATGTCTGAAAATTCAAGTATTTCCACACTGAAATGCTGCCACAAAGTTTCATGGGATCTGTGGCTGGAAGCCTAATGCAGCAGTTCTCCTCATCTCAGTCAGGATATCTGGTTATGCTCAATTTGACAAAATGTGCTGCTCCACTGACTTCCACCCCATAGAGCAGGACAAGGAGGGCCATCTCCTGATCTCACTGGGAGGAGTGGGAGAGGTAGGCTTGGAAGCTTCTCCAGAGGCTTCAGTGACAACATTTCCAGGTACAAAGAAATATCTGCCACTATATTAGTTTTCAGCTCAGAGTTTTCAGGGTAGGGGGATAGAGGGATGGGAATACAACATCACCCTCTGTCCAGTGCTAACCTCTGCCTGTGGACATGGGGGCATGTAATGGTGAGAAAGCTCAGCCCTTGAGGAACCAGAGTGACAACCCTCTGGCAGCCAGCTCATAAAATATCTTTATCAGTCGAGAAGGAGGAAATAGCACTTAGGTCTCAATTCTAGTGCTCAATGTCATACTTATATAGATTTTCACCTATTAACAAACTCTTCTTTTTAATTCAAGTTATATCTTGTAATATAGCTTTCATTTTACCTTTCAGGTCCTGCCATACTGTTTGTATTTTTCTTCATCCATGGTTTGATTCCTGTGAAGATTATTGGCAGACACTTGTTAATTGTGGTCAGAAGTCTAGGTAGTACCTCACTCCACAAACAGTCTCAGTGCTTGCATACGGCTTTTCAGAGACCAGTATAATTTAAAATGTTGCCTACAACTCCGGTGTCAGAATCTGGCCCTCCGTCAGGAGGAGAGAGAGCAGGTTTTCCTGTGGTCAGTATTATGAGACAGACTGCTGAGTTTACTGGCTGCATTGCTTAGTTATAAGTACAGTTAATGAAATAATTAAAAAAACAAGTTTTGAGCATTTTGTTTGACATTCTTGACACATGAAATGATTCATACCTCTTTGAGTGTTTGGGTTGTCAGTGGGTATTTGTGAAAACAGCACTAAATCTGAAAAGCTTAAACGATCAATATAAATGATTGGAGCTCCAGATGCTAGTAGAAGAAGTGCGCAGTTTTTTTCTACGACTCACCATATCTCCTGAAGCTGGAAACAATAAACAAAATTTTTTTTTGGCATCTCCTCGTAGTGCACTGAAGCAAACTGTCATTGAGGCGATACAGACTCAGATTTGGATCCTTGCAGGAGGCCAGAGAAGGTCTCATTTTCCTCTCAGCAACATAAAGGCTATCCATGAGAGCCATGAATATCTGTGGTAAGGCAGAGGACTGTGGTGAGGAGAATGGAGAGAGGACCAAGTGAAGTGCCAGCATAATTTCATAGCACTGCTTGTTCATGCCCCATGTCCCACAGCAGTCTGAACTGTGCTGTCTGCTCTTCATGCTGGTGTCACAACCTTTGTGTCCAGCTCAGAAGGGCACAGATGATTAAATATTGGTGCCAATTCCACTGATCTGGAGGAAGCTTGAGGCCCACTGCATTGCCTGATGGGATAAGATGCCTAAACATAAAAGAGAAAGGAGAACTCAGATCTCATATCTGTCACTAATACTTAACTGTACAACCTGCTCAGGATAGTACTTGGAAAAAGTGAGTAAAAGAAAAAGGATTGGGCAGTACGTGCTTTCTGATACTTGGCTTCCCACTGGAAATTGAAACAAGACATTAAGCAACAGGGGTTTTCTCCCCTCAGTTGACTTAGAACAGCTGCTCATCAATTTCTGCAGTACAGAGAGGGAAAGCATAACTTTGCCTTGGGTCTGAGCAGATTTTCAGAAGCAATCCAAGTCAAACTTCCACTCAATGACTTCATTCAAAGCTGGTTTACATCATGAAGAGAAACTTTGTTTATTTATTTGTAATAACTTCAGGATTTTATGGACCAGCAAGAGGATGTAATTCATAAAACATCAGCAAACTGTTTCAAATAGCAAGGTTTTGAAATAGGCTGTGTCAAAAACTCATCAATGGAAAGAGTCTATTATTAATAATTTAAAATTTAAAAAAGAAAAGAAGGAAAATGTCTTTTATAGATGTCTTTGAACAGGAAGATTCCAAAACCTGATTTTATGCTGCAATAAAATATCTTTTTAATATGACTGAAGTAATATAGAGGCATGGACAGGCTTCCTCAAATGGCCCTGAACCTGTCCTTGAACAAAGTTGATAACTTCTTTAAAGTCTATTATCTCAAAGAAATATCACAGCATCAATGGTCTGAAATATGTCATCTCATGTGAAACAAGCAATTGAAAAAGAAAACTTTAGACAGGTAACTAAAAAACTTTGACCCTGGAAAGCAGCAGAGTCTGATCTGGTAATACTTAGGAGGAATGGAAGTTTTCTGCAGTTTTCCTGATCTGCAGGAGAGTTAAGAGACCCACTAGACCTCTGGAGATGTTCCATAACTCAGACATGACTGGAGGCTGCTGACTGGAATAAGATCACCAGTGTTCTTTCTAATCTGGCTCTTAATTTGCCGGATCACATGGCCATAATTACATCTGGTTTGTCTCCACCCATTGCTGGGAAAAATCCTGCAATGTCTTTTGAGGTCTTCAGGCAGAAGACACACAAGTGGATAGTCTGTGGCAGCCTTCAATGGGAGGAGCAGAATATGGTGAGGTGACATGGGAGAGATGGACTTGACAGCTGAGCGATGAGAACCTTTGGCCAGGCAGGGGCCATGCAAGGGCAGCATCTGCCTCCAGGTGCACCTCAGGAGGCTCTGCATGTGTGCACACCAGAGAAATGGCTAGAGTGGGCACTGGTGGATCAGAGAAGAAAGGTGGCTTAAAATAACCCAGGGCCAGGTTGTGGGAAGCTGGAGGATGGGGAAGGGAAGACTTTCGTTGATTTACTGGATCTGCATGACCGGCAGCTGCTCAGCTCTGGGAGGCTAAGAACAGAGACTGAATGTGCTCCCAGAGATTATAATGGCCAGGGCTAAAGGAGAATTCTTGGTTGCACAGTGCTGATAGAAGGATTCCAGCTTCCTTAGAAAATAGACAGTATATTGTAAAGGAGAAGTAGTCAGAAACGGGATCCCTCTGCTGAAAAACTTTCTGCGGGGCCTGGACTTGTGCAGGCTTTGAGTGAAACTGCTGAGAGGATCCTCAAATGGACAAGAAATAGAAATAGGAAAAAGTTTAGAAGTAGATAATGAATAGGGGGGGAAAAAATGAGAGGATTAAACAAAGCAAGATAGCAAAACACTGCATCTCCAGACAAATGCCAGGAATTTGAGGACCATGTCAAAGCAGTTTTCAGACTTAACAACCAGTTTTTTTGCCAGGTGGATTTTCTATTTTTATTTTAAATTTGTATATTTATTTATATTGTTCTGTAGGTTTATTTTTAAGATGCAAGTATTAGTCTTATTATGTATTGATATAAGAACTTAAATACTGGTTATGTAATTATTTTGAAATTCAGAGAGATGCATGAGGCAGCACTGTTTGTTGTGTCTGGGGCTAGCAAAATTTAGGAGGGTTGGACTACAAATCATCCTGCTGGACAATGAGGTGGACGTTGTAAAGTATATAAACTCCAAATTCTCCAGTACAGAAATATCCAAAGGACAATTTCTACAGAGCTTGCTTATTAGTTGGAAACATGAAAAATTGTCCATCATGTTCCCAGACTGTGTTGAAAATATCAAGTTTTCCTCAAACAATGCTTCAAGGGAAAGGACAGTTATGGGGGAAGTTTCACTGGTTCTTGGAAAAATATGGTTAGAATCTGAAGGCAGAGACCATAAGGTGAAAAGGAAGGCTGAGCAGAAAAGTAACAGGAAAGAAGTAAGAAGAGTAGCAGAATAACAATGTTACACTTCTAAAAAGTAAATTATTAAACTAAAAGGATAAATGCATCAGCTTTCAGAAGATAAGGTATGAGGTCATCAGCCCAGCTGCTGCCAAAGCATCAGCCCAGACCAATGAAATTGCCTTAAAAGCAGACTCTAATTCAAAGAAAATATATATGTAGGGTACATGTGGTTCATACTTAGTGTAATGTGGGATGCACTCAAGCAGGACTATTGTGTTCTCAGAGTGGTTCCTGGCTAGAGGAACTGAGGCTGAAGCTGCTCTTTGAGTTGCTTTCAAAAGCATATCAATTGTGGTGCACGTGTGAGGTGGGAAACATTTTCCTCTCTGCATGTTTATTAGGTCTGGAGACTGGCACATATGTTATTGGTATTAAAGATGTGACATGGCCACAAGTCTTGGGACAGTACCAGCTCATGGATCACAGCACGCAACCGCTTGGTCCTGACCTCTTTGAACTATGGCAGTTGGCATCATACAGGCACTTTTTGCAGGATATGATTAGAATAAAAAATACTCTCAGTAAATTGAACAGGTGGTCTGAAGTCTTCAAGATGAAATGTAGTAAAGAAGAAAGAAATATGTTAGATGGCTTAAGAAGAATCTAGGAACACAGAAACAAGATAAGAATTATTTTGACTGCAGCAATATTGTAGAAAGTGATCTGGAGGTCATAGGCAATCACAATACCATGACCTGCTGATGCAGTCTTAGGAAAAAAGCAAATATTATTCTTTGGCCCTTCACCTGGAATGTCTTACCAGTGAAAAAAGTAGTAAGTGTTCTGCTTTAGGCTACACGGGTAAGGCCTCAGCTGGTATACTCTGCTTTGGGAACCACACTTCAAGAAAGATGTAGACAAATTGAGGAGAGTGCAAAGGAGGGCAGCAAGAATGATCAGAGGTTTAGAAAACATGACCTACAAGAAAAGGTTGAAAGAACTGGGTTTGTTTAGTCTAGAAAAGAGAAGACTAAGCATGAGGCTCAAGGGGAGAGGGAGGAAGGGATAACAATTTCCCAATATATAAAAAGTTGTTATGAAGAGGACAGTGATCAATCATTTTCCATGTCCACTGGGGACAGAATGTGAAAAAGTGCACTAACTGGAGCAAAGAAGATAGATTAGACAATTTATTAATTCCAGGCTTATTGAACAGACTACCCAGAGAAGTTCACTGAAGAATCTTCATTTTCAAAAGGGGTTATCCAAAACACCTGTGAGGTATGGTCTTTATGTACTTAGAAGTAATTTGTGTGCTAATCTTTCTTATCCATTCAAACAGTGTGTCCTGTTCCCATTCACATGGGAAGCAGGGCTGTTCCTAGCATTGTCATCATATAATCCTTGGAGCTTTATCACCAAAGATCCATGTAGTAACCATGACAAATGTATTGGCGTTTGAAGTAGATGAAGACTTCAAAAGTTGTGTATCATGGTACTCTATCTCTAAAACTTAATGTGACAATGCTTCAGGATACTTAACTTGTCACTGCATTGTAGCCTTGTATTTTGGGTATACCAGCTGTATTGAGTTTGCACAGCCTGGTTTTTGGTAGCAGTGAGAGAGCTACAGGAGTGGCTTCTGTGAGAAGCTGTCAGAAGCTTACACCATGTCCAGCAGAGCCAATCTCTGGACAGCTGCAAAGATGAACGTGCCGCTGGCCAAGGCTGGGCCAATCAAAAGTGGTGGTAATGTCTCTGTGATAGCAGATTTAAGAAGAAAATCTAAACAATACAGGTGGCGCAGTTTTAATTTTCACCAGAGCAGAGTGGGGTGAGAACATGTGAGAGGAACAACTCTGCAGACACCAAGGTCAGTGCAGAAGGAGAGGCAGGAGGTGCCCCAGGCGCTGGAGCCAAGATTCCCATGCAGGCCGTGGTGAAGGCCGTGGTGAAGCAGCTGTGCCCCTGCAGCCCATGGAGGCAACGGGGGTGCAGAGATCCACCTGCAGCTGTGGAGGAGCCCACGCTGGAGCAGGTGGATACCTGGAAGGAGGCTGTGATCCTGTGGGAGACCCATGGAGAGAGAGCCCTGCTCCCAGGCTGGAGGACTGTCCTTGGAGAACTGCACCCCTGGAGGAGGGACCCACACTGCAGCAGTTTGAGGGGGACTGCTGCCCGTGGGATGGACTCACGTTGCAGCAGTTCACAGGGAGCTGTTGCTGGTGAGATGGACTCACGTCGGACTGGTGAACTGCCTCCTGTGGGAGGGACCCCACAGTGCAGCGGGAGAAGCCACGGATGATGGACCAAAACCCCATTCCCTGNCCTGTGCTGTTGGGGTAGGAGGTAGAGCTGGGAGGAGAGAGTAGGGGGGAAGGTGTTTTCTAAGGGCTCATTTTACTTCTCATTATCCTGTTCTGTTTCTGTTAGTGTGATACATTCACTTTCATATCTTTAAGCTTGAGCCTGTTTTCCTGTGACCTCTCCTGGTCCCTATCTGTCGTGGGTGTCTGGCATCCAGCCACGGTCAACCTAAGACACAGCAAAAGCCCTAATTTCTCTAAAAAATGCTTGGACATCATTTAAGAATTCTTCCATAACTAGTGCTTTCAAGTCTTGATGTAACCTTGCAAAACCTTACTTCCTCCAACCCAGATTTGTATCAATGATGTGTGGGGATTTTTTAATATGCTGCTATCTGATCAGATTTCTGTCTTTCAAGAGAATCACCTCAATTTACACATTCATGCTTTTTGGCATCTCTAATGTGGTTGCCATCAAGGCCACCCATGCAATTGGTATCGCCTCTCTGGAAAAGAATAAGATGAAGATAGTAATTTCATGTAGTCCCTAAGGTCAGTAAACATTAGTACTTGATCATGGATGACTTGACCTGTGTGGGAATTAAGTACCCAAATCTGGAAAAATTTGGGACAACCTTCTAGTACATCCTGTCTCATGAAAATGTCCTACTCTTACGTAAACTCACAAGCTCTATAAATAGCTGCTAGGGCAGCTCAGTTATCACAGACCAGGTACTAAGATTGTTTCCTCTAATCAGATCAAGCAAATTTTGTGAATTAAATTTAGGTTTCTTGGTAACAAGGAATGAGTAAAGGGAAATTTGGATGCAGAATCAAAATGGCAACATTGGTACATGGGAAGACTATATATGGCATAATTACTACACAGAGCAAAATCTTAATGAATCTTATCCATTGAACAAAACAAAAATTTTTTAGTGTGGTGGTAACTCTTAGACAACACAAGCTGGGTCTCAAGGCACAGAGCTTATGGAAGGAGGTACACATAGTTAAATTTCTAAAGGAAAACAGACTTTTAAAATCTTATTTTGACCATTCTAAATCAACTGGAAATAACTTCAAAACCAGTTTTCTTCTTTTATCATTTTTGGTAGACATCCTCCCATCATTTATGTTTAATTGTCAACTAAATTAGCTGAAAATTTTATTTGTCACCATAACTTGTTATGGTGACTTAAGATTCTGCTCCTGACTCACCTCTTCAAAAAATTGTTTGTGCTTCACCATTTTGTAATAAAAATAACCAAAATAATACATATATTTACGTTAGACAAATGAAACATTTTTCTTTCAGTTGTTAACATAACTCCAAAATCAGCTTATTGAGCTTACTGACTGCATAGTATGTGACCTATATATGATAAACATTTCAATAATATAGATACAATACAGATTAATAAAAAGGTAGTATTGTTAATTTCATGTTTGTTTTAGAATTGCTCCTAAAGCTGGCCTGAAGCTTAGCTGTGAAAGCTGCACCTTTTCTTCATGCACTGCACAGCTTTGCACGAAATGGTAAATGTAACTAGAGTCCTGTCAGCTGTAATTACATCCAAAGGCTGTTGGACACTGAAAAGTTTCCTCTCCTGGATCATTTAAGTTAGAGAATTGATCCTGCTTCATCTCTTAAAACGTGTGCTTGACTGTTCTCTTCCTAATGTAAACAGGTTTTAAGCAGTCTGGGTATTTTTCCCCCTGTGATGATAGCCAGAGGAATGATGGCACGCTGTAGGAATATGTGCAGGTTGGGCAAAGCCAGCTGAGGGGGTTAGTCTATTCAGTGACTAGCAGGGGTCACATAGCCTGCTTGCTTCTACCTCTGCCTTCAAACAGGACCCAAAGTGACACTGGGGACATTTTCATTTCCTGCCTGTAGCATTTCTGATACATCTTAGATACTCTAACTGTGAATGACAGGAGCTGAATCATCTTATAAGTCTTATTAGGGTTTCTCAGGGGGCAGGCAACAGAGGGAAAATGAATAGGTTCAGAAGCACTGGGAGAGTTGAGTGGCAATACAGGCAAGGAGGCAGGCAAGAGAAAATAAACACCAATAAACATCAGATTATTTTTACTTCTGTTTGTGATGGGAGAGAAAACCCCAGGACCAGCAGAAGGCTGATTGCTTTTTTTGCAAATTGCTCCCTTAAATCCAGTCAAAAGCTTTACCATAGTAATTTCCACAGCAGCATCAGACTTTTCAAATGCTGGTGCAGAAACCCTCTTCAGTCCCTCTCCCTGGGGCTGCTTGCACAGCTATCATACACAGTGATGGCTTTGCCTGTTCTGCACCATCTTGCCTGCCTTGCCCAGATGTGGGCAGATATTCCTGTGTTTGCCTTCCAAAATATCTCCCCTGCAGCTTTGGGACACAATATGCCTCTTTCTCACTGGGGTCTGCAAAGAAGATATCTTGTTTAAGTTCACATGCAGAATTGCTTCCCCAGCAACACCTCAGCTTGGATAAGGCAGTCACATCATTTTTGAGTTTTCTGAGACTTTTATTTTTCCACACAAGCATCCCCTGCCCTTGAAGAGCACCTCACCTAGTGTCTGCGAGGCTTCTGCTTCTTGTTTGACATCCCTTATTTACAAAGCAAACAAAATGTTCCTTTTAACACACATCATGCAAAGTTTATTAATGAAGAAAACAATCCCAGGGGGTCAACCCAGGGAACCTTTGAAACCTGCCAGCAAAAACTCTTCAAACGCTCAACGCGTCAGATCCTCCAAAATGATATTTCACACAATGAAGTAAAAATAATATTTTTCTTTCAGCCTTTCCAGCCGCTTTTGTGGAGAGCAGACAGAAATTATTTTCTTACTCTGCTCCCAGAGCAGAGATCTGTATGAAGCTGCGTTTATTTGTTTAACACGATGATTTCATCCTAAATGTCTTGACAGCAAATAGTTGGTGGTTTAATAAAGGCTCTTTGAAAAAACGGCCTGAGTAATTATTTGTACAGGGAAAATGTGAAGTATGTGGCTCTCAGGAGGAGAGAGAAATGCCTGTTGTGATTAGGGAGTGCAGGGAGGACCCTAAAATCCTCTCTGTCTGCCAGAGTAAGAACAGTGACTCCTGTGGCTCTGTTTCCTCATGGCCACCAAGTTGAACTGCTGCAGCAGACCATGGGATTGAAAGTGGTCAGATCTTGTTATTAACAAGTGACCGATATGCCCAAAAACCAGGCCTTGCAAAACTACGACAGCCCTCCAAAGCAAATGCTCTTAATGAAGATAAAAGGTCTGCTGTTTGTGCGGTACTGTTTGATTATGAAAGTAATAAATTAATGATAAACAGACTTGGGACTGTCTGGTGAGCTGTGTGATGATCAGCAGAGAAAAATGTGTGCTAAAATTTGAGAGGACCATTTCTTCATCAGCTGCAAATCCTAGCAATCAAAGAGTCCCTGAATAGTCCACATGCACCTGTTATCTTTGCAGAGGCATCTCTCAGGGAAACGCTGGAACAAAGAAGATCTCACATACCACATCAGTGTATGTACACAGATGGGAAGTAGTCAACACAGTTTTGGAAATCAGTGATGTGAGGTTCCAAATGGGGAACTTCCTTCCAAAAGGTATACCAATATTAAATATCAGATACATGTGATCTGGGTTATTTTCTAAAGACATAGTATGGTTCACATTTGCTGTTTGATTTACAATTGAAAGCAACTGGTTCAACTGGTTCTTAATTTAGCATCTCTGTGGCTGAGCAAACATGCAAAAGGGGCCAAATTCAAATCTGAGTCAGGGGCTTGGGGTAAAATCTGGGTTTTATTTATATATGTGCTTTTACAGTGACAGATTCAGTGTCATTTGATCTCAGTAAGTATTTCTAAATTCTGTTGTGATTTGCCATGTACAGACTAAGGAATATAGACCATACCACATACAGACTAAGATTGCAGACACTATCCTCTAATGTTAACAGGTTTTTTAAAAAGTTAATAGATTTGTAAAATATTTCATGTATGGTATTTGCAGTTTCCAGTAGCTGTTGGTAACAATTATAGAGCCATGTGGTGGGGCTCTGTTACATATGTATAAGCATGTAGTAAGGTGAAGGCATGGCAATGAGGCATGGTCTGATTCATCAAACGTGGCAATAGAGTTGTCCGACCGGTATCACCATTTAAACAAGATTTTATTAGGAGTACAAATATTTTATAACAATAAAAAAGAAATCTTGTGTCCATAAAGCCATTTGTGAGTATTTTAGTTGACTTTTCTCATTCTACTAAAGGCATTAAACTAACAGTTACTGAAATTTCAAACAGAGTTAATTGAGGACTTCAGTGGGTTCAAGCTTTTATCCAAGGATCACTGAAACATTTTGAAGTGAAAAGTAGTTGTGGGCTATGGTTTATCTGCTCAATATGGTCACATTGTGCAATGTAGTTTCCAGGATGAATGGAATCAGTGAGACTACAAAATTCAATACTGACTATGTGATATTCATCAAAACATATTACTACTTATAATTACTAGTTATGATCTGTATAATAATTTCCAGCAGAAACCCAGATAATTAAAAGAAGAGACCCAAACAATGTGATTGTATTTAACTTTTAAAATGTGGAATAACACTTTATACATTAAATAAAATTGTAAATAGGAGGAGGAAAAGAGTTTAAAAGATGAGAGAGCTAGAGTGCAAAACTACTGTATGTTCTTTCAGAAGTATGTTGTGGACTATCTTCATGCTTTGCTCAAAAGCAGTGCAAGCGCATCTGGAATCTGGTCTCTAATCTGCAGTTTTTTGCAACATGAACTACGTACTCCTTCCTCTGCAGAAGCAAATGAAAATCAGAGTTTACTGAACACTACTCATTGGGCACTCAGACCAGCAAACACAGGGGAGGTGAATGGACTCGGAGACACATCCAGCAACATCTGTCTGGTGTTTGCAAGCTCAGGGAGATGCAGCAGGGAGGATACTCCAGGTATTTATAATATAAACTCTGCAATAATCTAGGAAAAAAGCCCCTCCTTGATGATTTCTATAATTTTATTAATATTTTATTAATATTTTTAGAGCTGTCATCCATGGATAACTTACTAAAATCATAGCATTTTCTTTTCACATTCACAAACCAAGAAAATCTGCTTTGTAATATCTTGGTTGATGATAGCCTTGGCTGCAGTCATCATAATACTGAGGAATCTGGGACTCATTTGAGTACACTGAAGGTTAGTACTAGGCAAAAATGTTAGGTTTGAGGATGTTTTAGACGAGTAAACTTCAGCTCACTCAGAGCTCTTTGAGTGATTGAGAGGGTTGCCATGGTAAGATTCCACAGAGGACAGAGAAGCTAGCAAGTGCTGGGAGTTTTTCCAAGGATGCTCTCCCTGATAACCTTCTATACCAAAGTAACCTGCTTGGTTGTTGTGGATGAGGGGTGGATCTTACCTACTTGGATTTCTGCAAGGCTTTTGATACTGCTTACCACAGCCTCCTCCTAGAGCAACTGTTGTGTTATGGTGTGACAAGTGGTGCATGTGGCGTGTGATCAGCTGGCTGGCGGGTGGCACTGAGAGGGTGCTGGTAAATAGCTCCT
Organism: Atrichornis clamosus; assembly: GCA_013400975.1. Classification (NCBI taxonomy): domain Eukaryota; kingdom Metazoa; phylum Chordata; class Aves; order Passeriformes; family Menuridae; genus Atrichornis; species Atrichornis clamosus. The sequence goes on from WBMZ01002066.1 coordinate 62,973, forward strand.
TTACAAACTGGCAACCTGTCACACTTGGGGCCCCCAGGGTCAATATTGTGCCCAGTGCTGTTTAGTATCTTCATAAGTGATCAATCAGAAGGTATCAAGTGTGACCGGATGAAATTTGCCAGAGATAAAAACCTGCAAGAGGAAATGGACACTTTGTGAGGCACACCCTGCAGGAAGACCTGGATAGTCTGGAAGAGTGGGTTAATGAGAACCTTACAAAGTTCAACAATGATGAGTGTAAGGTGTTCTTTATTGAATACCTGGGAAAGCCTATTCCAAGAGTGCAGCATGGGCTGGGATCTGCCCATTTGGGGAGCATTTCTGTGGGCAGTGACGTGGGATTCTGGTGGACTATGCTCACTATGAGTGACCAGGGCACTGCTGTGGTACAGAAAGGTGACAGGAGGCTAGGTGTCATCGAGGGTGTGGTGGGTTTGTGTTT
>WBMZ01002067.1:0-18744 GCA_013400975.1 Atrichornis clamosus
CTGGGTGATCTTCAGAGGTCCCTCCCACCCTGACTACCCCATGATTGCGGGATTCTGGGAACTCTGCTCTCTCCGAGACAAAAACCTGGGATAATTCCCAACGCAGCGTTGGTTTGTGTCCCACTCAGCCCGAGGAGGGAGCACAATCTGTTCCCTCCGCGCCGTTAATGGCCCGTCCCGCGGCCCAGGGATGCGAGCTTGTGATGTAAAGAGCCGGTATTGTTTGCTTAACAGTCAAGTGACAAATTATTTAATTAGCACATATGCCATTTGTCTCCACAGCTGTGTTCATCAGTCTAATTGCAAAGCAGCCTTAATTTATTGCGCCTATATTGCTCCCTAATACTAACACGGTAATTATATGCTTCCATTAGCCCACTACACCCTATGTAAGGAGAAAAAAAAAACAGGAAAAAAGAAGATTAATTCCTCCACACGATGTATCTCTCCACCGGCAAAGGTATGGATCACTCGCGGGGAAGGGAAGTTTAGGTAGCAGCTGGAAAAATGGCACTTTTTCCGGGTGTTTTCCTCCTAGACACCTCCTTTAAACTTTTTATTGCCGGAATTGCCAGAATTTGTCCGTTTGGGCTTTGTTTTGGGAAGCGTTTCCTCGGGAGCACAACCCTGCTTTGAGATCTCCACCTGCTGGAGAAATCCCAGCACACACAAAGGAGCCTCCGGCTGCGGGAAAACTCTGACTCCGTGGCAAAATCCGCTTTTCCTCCTCCTCCTCCTCGCCGGTTGAGCTGCTCCGGGCCGCGAAGGAAGCGGCTCTTGCCCCCTGTCTCGCCTGGAGGCATTTCCCCCTTCCCAGGTTGGAGTGGGGCCGGGTTTTGGCCCTCTGGGGCGCTCTGCTCCGTGCAGGAGATGTCCCAGCTCTCCACAAGGCGAGAGAATTTGGTGACACATTTCTTTCTGGCAACTTTTTGGGAACCATCCCAATTTTCTTGCTCTGAGCAACCTGGAACAGTGGAAGGTGGCAGAGGGTTGGAGCTGGATGAGCTTTAAGGTCCCGTTCAGCCCAAACCATCCTGGAATTCTGTGACTCTGGGATTCCCAAATAATGACATCTTTAACAGGAGACAAAGCTGGGAGCCAAAACTCCCCTCGGGAAGGCTGGGGCTTCCCCTGAGGAGTGACTGGCATCAGGATCTGGGAATGCCGCTGTCCCAAAGCAAAGCTGGAGCTGAGCCGGCCGGAGAATCCCGGGGTGCTCAGGGAATCTTGCCCCGCCTGCACCAGTGCGGGCTAATCCTTTCTGAGTCCACCGAAAGGAAAGAAAGATGATAAATGGGGACTGCTGTTAACTCGGGAAGGGGAGCAGCCGCCTCAGATCCTAAATCAGCCAAACAGCTGCCGAGTTTCTCTTCGTCGGGCACAGCAGTTCAGAGCACCCCCAGCTCCGGAGCGCACGGCTAAGCCGGGCTGAAGGCAGGGGATTTAAACAGATGCCCCTCTCTAAGCCGGGTTTAAGCCCCCTGAAGGGCTGAGGAGCTGCCGAGGGCGGTGGCAGCTGGAGGAGCCCCTTCCTTCCCGGGCCAAGCCTTTCCCTTCCTTGCCCATCCTGGTTTCCCCCCGGCTGTCCTGGCCGGGATCTCCAGCCCTCAGGAACAAACTCCTGCGGTTTGAAGTGCCAGCTCCAGCTCAGCTGTTGGGGAAAGGGGGCTCGGTTTGATGCAGCCGTGCCCCGAGGGTGGGTGAGGAGTCGCTCCGACCCGAGCACACCCCAGAACTGCCCCCTCTCCCCCCCAGAAGATGATGTTGGTGACAAGGCACGAAAGGCGAGGCCACCTCTCGCACGTTCCCCCCCGAGGGACTTCCAGGAGGGCGAAAATCCCCCCGAGGTGAAGCAGAGCCACGGGAAAGGGGGAAAGGGCAGAGGAGAGGGGCCGCGGCCGCGCTCTCAGGTGGCTGCTCCAGCCCTGCCTCCCGCCAGACGCCAAATCCAACCCGGCAAATGCAGCTCCATTCTTTTTCCCCCCTTTTTTTTCTTTCTTTCTTTTTTTTTTTTTTTCAATGCGGGCTACAAGGCTACTGCCAAAAACATATCCAGCACAATCAAACATCAGATGGTGACTCCTTTCCCACAGCTTGTGTGAGTGAAAACAGTGAAATTATACCCATGTTTTAGCGGCGAATCCCCTGGTGTTCGAGCGAGGCAAGCCCAGCACAGGGCTCTTGTTCTCCTGCTTTTTGTTCCTGGACTTGCACTGTTTTTAGCACTGGACACCATTCAGCCCCCATTCAGCATTGTATGTCACTTCACATATGGTTCATCCGCTCCAAATGTGTGCATGTACCCAGAAAATGCAGCTTTTCATTATGTATTCTCTATGTAACAGAAAAGATTAAGATGTAAGCCCAGTGAATGCAGCAGGAATTAGTTGGACAGATGAATAAGGGAAAAATGAATCTGGAATGACGGCGGATTTAGTCTAATGATGGTGGGAGGGCGTTAAGAACTTGGTGGTAGGTTTCAGCCCTTTTAATCCCAGCCTGTGTGTGTATTTTGGCAGGAGAAATGTTTCTTCAGAACTCCAGCCAGAGGGATACAGTAAAAACACTTTTAACCCGATCCACATGAAAGGCATCAAAATTGTCAGGCACCACAACGCCTGCCCTGCCTGCAACTGCTCCCGGATTTTGGGCCCCGTTGTTGCAGACCCCTCACTCTCAGACAATATCGATAAACCCCCCACCTTAATGAAAGCCTGGAATATCAGCCCTGAATTTATGCCTCTCATTCCGTCCTTCCTCCTCTCGAGATATAATTTCCATGGATATCCACTAATGAGGAAGCCTTTGATGAAACGAGGAGAGGGGATTTCGGTTGCAAAAGGAGAATTAAAGGACTGCCTGCTAAAGTTTCCTGACACCCTCTGCCCACAAATATTCCCCTAAAATATTCCTGACATTGAGTTAAAGATACGTTAAAAATTCAGACGTTTGTGCCCGAAGGAAGGAGGCTGGGAAGTGTCAAGGCTTGAATAAACAGAAAAGCAGCTCACTTGATATCGGCCTTTTCCAGTGTTTTTCAGAAAACCAGGAGGGAAAGAAATCCCGGCCTTAAATGGGAACATTTGGAGTTAAGCTCACTTCCTACAACAGTTTTCACAGGGAGAAAGAGATATTTTTTTCTTTTTTTCGGATTGAAAATCAGCAATTTGCATCACAATGGAGATATTTCAAAAGTATAAACACAAAAGGCTGCAACTTCAGAGACTCCTCGGTCAGCTGCGTTCCGGGGTTTCCAGCACATCCTCTCCTAACGCCCCGGGAAAGGGAGATTTGCTCCTTCCGAGCATCGGTAAGGGATTCTCGGAGCTGCCCAGGGCAAAAAGGATTTCCTTTGGTGACTTCTGTTCCCTCCTTCCCCGCGAAGAAAACCCCGAAAACTTGAAAGGCACCATTTGAATTTTCTTTCTTTTTTTTTTTTTTAATTTTGGATAAAATTTAATTTGATCAGATTTCACTGAATAACTTTTCCCCACTTAAAAAATAAAAATAAATTAATCTGAGCAGGAAAACCTCCCGGAAAGAACAATTCCTTCAGGCTGGCACCAGAGACATTCTGACACATCCAGTGCACGTGGGGCTCTGGTGGCTCTCATCTGTCCCTGTTGAACATTGGCACCCTAAAAAATTAGGAAAAAAAATTCTCCCCCTGTGTCCAGTAAATTTTAATTGAAAATTTAAAAAAAGATTTTAAAATCCTGGTAGCATTTTTAAAAATACCCCCAGCCTCCCCACGCAAGGATTTTAAGGATTAATCCCTCTAAGCAGCTGAATAAAAACCTTTCTAGTTCCTGAGTAGGAAATTAATAAATATATGGTCCTTTGAAGAAATTATTTCCTTTTGAAAAGGAGATATAAATAATATAAACATGAGTTTACATTTTGTTCCAATTCTTCAATATTAGAAGGTCAAAAGGTGCCAGTTTTGTCCTGAAAAATGTCACCACCAAACCAGGGGGATTCTCTTTGGGTGGTGATCACAAAACTTGGAGTTGCCGCATTTGATGTTTACACCAAATTTCACCATTCTGTCAAAATTTCCAAAACTGACCCAAACCAGACAAACCAGTGAATTTTACAGCACTTTTCTCACTCTCTGTGAAGAGTCACATCGTGCCCTACAGCTGGTTTAACTCCATTAAATCAGGCTCAATTTTAGGCTCTTTCCTCACAGATTCAGGTTTAAATTTAGAGCCAGAGCAGAAATTCCAGCTTTGCCTCAGACCCAACGAAGACTCATCATGAGCTGCAACTGCTTTAAATTCCATTAAATCTGGCTCCTGTTTTGCCTCTTTCCCCACAGGTTTGGATTTAAAATTTAGAACCGGAGCAGAAATTCCAGCTTTGCCTCAGACGTGGCCATTCCCTGTCGGTGCTGGAGCCTCCGCAGCCTCTCGCTGTGCCAAACCCAGGGCTGGAGTGTGGAAAATCCAAAACCAAACTCACATGGAGGAGCAAGAACTCCTCCCAAAGAGGGGAGGGCTCTGTGCCTTGGCCTGTTATCCCGTATTATCCCACATTTACTTCTGCTCCTCTTCCTCTCCCAAGGGAATGGGGAAGCAGCAGCGCCTTCCGGAGCGCCCGGGGGTACCAAGGGTGTCCCGGATCCTCCTGCAGCTCCCTGTTCTCCCGGCTGCTTTCCAGGCCACTTCTAATATTTCATTTATGCTGGTTTAGTCCTGGGGTTAATTTTCCAACTTCCACAGCTTTATTTGTGTTTCTCCTACTTGTGCTCCTGGACATTTTTAGGGTTTTTTTCACAGTAGAGGTGGTAACCGTGGTTTGAGTGGCAATTCATGGAGTCACAATTCCTTCTTAAAGCCAAGGACAACTTGGAGGTTGCAGGTTCCTCCCACAGGGTTTGTCCCCAGCCGGCTCCTCCCAGGCGTTATCCTGAGCTGCTGAAGTGATGGAGAAGATCCCACAGGCTGATCTGAACCAGGAAAACCAGCAAATGTGAATCGAGGAGGGCACAAAACCAAGGAAGGCTGGGATGGCAGGGGCAGGATTGAGATGGAGACTGAGGGCAGAGCTCCCGGGGCTGCAGCTCCTCCCCAGGGACAGCTCCAATCTCTGCTCCCTGGGACAGGGACAGCACCCAGGGAAGGGCTGGAGCTGTGCCAGGGCAGGGTCAGGCTGGAGAGCAGGAAAAGGTTCTTCCCCCAGAGGTGCTGGGCACTGACCAGGCTCCCCAGGGAATGGGCACGGCCCCAAGGCTGCCAGAGCTCCAGGAGCCTTTGGACAACGCTCCCAGGGATGCACGGGCTGGGGTTGGTGGGGGGTCTGGGCAGGGCCAGGGGTTGGGCTGGGTGATCCCTGTGGATCTTTCCAACTCATCATCCAATTCCATGATTCCCTGTTCCATCTGCCACGCACATGGTGGGTCCTGATACCACAAAATGTTCCTTGGCATCAGCCCGGGAAGGCCTGGAGTCTAACACAACCACAAAATCCCGGACTGCTCTGGGCAGGGAAAGGCCTTAAAGCTCAGTTCATCCCAACTCCCTGCCATGGGCCACCTTCCACCTGCTCCAAGTTTTCCAACCCTGTTCCCAGTCCCTGCCTTCAGTCTCTGTTCGCTCCCAGCTTCCCTGGTTGTGTGCAGGCCCGGCAGGTGGGATTTGGGATTGTCCCTCTGCACACTGAGGTCCCTCCATGACTGACCCTGGAGTAGGAGCCTCAAAAGCAGTGATCAAAACGTGGTTGGACACTGAGTTTCCTGGATCATGGAATTTTCTTGACATTAGGGTCTGGTTTCAAGGACAGGGAGAGGCTTTCCCGGCTCCTGTTCATCCACACACCTCCCACCTCCTGGAGAGATGCCGGAGATCAACCCAAGGCTAAAACGCTCTCTGTGAGAAGAGACATCAACATGGGCTCTGGAATTCTGTAATAGGCATTCCAAGGGAGGGAACTGACCCTTTTGGGAAAGGGGTCCCTCCACAAACCCCTATGGAGTCCAGGGGCTCTGCAAATTCATGGTTCCTCCAAAAACTTGAGTGTCTTGAAAGCAGGAAAAACAGAATCAAAGAATGATGGAATCTCCTGAGCAGGATGGGATTGTCCAGTGCAGCCCCTGGCCCTGCACAGACACCCCAACAATCCCACCCTGTGCCTGGGAGCGTTGTCCAGACGCTCCTGGAGCTCTGGGAGGATGATCCAGCCCCACATCCCTGCAGGTAAAACAGGCCTTTCCCAGAGGGAGAGCTGGGACTGGGTTCCACACTTGGTTTCTGTGTTTCACTTGGAGCTGTTCTGTGCCCTCATGACCAACAGAGCCCTTCCAGTGACTCCAGGTGTTCATCCCATGGGAATGGGACCATTTCCACCCTCAGTGCTCCAGGCAGGTGCAAAGAGCCAGACAAGTCCTGTCTGTACCCGGCAGGCAGCAAAGGACCCCATCCCAGGAACGCTGCAGGTACCAGGAGAGATAATATGGAAGAGATTTTACATCACAAAATCTTAATGGGAGGTGCTTTATTTTCCCCACAAAACCTGTCCTGACATTCAGCTTTTGGATCTGCTCCCATCTTCCCAAAGTTGTGTCCTGGGCACAAAGGGACTCCCTTTCCTCATGTTCCTAAAAGGCAGAAGGGGTGTCCACATTCCTGGACCTGGAAAAAGTGGATGCACCCAGAGGATGATGAGGGAAAGGTGCCATTTTGGCTGCTGGTGCTGCCTACCCCAGGGAGGTCTGGGGCAGGAGAATTTTTGGAGCCTCCACATCTCACCTTTCCCTCCCACCGGGAGCCTGGAATATCACCAAAGTATTGGATCCTCAGAGCTGCACAAACTGCTGAAAGTCACCGCGAATTTGAATTGGTCTAAACCTCCCCAGATCCCAATTCCTTAACCTCAGGAAGCAATTCCTGAATTCAGCATCTGACTGGTACAGCTGAGGGACTTCTGGTATAGGAGGAAAACCTGGGAAAGCTCTCATCTGTCTTTTCCAGGAAATAAGATTGTTCTTCAGGTTCAGGTGAAATCACAGAATCCCAGGATCCCTGAGGTTGGAAAAGCCCTCCCAGCCCACGGAGTCCCAGCTGTGCCCCATCCCCACCTTGTCCGCAGCCCAGAGCTCTGAGTGCCACGTCCAGGCCTTCCTTGGGCACCTCCAGGGATGGCAACTCCAAACCTCCCTGGGCAGCCCCTGCCAAGGCCTGACCACCCTTTCCATGAGGAAATTCCTCCTGCTCTCCAACCTGCCCCTGCCCTGGCACAGCCTGAGGCTGTTCCCTCTTGTCCTGTCATTTGTTTCCTGGGAAGGGCCCCCCTGAGCCTCCTTTGCTCCAGGCTGAGCCCCCCCCGCTCCCTCAGGAGTTTCCCAGCCCCTTCCCAGCTCCGTGCCCTTCCCTGGACACGCTCCAGCCCCTCCAGGCCTCTCCTGCAGGCCCAGAACTGGACACAGCCCTGAGGGGCCTCTCAGTGCCCAGCACAGGGGACAATCCCTGCCCTGGGACAGCCCAGGGCCATCGGCCTCTGGCCCACTCGGACACCGGGCAGTTCCTGTGGTCGTGGGGCAGAGGCAGAGGGGGAAAATCTTCCCAGGGCAGCAGGAAGGGATAAGGCTCCACTTTGGGATCACCCACGCTGCAGATGGAGAGTGCCCCGGCAGCAGTGACCTCTCTGGGGACAGCAGAATGTCCCCAGGCCACTCCAGCTGCTGTTCCAGGGATCATCCCCTGTAGGAGAAATGACCTTGTGTCCCTGGTGTCCAGGGAGCTCCCCTGGCACTGACTTGACCATCACCTTTTAATAATACTGCAAAGATTACATTGATTTTCCGGCCTCTAATCACATGGAATATTTCATCCATTATGGAGCAGCGAGGTTGAAAGCCTTGGCTTGCTTATTGAATTTGAGCAGGCAGACAATTCCCAGCAGAGCTGGAAAACCTGATGTGTGTCATCCTGGGAGCCCACAGGGAGCAGCCCAAACTGGGGCTCTCCTACTCCTGCTTCAATGGCTCCATCTCCAGACTGGCACAGACTGGGACAGACTGGGACAAGCAAAGCTCAACCCACAGAGCCAGGCTGGGAAAATGCAGTGCTGCACTCAAAACTTGTTTATTTTTCCCCCAGACTGGTTTGGGTGGGAGGGACCTCAAAGCCCATTCAGAGCCACCCCTGCCATGGCAGGGACACCTCCCACTGTCCCAGGGTGCTCCAAGCCCTGTCCAACCTGGCCTTGGACACTTCCAGGGATCCAGGGGCAGCCACAGCTTCTCTGGGCACCCTGTGCCAGGGCCTCCCCACCCTCCCAGGGAACAATTCCTTCCCAATATTCCATCTATCCCTGCCCTCTGGCAGTGGGAAGCCATTCCCTGTGTCCTGTCCCTCCATCCCTTGTAAAAAGTCTCTCTCCACCTTTCCTGTTGGCTCCTTCAGCTCCTGGAAGGCCGCACTGAGGTCACCCCAACGCCTCCTCTTTTTCCAGGCTGAACAATCCCAATTCACTGAGGCTGGAAAAGCCCTCCCAGCCCACGGAGTCCCAGCTGTGCCCATCCCCACCTTGTCCCCAGCCCAGAGCTCTGAGTGCCACGTCCAGGCCTTCCTTGGGCACCTCCAGGGATGGCGACTCCACACCTCCCTGGGCAGCCCCTGCCAAGGCCTGACCACCCTTTCCANAGGGATGGCGACTCCACACCTCCCTGGGCAGCCCCTGCCAAGGCCTGACCACCCTTTCCAGGCAGGAATTCCTCCTGCTGTCCAGCCTTGTCTTTCCAGCCCCCTCAGCCCACACACACTTCTGCCTCCTCTCCCTCACTTTGTATTTCTGACATTTATTTTTGTTCCTCCTTCTGACAACTGTTTGAACGGGTCCTTTTTGCACAGGTGGATTTCTGCTCCAGCTGCTGCTTGGAAAACACCAGACCAAGGGGTTGGGACATTTACAGAAATGTCACTCATGGAGAAGCACAACAAATCCAAATTTTTCTGTGCAAATATCAAATTTTGTCATTCCCAAATATCAGAGCACAAAAGGAAGAAAATCAGAATGTTCTGAATCTGGCAAAATGGGATTTGGGCTTTACTGTCTTGTCAAAACTGCAGCCAACTCTGGAGACGTCCCAGCAAGAGTTGTGCACATGCTCAGTAAAGCCTTTGTCAATTTTGGCAACTCCATCCCTGAAAAATCTGTTGGTTTTGGGGATGCTCCAGAGCCAACCGTGACTCTTGAGTTCACAGAGAGAAATCGCTGCAGTTGGAATTTTTTGGGGGTGATGAGGGAGTCTAAGACTTGGATTCAACGTTTTCTCTTCCACTGCCCGTGATCCAGGGCAGGGAATCTCACCAGGGGATGGGAATCACCCTCTCAGAGGTGAGGAAGGAGTTTATTGGCCAAGGAAACTGGGATGGAGACTTGGAAAGAGGCACAGAGGAGAAAGAAACTGGATTTGAGAGGCAGAGCTGAGACCTGGGGTCTGGGCAAGGTCTGTGGTGAGAACAGGAATGGTCAGGGCTGGGACACAGGAAAGGGTGGGAGGAGGAGGGAATGACAGGGCCAAAGCAGGGACATGGAGCCAGAGGTCTGGGGACAGGAAAGGAGCGGGGATAGGCCAGGACAAGTCCTGGAGATGTGGTGATTCCAGAGCTGCAGGACATCTCAGCTGTGGTTGGCATCGGGGGGGTGATTTGGGCACAGGTAATGCCAAAACACCACAAAAACACAAAGCCCCTGGATATTTCCTACTTTTCCTGCAGCCTAAAGCTTCAGCTCACTCCAGCAAAAGTCCTCTGATTCTTGGGCTGCTGGGAAAGGAATTTTGTGAGGAATTCTGGCAGGGCAAACTTTCATCCCAGCAGGCAGCTCTTGGGAGCTGCTTCCAGACCCAGGGAATTACCTCTCAGTGAGGCTGAAGACACCATGGACAGGACTTTCCCACAACTTCAGTGAGGGTTCAGTGGGATTTTCTCTCTGGAAGTGCCTTTCCTCATATGGTCCTTTGGCTTTTCCCTTGTGAGCGTTGCTTTCTCAGCTTCAGCTTTAATTCCAGGCCACGTTGGCCCCACCCTGCCCTGCACGAGCAGTTTGCAAAACCTGTGCATGGAATTTTTTCATTTTTGAGTGGAATTGGGATGCAGAGCCACTTGACAAGGTGAGTTTCCCGGAAAACAGGGTGAGTTTCCCGGAAAACAGCATGAGCACATTCCCAGAGACCTCTCTGCTCTTTCACACTCCTTGGTCCTTCGCACTGCTTTGCTCATGAAGTCTCTGCTGTTTTCTGCAAAGCAAATACCCCAAATCTCAATCAAACATGGTCATGCTGGGCGGTTGTCCCCAGGCTGGGGACAGGGGTTGTCCCCCCTGGTGCTGGGAGGGCACTGGGAAGGAGAGCAGGGCTGACCCTGGGGAGTTTGGTTCAGCTCCGTGCTGTCCCTCATCATTTTAAAGGGATTCTTTTGTCCAGGGTTGTGTTTATTTTTACAGTAGCAGTTTTAATTCTGCTGCTGAGGTTGGACACGGCCGCTGTGACCATGAATGGGTTTGGATTTCATCCAATCTCACAGCCTGGAGATGTGAGGCACCACCAAGTTCAGGTGGTGGAGTCACCCCCTCTGGAAGTGGCACCTGGGGACACGGCTTAGGGGTGACGATGGTGGGGCTGGGTTGGACTCCAGCTGGACCAAATGATCCTGAAGGTCTCTTCCAACCCTGATGACTCTGGATTCTGTGGCTTATCTCACTTCAAGGCTCTTCAAAGCCTTTTAGGCACAAGCAATTCTCATGCTTGGACTGGTTCTCACCATGCTTCTTTTGGCCACGATGGTTTTGCACTCCCAGATGGTTCGGTGCTGCTCCTTGAGTGCAACACCAGGAAGACATTTCATAGAATCACACAATCAAGGAGCATTCTGGGCTGGAAGGGACCCCCAGGATCACCCAGCCCAACCCCTGGCCCTGCCCAGACCCCCCACCCACCCCAGCCCGTGCATCCCTGGGAGCGCTGTCCAAAGGCTCCTGGAGCTCTGGCAGCCTCGGGGCCGTGCCCATTCCCTGGGGAGCCTGGTCAGTGCCCAGCACCTCTGGGGGAAGAACCTTTTCCTGCTCTCCAGCCTGACCCTGCCCTGGCACAGCTCCAGCCCTTCCCTGGGTGCTGTCCCTGTCCCAGGGAGCAGAGATTGGAGCTGTCCCTGGGGAGGAGCTGCAGCCCCAGGAGCTCTGCCCTCAGTCTGCTCCAGCTGGACAGATCCAGGGCCCTCAGCTGCTCCTGGTGTGGCCCCTCCAGACCCTTCCCCATCCCTGTGTCCCTCCTTTGGATGCTCTCCAAGAACTTTAGATCTTTCTTTTATCGTGGCACCCAAAACTGTCCCAGCACTGAAGCACCCACAGAAACTTCAGTTTTCTTCTCCAGGGCAAAACTGCTTTAGTTTTTCAGTCCTAAATCCAGCCCAAGCTGCAGAAAAGAGCTGGGAGAGCCAAAGCAGGACTCCAGAGGCAGTGACAGGAGTGGGTGACAAACAAAGGTACCTCAGCTCCTCAGTGCTGACCTAAGACAACCTCCACCAACGTAGCCAATACAAAATAAGTGTGGAGACACTGGGAGAGGGATGATTTTTCCCTGGAAGAACGTGACAAGTGCAGTGCTCTCCCCTGGTGCAGCTCCCTTGACCTTGTTTTGTTAAGTGTGGAAAAGGAGATGTTTATCCCACATTTCCCATTCCCCACTTCCCTGGCACCACCCTGGATCTGTGCACATTTAATTCAGGCCCTGGTCTGTGACAACTGCCCTGTGCTCAAGTTTTCATCCAAATTTAAAGCTGCCAGGTTGGATTTGGAGCAGTTAAAAGGCTCCATCCTCCGAAGGCAGAGGAAGAGCTGTGGAAATCTGGCGCCCGCGGGGCCGGCGCCGTTGGGCCCTTTGAGCTCGCCCTCAGCTGTGCTCATTTTTTGTCACCATATTGGGGCAAGCCGGGCTGTTTTGTCACTGCACACTAATCTGACATCTGATGTCTGCCTCGCATCATTGTCCCTGGCACAGCTGGATCCAGCCCAGCAACACCCACCGCACTCGCACCCTTTAATTCTCATTTTCCAGCGCTCGGGGCCTTGTTTGTGGGAGGCCTGAAGGGCTGGAAAGCACCAATTATTGCAGCCACAGCCCTTTGCACCCACTTTGCACGGGCAGGTAGGAGAGGGAGGAGTGCTGGGATGGTGCTGCTGCCTGCTGGCCCGCGCGGGGCTGAGGTTGCCCGGTTAAACCAGCGAGTTAAACTGGGGGAGTCGTTTGGTGGCTCCAGAAATGTTATGGCAGCGTCGCCTCTGCATCCTGCAACCCCAGCTGCTGCCACACCTGTCCAGGAACAGCTCCCAAAGGATCTTGTAGTTTTATTGCTTTTATTTTTGCTTCTTTTACTTTTGCTTCTTTTACTTTTGCTGCTTTTATTTTTGCTGCTTTTTTTCTGCTACTTTTATTTTTATTTCTTTCCCCCGCCCTGAAAGCGGCCGCCTGAAACCCACTCAGCAGCACGACTTGATTATCCCAGTTATTAGTGGGAATCTGGAGTTGGACCTTTAAGGGAAGGCAGCGAGGTGTCAGTTGTTAACTTAACACAGCTCTGCAGCGAGGCTGAGAGCTCAGGTCGTGACCCTATAATGGCCAACCAGCCTATTAGTTTAGCAAAGCGGGGCTCAAATGTCATTTCAGCACCCGTCGGGTGCTTGAATTTATTACCCGGGAAGCTCCCGACTTGAAAACGATAGGATTTCTTTTCCACCAGCTGCTGGAAGTCCCCTTTTTCAAAATAATAGCGACAAATCTGCACTTTCAGAGTTCTTCTCTGGGGGGGTGACCTGTGCTGAACGAGGAGGCAGAGCAGGTACAGCAAATCATGGAACCTGCAGCCTTCAGGAAAAGGGGGGGAAAAGGTAGCATAAAGGCAAAAAATGCCAATCAAATTGAAATGATGAGCCCATTAAATAATGATTTTCATTCAGGCCTCACCTTTCACGGTGTTCACATTTTTATGGTTGAATTTACAGGAAACAAACTCTGCCCCTTCATCCCCCTCCCTCCCGCCCGTTACTAATTCCTGATATTTCGCCATAATTTTAGTCGAGGGGGAGAAAGAAAAAAAAAAAAGGAGAGAGAGGAAAAAACCTGACCAAAAAAATCTTGCCGCATTGAGTCCCCTGAGAATGTTGGGTCGAGTTTTTTGATCCCTGTTGCTCATTGATTTGAGGGCTGATGTAGTGCAAGGGGTCCCTATTAGTGGCGTCTGTCACTGCTGTAATGTTTTTGTTATTTTTCCTCATTTGTTCGCTCTGACATCATGTCATTACAGAATGGTGCTGTTCAGGCCCTGCCTTGGCTGTTCGTTAGCGTGTGTTTAATGAGCAGCTTAATTGAGCTGTCTACTAGGCCACCTGTCACCCTCCGGACTTATTAACATACTAATGGCCTGACATTGTCCTCGCTGACAGGCAACAGGGTTTACTGATTTGATGTCTGGACATGGGGATTTTATGCAGGAATGAGAGAGGATATTGGGAAGGAGGTTTAAAAACGCAAATTAACTCTTTGGTATCTCCGTATTTATGGCTGGCTCGGAAAAGTTCAACACAAAGTAGCCGGGGAGGGGGTGGAGGGGACCGGCCCTGCTTAGCGAGAGCCACTTTGTCATCGTTTGCTGCACGTTTGTGGAGGGGAAAATCTGCTTGGGGTAAGAGGAGCGGGCTTTACTTCTATTACAGTATTATTGTTGGGGCTGCTTCAAAGGAGAAATCTCCTTAAGCCCAGAGGAAAGTTTTGTGGCTGGTCTTTTCTCCACTGTGGCTAAACAAATGAAAGGCACAAAATTTCCAGTGAAGGGATTTAAGTGCACGACATTGTTCCCACCTTTTAAAGGCAGATGAAGACATTCATCGCCCGTGAACGCGGGGCTGCCTTGTGAGGGTTCAAAGGAGTGGCTTAAGTGCATGCAAGTTTCATAAAAACACTTGTTTTGCTTGGGTTGTTTTTTGTTGTTGTTGTTGGGTGGGTTTTTCTCGGGCCGACCTTCTGTCACGGGAAAACTCGGCTTTCCAAGCAGATCCCACATCCAGATGGGGCAGCTCAAAGCCCAGCCCTGCGTTAAAGGCACCTCGTGGGGACACTGGGGCTGTGTTTTGGGGTGGTGGGATTTGATTCTCCCACAGAGGAAAGGTTTGGGCCGGGTGGGGCTCGGCTGGTGCTTCCAGAGTCCAGAGGAAACAGAAATCCCAGTGGGATGGTGAACCCTGAGGAAAGTGTTTGCTGATGAGCACCAGGACCTTGCACAGAGGCCTGAGCAGCCTCCGGGACCCACCCACAGAGAAAACCCACCAGGGCAGGTCCCACCCCTGCCCAGCACTGTCCTCGTGGTCCCTGCAAGAAGTCGGGATGTGGGACAGGGAAAAACAGACCATGGGGACAGAGGGGTCCCACTGCCACTGGGGAAGGGCTTGGGAAGCACCTCAGCCCCAGCAGCTGCTGAGCAGCGCCTGGGTGGAACACAAATGTGTTTGAGCTGCTGTGGGCAGAGGGGACGGGGGATCCTGTCCCTCTGACTGCCCTCTGAGACCCCTCCTGCTCAGCCAGCCCTGGGGCCAACAGCAGGAGGGCCTGGAGCTGCTGGAGAGCGTCCAGAGGAGCCCACGGAGCTGCTCCAGGGGGGCTGGAGCCCCTCTGCTCTGGAGCCAGGCTGGGAGAGCTGGGGGGGCTCACCTGGAGAGGAGAAGGCTCCAGGGCGAGCTCAGAGCCCCTTCCAGGGCCTAAAGGGGCTCCAGGAGAGCTGGAGAGGGACTTGGGACAAGGGATGGAGGCACAGGACACAGGGAATGGCTTCCGAGTGCCAGAGGGCAGGGATAGATGGGATATTGGGAAGGAATTGTTCCCTGGGAGGGTGGGGAGGCCCTGGCACAGGGTGCCCAGAGAAGCTGTGGCTGCCCCTGGGTCCCGGGAAGTGTCCAAGGCCAGGATGGACGGGGCTTGGAGCACCCTGGGACAGTGGGAGGTGTCCCTGCCCATGGCAGGGGTGGCACTGGATGGGCTTTGAGGTCCTTCCAAGTCAAACCATTCCAGGATTCTATAATTTTATAACACACAAAACAGCCCCAGCTCCAGCAGTGCAGTGAGGTGGGAGAAGTGTCAGGAAATATTCCCTGGGATGTAAGGGCTCAGTTTGCTGTGCCTGCCTGAGTAACAACCACCCAGGGGTCTCCTCATGGCTTTCCGGGCCAGCACGGGGCCAGTTTTCCAACTCCAGGAGCTCTGGATGGTCTCAGATTTTAGGATCAAGGCACCCTGGTGATCACCCACCATCCCCTGGGAAGCAGCACCTGGAGAACTGAGCCCAGGACTGGTCTCTGCCGTGAGCTGGGACTTGTGGTGTCTCAGGGTTCGTCACCAGCTGAGGGAGACACGGGATCCATGCAGGGAGAAGCAGCTGGGACTCAGCCGGATCCCCCTGCCCTGAGGGGGCTGGGAGGGCAGCTGGCAGGAATTACGTTTCTTGTCCTGTGGGGAGGAGGTAAATTTGGTTACTTTTGCCCAAATTTGCATTCTGGAGTTTGGTCAGAGCCCCAGGGTGCTCAAGCAGCAGTGGGGAGCAGAGCAGGGGTTTTCCACCTGTGCCTGATGCTCCTTTTCCCCGGAGTGTGGATGTCGCTGGTGTGGTTTGTGCTCTTTTCCTGGGCTGGATTTGAGTCTGCCTCAGGCTCCTGCAAAATCACTGCAGGAAACAAGGCTGGAATCAAACCCAGGCTCTTTCCTACCTCCCAAGCACATCCAGCTGAGCCCGGGCACCTCCAGTTAAAAACTGGGGCAAGTTTGGGTTCTCCGAGCTTGCAAAAACCTGCGGCTTCTTCCCGGGAAACCTCCTGCAGCCCTCGGAGAGCCACAGTAGAGGCAAGGAGTGCGAGCTGCAGGTGGGGCATTGTCCTCTGGGGACAAACCTGGGCACCCTGAGGGACTCCTGGTCCCATCCACAAGGATTCCCAAACCCGGGGAACTTCAAATCCAGGGATTCCTTGTCCCATGAATAGGAAGCCCCAAACCTGGGGATCCTGAGGAATTCCTTGTCCCATGAACAAGGATTCCCAAGCCTGGGAATTCTGAGGAATTCCTTGTCCCATGAACAAGGATTCCCAAGCCTGGGGAATTTCAAATCCAGGGATTCCTTGTGCCATGAACAAGGATTTCCAAACCTGGGGATCCTGAGGAATTCCTTATCCCATGAACAAGGAGCCCCAAACCTGAGGGATCCTGAGGGATCCCATATCCTGGAGCAGGGAGCCTATGGGCAGTGGCAGCCACCACTGAGGCTCAGGAAAGTGGCCCCCAGGGCTTGCTGGTCCCATGTGACGTTTTCCGTCCCATGGGAAGTTTTTAGGGTAAAACCCCCAAATGATGTCACAATTCCCAGAATTCCTTGTGGGAAAAAAAAGTCTGTTTCCCTTGGATCCCAAAGTGAGGGAATCTGCGGAGTCACCCTCCCCTCAGTGAAGTCAAACCCCTACAGGAACACGTTTCTGTTTTTCACAGGGTGCTTTGTTTCAGGAAATGGTGGATCCAACTCCACAGCCTCTTTTCCACTGAAAAAACAAGGATTTGCTGCAGCTGGGCCACTGTATCCCTGTCAGGGAGAACCAGGAAACACACACTGAGCACAAACACCCCAGAACACCTTCCCACACAAATGGCGGGATGGGCACAAGCCTGGATTTGCTGACACTTTGGGATATATCCAGTGGAGAACAAGAAAAGCCTGGGAATAAGAAGTTAAAGAGGAATCTCATTCTTTCATAAAATGACATTTTCTCACTCCAAAGGGCTTCCCATCCTCCCCCAACGTGCCATGGACATTCAGCTTCTCCAAGTGCACAGGGAAGTCCTTCCTGGCTCCTCCAGTGCCACTGGGAATTCAGCATTGCTGGGATGGTGCCTCCTGGCTCTGAGGGGGGATCTGCCAGGGATGGAGAGTTCAGGGATGTGAAGGCAAAGGCTCTGCCCTGCCCGGGGCTTGGATCAGGGATTTGGGGTTGGTGTTAATAAAAATTCTTCCCTTTGTGGTGGACACTCAGATTCAGAATCATGGAATCATGGAATGGGTTAGGTTGAAGGGACCTTAAAGCCCGTCCAGTGCCACCCCTGCCATGGGCAGGGCCACCTCCCACTGTCCCAGGGTGCTCCAAGCCGCGTCCAACCTGGCCTTGGACACTTCCAGGGATCCAGGGGCAGCCACAGCTTCTCTGGGCACCCTGTGCCAGGGCCTCCCCACCCTCACAGCCAGGAATTCCTTCCCAGTATCCCACCCCTCTGTCAGTTTAATTGGACAAAACTCTGTTTAGCTCTGCTGCTATTGAAAAAACGCAGCCAAAACCAGGTTTACGGAAAAACGAAAAAGAACATTTATCATTCTCTCCCATCTGGTTGATTTTTGCCTGGAATCAGAAGGGTCCCAGAGCCTTTGCCCCCACCCAGGCACAACCTGAGGCTGAATTTGAGATCCCAAGGGCAAAACCTCCATGGAAGTCCAGACCTGTCCTCCTGTGAGAGAGCAGGGATGGAAGTGGGATCAAGGACAACGTGCGAGGAATGAGGGCATCAAGGAATTTAGGGAAATAACAAATTCCAGGCCTATTTTATAAAAAGAAAATGAAGCCACACCCACAAACTGCCAGGTTCCAGCAGCTGTGCATGAGCCAGAGTTGTTGGGCACACAGGGATGAGGATTTCCTCAAAACCTCCCTCCTGAGGCAAACTATTCCTGCCAGGAGCACCAGGAGAGCTCCTTTGGCAGCCTGGAAACCTGAGCTCAATCCCTGCTTTATCCCACACATTGTTTTCCACCAGGATCTGCCTTTTCCTCCTGACACCGGTGCCCAAAAATCTGGGAATGGACTCTGCAAACCTCCAGAGCCTGGTCTGGGACAGAGACCAGCCCTGCACAGCCAGGAATTCAATTGGAATGAAATTCACCTGGCTCACGGTCAGCAAAATGATCACTTTTGTTGCTTTTAAAATCCCAATCCCGCAGGATTTACAGGAAATGGGAATCCAGCACCTGTTCTTCCCTACCTGTGGAGAAGGAAAGGAGGAGAAGGTCCAGGCTGGTTGCAGATCCAGTAGGAGATGATAAATTTAATAAAATGTAATAAATCAGGGAGATCACAGTGTTGGGAGCAGGAAAAACAAATCAATTTAAAAATAAAAATTCTGTCATCTGAGTTGCTCAAGCTGCTCCATCCTGTTTCATCTTTTTTAAACTCGCATTGGTATTATTATAATATTTTAATTATATAGTATTATAATTATATATTTTTGTTATATTTCTATATTAAAATAGTATTATATTATATTTGTATTATTATAATGTTCTGATTATAATATTTACTATAACACAAACTCAAAGGAATTTCCCTCAGAACCTTGGTGAGAACCCAATAAAAAATGAGAATGTTCAGTTTCAGAAAGACCAAGATGTCCAACACTGCTGGGATTTTCCTTCCTGAAGCAAAACTGCAGCAAAATCCACTTGGTTGATTCCTGGAGCCAGGGTGGGATTTGCCAGGCATTTCTTGGATGCATCATCCAGCTCTTCCATCCCAGAGTCAGCAAGGCTGGAAGGGAAATTCAGGATCATCCAGTCCCACCCAGCACCTCCAGCACGAAAAATATGACAAAAATCATAACTTGAAAAGTGCTGATTTTGCTAAACCAGAAACGTGACTGTTATTTCCAAAATAATATTCATAATAAATAAA
>WBMZ01002072.1:0-10921 GCA_013400975.1 Atrichornis clamosus
GAGGAAGGACTGTGGTGTGCTGTCGGTCAGTGCCGTCCATGCAGGAGTTGTTTCCAGGGTCTCTGGGTGTGCCGGGGATCGTGGCGCTCCCTGTGCTGCCGCCCAGCCCACAGCCAGCCCCGGGGAAATGCTGGGACAGCGGACTGCTCACGGGCACCGGTGGCTCCTGGGTGTGCTGGAGGATTCAGGGCTCCCTCCTGGGTGTTCTTAGTGCACTGCAGAGGGATCCTGCTGTCCTGAGAACAGAGGGATCAACATGTGTCCCTTGGGCCCTTCCCTGCCCCAGTTTCAGATGGATCAACGTGGTCCTACACGCGAGGAGGAAAACGGAGAAGCAGGGAGAGCCACAGCAGGAGCTCTGCAACTTCAGCTGGCTTTGTTTGAGCCCTGGACGTGGGGAGCTGCTTGTCTGTCTGAGGTGGGGTTGGTGTGGATCTGGGATAATCGGGAACAGAAGGGACCGTGGCAGACAGACCCCCCAGCTCTCCCAGCCCTCGCTGGCCAGAGACGCCAGAATTGGGGTGGTAGCAGCAGCAGGTGGCACAGAGGCCACGCCAGGAGAGGGAGTCATTACAGCCCTGAGCGCACACCCTCTGCAGGAGGGTAAAACCTCCGGCTCTGGGAGCTGAGAGCAGCATAAGGAGAATTAGGGAAGAGGAAAGGGCCGGGCAGCCACGCAGTTCCTTTTGGCTGGTAGACAGAGCTGGAGACGGCAGCTTTGTGTGTGTTCCTGACGTCCTGACAGGTCATTAATTGCGGGGAAATTGCCCCAAAGCTGCTGACGTGTGGATGCTGTTTCCAGGCACCTCGTTAAGTGCTGTCTGGGTTAAATGCTGATGCTCACTGGTGTAAATCCAGCTCTGCAGCTGGGGATGGGACTGGTCTGTAGTGCAGTTAATGCCCTTTAGCTGCTGCCTTATTCTGAGGGGGAAGAGGGATCGTTTCAGCGGGACAGTTGTAATCCCGAGCATCACAGTCTGGAGTACAGAATCAATAGCTCTTCCTTCAAGAGGAGCACGCTGAAGTTTCCAGCTGGCAGAGGAAAGCAGCTTGGATCTGCTCACTCGCCACTTCAGCACAGTGCCTGGTTGTGTGGCAGCTCAGAAACTGCCCTGAATTCCATGGAGAGCCAGGGATAAATAGATCTTACTCAGTTTTATTGTACCACTACCCCTTCTTGCATTGCTTGGAAGGAGGGGGGTGTGGGGCACCCTTTCCCCATGACAGAATAGGAGATAAATCCTGCAGTTCCAGGACCGAAGCAATAAATAAACTGTTTAATGGAGCAGGTACCAAAGTGACCTTGCAGTGCTTCCATGCCCGCAGTCAGCAGCCACCTGGTGCCACGGCTTTGGCTGGTTACAAACAGCACCAGAATCCAGGAATGGGCTTCTTTCTGGGATAGGAACTCCAGCTGTCTTTGGAAGACCAAGAAAAGCCACCCCAAAGCAGGTATTGTGTGGACAGTTTGAAAAATAATGGAAAGTTTCCCAACTGTTGTTCAGTTCATTGTGTGTTAGTTGGGCCCAGGAGAACACCCACTATCTCCTGCAGTTGATTATGCAAATCTGAGTAAATATGTGAATACCTATTCCAACTTTTTATCCTCTGCAATCTAATGTCTCCCCTGACACAATACTCTCAAATTATCTTCAGTGAGTAATGACTTGCATTTAGCATTTTATACCAAACTGTCATATAGATCATTTTCTGTAATACTTTACATAAATTAGGAATCCTCCCCCATGGAATGTGTATGGCTGCCAGAGAGTTTTTACAAGATTAAAAGTGCAAACAACACAATTCTGGTGTAATTTGGAAATCCATGAACAGAATGAAATGGTAAACTTGGAGGTTACAGTAAATTACGGTGTCATTAGTCAAAATCCTTCAGGGAGCCATTTGGCTTCCCCAAAATATGATGATTTCCTCTGGAGGGGTGAGCCGGTAGCCCGGAGTCATTATCCTGTTAATTGATGTTCTGTGGCTCTGTCTGGGAGCCCCGACCAGCCCACCCGCGTTCAGGGCTCACCTGCTTGGCTGAGGCAGCTTTGGGGCTCCGGGGGACGGAGGGGGACGATCAGAGCACCCTGAGAGCGGGAGGCTCCGTGGGCTGGGCTGGAGCACCCGGGAGCTGCTGTCCTGGGCAAGCTGGAGGTGCAGCACCTCTGCCGGGAGCCCTTCTGCCCACGGGGCACCAGCAGCCGGTGTTTTCCCCCAAACCAGCTACATGTGGCTGAATCATCCGTTCCCTTGAGAGGAAGTAGGATTTTTGTTTCGTGTAATTATCATTTCAGCAGCTTCCAGTGCTAGGCTCAACTCTGCTGCTCATTTTGCCCACTGGAAGTGGAGCTGTGCTGAGCAGGGGCAGCGCTGCCCTGGACCTGCAGGGTCTGGGTGCCGACCTCCCCTCCCAGAGGGGCCGTCACAGCCCTACCTGCAACTGCCAGCAGCTTCCGAGCTGGGTTATTTCATTCCAGATGCATCAGGGGTTGTCAGAAGGCACTGAAAAATGCCTTTATGTGCCTCTATTTTGCACTAATGAATATTAAAGGCGGCAGTTCTATGTGTTCTCCCTCCTGCGCTCCCATCCTTCCCGTGTCCCCTGTCCCTTAATGGCTCCCAACTGTTATCCCAGGGTTTATTACCTGCTGTGTCACCCCTGCAGGTGATATTTCACAGGGATAACACAGGTGCCATAAAAGGGGAGTTTTAGGAAGCAAACAGGGCCAGGCCATCCCAATTCTCCCAAGGGCAGCCGTGTTCCGCTTTCCCTGTTTATGTCGCTACAGAGGAAGAGATAAAAATTTATATTGCTTTTAAAATGAGATCAAAAGTGCTGTGAGTGTGACTGCTGTCCAGGGGATGAGGAAAAGGGGAATGACAGGAGTTTTAGGTGATGGAAGAACAAACGCAGGTGAAGAGGGAGGGGACACTCAGCTCTCTGTATCTGCTCCTCCTGCTCGGCCGGAGCTGCCCGAGATGGTCCCAGCAGTGCCAGGAGGCTCCCGAGCTGCTGTCACCAAGCCAGAGCACAGAGAGCTGCCTGACACAGCAGCAGGGCAGGGCTGGGATGTTGTCCTGCAGCTCCAGGGGCTGGGATGTTGTCCTGCAGTGGGGAGAAGGTGAATTTCTCGGCTTTTTCACCTGGAATGAGCTCCTCTTCCCCCTGCTCCGCTCAGATTTTATGAACCCCGTGTTGTGGAACAGGTTCAGCTGCAGCAGATCCCAGGGGAACGGGGGAGAAGAGCAAACTCCTGACCCAAGAGCTGCAGCTTCAGCAAATTGGTGTTTTCAGGCAGAAATTGCCCAGCAAATTCCGGGGTCACTGGGAGCCAGTGGCTACAAAGTGCCCAGCAGACAGGGGCACTTCTTACAGTTTTTGGTCAGGTTTTACACCCCCAACTCTTCTCTTGACTTGTCCTTTGAACACAGAGGAGATGCCTGAGCAATGGTTTGGGGGGCAAGGTTATGAAGGTACAGCCAGGAGCCAGCATCAGGCTCCTCTTTGTCCTCCTCCTTTTTTTTTGTCTTCAAAATGCACATTTCTCACTCCGTTGATGATGCCACTGGCAGTCAGAAAGTTGTGCTCAGGTGAAAATTCCTGCTCTGGAACCAAGAAGAAAGAGCAAACAAGAGTAGGGCTGTCTCTATTCCAAACAGAACCAATTTAAAATCCAGAGTTCCAAATTGAAATGTAATAAAAATAAGAAAGATGAGGTTTGTTACTTAGTTACTCTTTGAAAAACCACTCACAAAAGGAACAGTCTATTGTTGCCTTAAAAAACTGGGATTTGATCAGGTTTATATTTGAGGATTTTTATTTTAATGATATGGAATTTCTCTGCCTTGCTCTTGGAAGCTTCAGCCCGAGACCAGAAGGACCTCATTAAAGATTGCTGAAGAGTTTGGGGTTTTTTTCCTCGTTTTGCTACTTCCCTACTGCTACTTTTATTACTCTTCCCTCTGGTGCTTGTCAGTGCGGGTGTTGTGTTGTGCATTACCAAGCATAATAGGAAAGCATGTGGGGAATAAGAAGCTATTCCTGAAGCCTCCATAACCTCAGCTAATTTATGGATGGGATCTGCCAGCGGGATCAGAAGCCAGGCACTCGTGTGGGTTCAAAGGCACTGCTGCACTTGGGTTATGCAATTCCAGCAGGGAATCTTCCATCCTGGCTTGGCAGGGCCAGAGCTGCTGCAGGGGGAGGGGAAGGGGCACGGGAGCTCTTCCTCTGGGCTGGGTGATGCTGGTCAGCTCTGGGAATCCCTGGGATAAGGGAAGGTCCGGGAGGGGATGCTGTTCCCTCCTCTGGCCTCTGCCTTGTGCTGTGCTGGTGGATCAATGCTCCTGTCACTGACCCCCGCAGGGAATTGCCACCTCCACCCTGGAATTTTGAATGGAATTTTGCCAGCTTTTCCCCGCCCCCCCGTGAGGAGGTTGTAGTTGTGGTGTTTAATTCCAGGGGAAAACAGGGATTTAATTGACTCTTACACCCACTCCTTGCAACCAAATGCAAAAGGTTGCTCCTCACCTCTGTAAAATTCTTAATTGCAAAGTTCAGGCACTGGGATTAATATTTCAGCATCAGGGCAGACGTGGATTAGAGGCAAACATCAGTGAGGAATGGCAAAGGTCACTCCAACAGCAGGAAACAAGATTCTGCTAATAGGATATGTCTGGCAGCTTGGCTGAGCCCCATCTCGGGATAAATTGGTGTTGAAAGCCTCCTGGGTGTCCATGAAAACCTGGGAATTCTCTGTGAGAGCCCTCAGGGGCTGCTTCCTCTGTCCCTGGTGCTGGGGACAGATCCCCAGGGAGCTCCCCCACGTGCGGTCCTGGGGAAGGAGGGGCTGCAGCACTGCCCCGGTCCCAGGCCCCCAGAGAGGGCTGCTGCCATCAGTCCCTCACCCACCAAAATCCTGCTCTTGCCCAGCTGGAGAATACAGTGTGAGAAGAGAAAAAAAAATATGGAAATATTTTTACAATTTAGTCAAGCGAGGTCTGAGCAGGTTCCATGATCACAGCAACCACAACTTCATTTAGTGCCCTAAATGTTTGGAGTGGAGCTGTTCATTGCCAGGCTCTTGGCTAGTTTGTCCCAAATGTTGGATTTGCATGACAATGAATTGTTGCTTGATTGTGCTTTTTCAGGTTTTGTTCCGTTTTTTCCGAAGCTGGTTCTGAGTTCTCCTGAAATGAACCTCTGACCACAGAGGGCTTTGTAAATCAAACCTTTGAGCATCCTTTTTCTTTTTACCTTGTTTTATGGCCAGATTTTATATCACCATAAGGAAAACTTATTAAATATTCACCATCTCGTGTGCATTAGTTAAAAGCCAGATCAATAAGGAGATGACCAGAATGAAAATCCTCTCAGTCCTGTAAGAACTCCTGCAGCAGAAGCCCCTTTGCTTGCCCAGACTCTTTAATTCATACATGGGGATTTCACGGGGATTTTTTCCCCCCTTCGATATTCTTAATTAGCCCTCAAAAAAAAAAAAAGAGACAGAATGTGCCTTTTGGGGCTAAGCTGAGCCTAATTAACAGTGTGTGGTACCAGATTTGGGGTGTTATTACACTGCTGCTTCTCCCCTGTAGGACACACATCTCTTGTCTTGTGGTTAACAGATTCAATAAAGCCATAAAAGGGGCTGTGTTTTTAACTCCAGGGTTTTCACAGCCCCTCGAGCACCTCTTGCAGGTGGAGCTGAGGCAGCAGGGAGGGTCCAGCCCAGGGTGTGAGGCCGTTCCAGGGAGCTGTGCCTGGAGAGCCCTTCCCCGGCTCTGCCCACAGAGCACTTAATCCTGGGCTCCGGGGGTGTTCCCAAAGGAAGGGTTTATTTACCAAATTAAAAGCACAGCACGAGAGGCCTGCCTGGTATTTGAGCATATTTTATCGACTGCTCTCCCGCTCCTGTTCACTAAAGTTCAGGCTGACGGAGGATGATGGATGAGCTTGGCTTCGGGAGAGGGGAAATGCATCTTCCCTGGTTTCTTCCCCTCGCGTTGACAGGGCAGCTGTGGGTGCACCTGCAGGGAGTCCCAGCCCAGGGAGACACAGAGGCCTGGCAGGAGCTCCCTGCTGCGCCCGCCCGCGCTGGGGCTGGCTCGGCGTGGGGATCCTGGCAGGCTTCAGGTTTAATGCCCAGCTAGGGATGTCCATAAATCTGGGAGCTGCCTGGGGGTAAGAACAGGATTTGTGTAGTCCGTCCCTGACTTAAATAAGACATGAAACTTCCCACCAGAGGGGGGCCTGGCCGTAACTCCTGTGCTGATGTGATTTGTGGTTTTGTACCCAAATTCCTTCCCAGTGTTCCCTGGATGTTGGGTGGGAGCACCCAGGGGGTGCCACCCCTTTGGCTCGGGGTGGTGAGGATCTGATCCCGTTGGGTGATTTGCTCTGGATGGGATCCTGGTGTTGAATGGTGATGGCTGTGCCCGTGGGTTACATTTCTCTCAATAGGTGATGGAGTTTCTGATAGAGGAAATGACTTAAAAAATGTCATAACGCTGCACTGTGAAGACCTGATAATGTTATTCACATCCAAGGCTTATTTTGTAAAGTCATGTGTTTTAAGTTCAGCCTAAGGTAACAGCACTTGTTTTAGCACATGGGCAGGAGCAAAGACTGTCTTAGTTTTACACTAAATGTGTCTCATTTGTACCTGGTGATTTTTCAACATCGAGAATGAAAGATGTCTGGATGGAGTCTCGATGTGTGTATCTTCTAACAAATCTATAAATCACATGTTAAGCACATGTGAGATCTCTCACTGCCCTGTTCCATAATGCTTTCAGGTCTTTTTAGTAAGGCTTTTTTTATGGAAATGCAGATTTTTATCTCTATACTGTTTATCTCCTCCTCGTTTCAAATATCAACCCTTGCCGTGATTTTGGCTGTTTCCTACAGCTCACGGTTTCATAAATTCCTTTTCAGGCACTGCTGTTCCCTGCAAGACTAGATCAGAGCTGTCAGACTTGACAAATAAATCTTCAAGTCTTGGAACAAAAGGGCTTTCAGTCCCCGAGCAGGCACAAACCACGGGGTTAATAATGCTGGGAGAGGATGACTCAAGCAGCAGTGAAGTAACAAGTGATGTTATCATCCTGCAGATATGAAAAGGATATTGTTCACAGGGCATTTGAGCAGAGTTCCTGAATAATTCCACACTCTTCCCAGGGCTTTTAATAAGAGACAAGCAGAGGGTGCGGCTGACAGGGTGCAGGGCCGGGCTGGGGCTGTTGGCTGCGTCCAGGGTGTTGCTGTCCGTGTTCGCGGGCGTCCGAGGGCAGCTGGGGGCTGCCACGCTCCAGGAGGAGCCGCTCCTTTCCTCCTAATGTTGGGATCGGCCAAAAGGAGCAGTTCAGTGCGGAGAGCAGCAGGATTTCACCCAGGGGCAGCTCCACTGTGGTCTGGGCAGGGAGCCCGTGAGGGGATGGGGTGAGTGAGGGCTGGCTGGGGACAGCAGCTGGGATGAGCTGGGATGAGCTGGGGTGAGCTGGGGTGAGCTGGGATGAGCCGGGGTGAGCTCTCGGTGCCATCTCCCGTGCCTGAGCTCAGGGAG
Source organism: Atrichornis clamosus (assembly GCA_013400975.1). NCBI lineage: Eukaryota > Metazoa > Chordata > Aves > Passeriformes > Menuridae > Atrichornis > Atrichornis clamosus. The sequence continues at coordinate 7,569 of WBMZ01002072.1, forward strand.
GGTCTGTGGGGCGATTCCTGCTCGGCAGCCTGTCCCCGGCACGGGCACGGCACCGGGGGGGCTCCCAAGGCTCCTTAGGATCAGCTGCTGCTCAGGAGGGAGATGAAACCCCCGGCACTCTGTTCTGCCTGGAAAGAAAGGCTGAGAACGCCTCCGTCTCTGACAGCCCGTCTGAGCTGGCGAGGAGGGGCTCTGCGTTATTGATAAGAAGGTTGTCATCAGTGCGAGTCCCTCCTGTTCTCGCTTCCCAACAGGAAACCCGGGAGTGCGTGTAGCTGTGGCAGAGCTGCCTGCACCTGTGTGACCAAGTGCTGAGGGATTCCAGCACCAGGGTGGGTTCACCACCCTGCAGGTGGAGGTGTTTGTCTTTCTGGCTGCTCTGAGCATCACAGGTTGCACTCGTCTGTGCGCTGTGTTGTGCCTCGCTTTGTTCCCTGGGATGGAGATCGATGGGATCACGCTGGGAAGCAACGGGAACTCCCAAGTTTTCCAGCACGGACAAGTTCCAGGGAGTCTGCTCCCTCAGTGCAGTTTTCCACGCTGCTGATCCCGAGGGGGAGGGAAGTGGAGGGGTGATATTGACTCCAGCTCTCATTCCTGTGTCTAAATCAAATCCCATTTAAGAGTGGAATATTCTGTCAGGATGTGACACCGGCTGGGGGGGGTCAGACACTCCCGTCACTCATGGAATGCAATTCCTCAGATTAACCAGACTTGGCAAACGAGTTAAGCATAAGTTGCAAGTCAAGCATGTGCTTAAATCTCATTGACTTTTTAAAAGCAGTCTGAGAGCTGCTCTGTGCTAAATTGGAAACTTAATGCTGCTTCACTGGCATCGGCTGGGATTTATTTTTAGCTGTTCACACACAGTAGCAGGAAAGGAAGGTTCTAGACAGTGTTTTGATAATGATGGAGGAGCCGAGCCAGCCTCACCTGGAGGAGGCGGTGCTGGCGTTCCCGCAGAGGTGCAGCAGCAAAATGAGGCTTGGAGGCCCTTGGAAAAAGAGGGACTGAGTGGGAATACAGCAGGGTGTAAATGTGCTGCTGGCTTACCTGGGGAACGGTGGAATTCGGGGAAGATTGCTGGATCAGCACCCTGTTTTCCATGGTGTCCTTCTCCAGCGTTGCCTGGGGGGGCCCAGCTGGCCGGGCTGCGGTGGGAGCAGCCCCCAGAGGAGTTGGTACCTCGGGGCCTCCCCCATCGCTGCTGCCTGAGAGCTGGCATTTATGGCCCCTGGTAAAGCCCCACGGCTCCTAACACTGAGAAACTGAACCTAAATACCGTGTTTGGGGAGCTGGAAGGAGATGGATTTTAATGTCATACTCCATAATTTTTGACATGCTGAGAAAAAAAATGGAAGCGCCGTGGGAGGTTGTTGCTGCTTTTTGTTCTGAGAGCAGCTCCTGAGTTGTGGGAGCACAGCGGTGGCTGCTCACTCCTCTTCCCCTGCCCTGTTAGGCACACAAAAGGGCAGTTTTTCATCAGGTTTCCAGCTCTGGGTTTTATACAAATGCACAGCATTCAGTCCCAAGGCCTGTATTTCCGAGCCATTCCGGATTCAGCCGTGGGTTGCGTTTCCTGGAACGACGCTGCCTCTGCAGCCATCAGCCCCCGCTGCAAAATTGGAATAGTCCCACTCCTAATGGCACAAAACCCCTGCAAATGGGTGCCTTTTGATTTACTCATTTGGCTTGTTCAACATAAAAATTACCAGCAATTTTAGGATAAGTTAGGGAGAATGGAACGTCCTGTGTTATATTGGACAAGAAGTGCAGTTCAGAAAAATTGAAGCGTGAATTGGAATCTGAAGGGGCAGCTTTGTTCTCTGCAAGAAGCACAGTCCTGACCAGGACCTGAGGAAAATCACTGCTCTCCCTCCCCCTGAGCCTTTTATCTCTCGGAAAAGCTGTTTGGGTCATGGTGTCCCTTCTCCCATGCAGAAAAGAAAATAGGGGTTGTTAGGTGAGCAGTAACGGGTGAAATCCTAATTTCGTGGAGTCCAAGAAGAAAGAAAAAGCAAAAATATTCCTTTAGAAATCAACCCAGAGTCTCCCCCTCAAAAGTTTCCTCCAGTCCTGCTTAGAGGATGAATGAGGAGTGTTCTCAGGATGCTGGGCTGGCATTCCTGAAATGCTGAAGCAAAGGGGGCTGGTGCTTCCTGACCCAAATTGCAGGAATTCTTCCCATCAGTAGATGGTGGAGATCCCAGAGCTTGTGTCACCCGCAGGCCCCTTGGTGCAGATCCGTGAAATTCTGTAGAATTTCGTAAAATTTGTAAAAAAAAAAGTCGTAAAAAGCATCTTGTGGAGATTCTGTAAAAGATCAGAACTTTCAGTGAAATTGCTGGAAACCAGGGGCAGGCAAAGCTGAAAATGGGGAAATTCGGGCACGGGGGAGCTGGGGCACTGCGGAGGGCTCTGGTTTGAGGGGAGGGAGCGGAAGGGTGGGTGAGTTTTGTGGGTGAGTTTTACTCCGCCAAGGTGAGCGTGTGCCAGCCCAGCGGTCTCAGTGCGGGGGGATGTGGCCGAGACACTGAAATGCAGGATCCTGTGGGTGCAGATTGCCCACAAGTGCGTGTGTGCAGCACGGGGAGCTCTGCAGAGCCACCAGCTGTAAATCTGCCTGGTCTTTAACATGACAAAGGCAGCCGGAGCCTAAAATGCCCTTCTCTGTGAGCAGCAGCATGGAGCAGGATATGGAAAAGATTTTTCACAAAGTAGCTTGTGATTCAGATGGAAAATGTCAGGTTTTGAAAATTATTAATCTTTGTGCTGCACAAAACTGTCAGCTGTAGGGGCGTTCAGTGTGGGAGGTTCTCGCGGGAGAGTATTTCCAAATGGATTTTTTTGGGGTTGTTTTTCTCCTTTCCTTTGTTTTTTGGGATTCTTTTGTTCCTTCCCCCACGGGGGGCTGCGTAAACAGGCGGTTGGAGCTCCTGATCAGGACAGTGGCAGAAGTTAGGGAGAAGGGAGGTGAGGTGGTGACAGCAGAGTCAGGGGACTGTCACCACCCCGGGGCTCTGATTCACTGCAGGGGAAATGGAGTGGGGGGATAATGGGGGAATGAGCTCAGGAACGGGTAAGCAGCTGAATGAGATGTTTTTCTGTGCAGATTTATCACCGAAATTTGGGTTTGGTGGGAGATGCTGCACCAGCTGTGAGCTGGGATGTCTTGGGTGGGTCTGTGCTGCTCCCCTGGCAGTGTCTGGAGGGGCTCCTCACACTCTGGGCTGGTTTTAGCCAGGAAAAAAGGTGGAAAAGTTCCAGTTAAGGCCCATGGGAGGAAGGACTGACTGTAAACGTGGCCCAGTGGGGAACAGGAGCAGCCCTGTGCAGGGAGGTTTTGTCTCTGT
>WBMZ01002073.1:0-45034 GCA_013400975.1 Atrichornis clamosus
TGCGGCCGGCGGGGCGGTGCCGGCGGGCGGGCAGCGGCGGGGGCCGCGGAGCAGGGCCCAGCCCGACCCACGGGCCCCTCAGGAGCGGGCGACCTCCCGGAGAGCGCCGTTCCTGCCGCCGGCCCTCCCCGGAGGCTTCAGCGGCCTCCCATCCCACCACCCCATAACCCGAGGTCCCCAAGGGCCACGAGGTCCTGAAGCCGCCTACCAGAAAGGCACTCACGGCCTCCATGTCCGACGGCACCACGAAGCACTCGACGCCGGGGCCAGACCCGAGCCGGCGGCAGTGCCCACTGCGCTCCCAGGGGGCGGCTCTGCCCCCTCGTTACTTAACGCCCGCCGCCCCGGGCCGGGCGCGGTGACAGGTGTGTTGTCACCTGCCGGTGTGGCCCTGCTCCGCCCCGCCGCACCTGGGCGCGCTTTGCAGCAGCCCGGGTCCGCCCCGTCCCCCGGTGCCGCCCGCGCCCCGCAGATCGGGCTGAGGGGCTGAGGGGCAGGGGTCAGGCCCGCATTGCCCTCGCCAGGCTTTGGGAGCCACTTCGCACATGGAGGCAGCGCTCCAGGCTTGGAGGAGGCCGCTGCTTGGCTGCGGTGAGGGGCACGGTCCTTGACTGCTCCAAGGAGTTAAGAGGTGGCCTTTCATGTTAGTCACTGCATCTGCATAGGAGGAGTTCCATGGAAAGTCAGAATTTGAGTTCTGAAACGGTGGAAAGTGGAAATGAGCCCACAGTAATGTACGAAGCTACATCAGTGTAAAATTTGGGCAAGTGACAAGAGAATTGACCTTTCCTCTTCTTTTTCTAGAGGCTTCCACAGCTAAGAATAGCCACCAATGTCAAAAACAGAAAGTAGAATAGTTGTCCGAATTCCATTTATCTTCCTGAGAACATATACTCAATTAGAAGTAGTGACCCAAAGGTATGGATGCTACAAATCGCTATATATATATATAAAAAAGACGCAATTGCATATTCATTATGTGACATATACAAATTATATTTGTGCATACTATATACACAAAACACAGGGAAAAAAAATATCTTAGCACCTTTTTGCCAAAATAACTAGTATCTTTTTAACCAGGCGAAAAGGTTGTTACACAATTCTGGAGGATCTGCTTGAATAGGCATGGTTACAGCTTTACAGTTCAATTATTTATTAAATAATATATCCTTATTAAGGACCATTTAATATGATTTCATACAGCAACAGGCAAAGAGAGTTAGATGCTCATATGGTGTATAAAACTTGAACTCTTTAATCACTTTATGTGCTTTGCAATCTCATTGAGTCTTAATGAAAACAGAAACTAATGTCAACCGTCCACAGTTAATCACGTAAAAGAAACTGTTTACAGAATCAACTTATTAATCAGACAAAAATGTTCAAATAATTAAATAAATTACAGTACACAATCTTAGGATGTAATATGAGTGTTTTGATTCTATAATATCTACACTGAAATTCTTTAGTGCCAAGTGTTGTTATAACTGTTCAGAAAGGAGGCAGCTTTGGGGCAAAAAATCTTATTAATGCTACAAGTGAACTACTCTGTATTTGGTCTTGCAATAAAAATGTGGGAAATACATAACAGAAAAAGTATCTGAAATGAATCTTTTATAAATGTGTAGCATATGATTACCAAAATATTGAAGTTCACTAAGCTGCTTCAAGTAAATGGATCATTTAGAATCCAGAAGGTTTAAAATACATGTGAAGAATAGAGATCTTGCAGACAACTCATTTTAGGCACAGCTCTCCTGTTTTATGTCATGATCGTCATGATTTTGAAACAGAATAAAAGAATCTTCAATTCTATAAACAGGAATTTAAAGACACATTACTTTTTTCTTTGAAATGTATCGATGTTCTAAAAGCATGGTGCTGAAAGGCTGCCAAGCTAATAGGCCAGTGAGCACTAGGAAGAGATTAATTTTATACCTGGAATGAGTGTATACAGTTTCCATGCTATTTAGTGAAAGGGTGGAATGTGAGCTAGTGTTTCCTTCATGGTGCAGTGTTATGTTAAACCCTGGAGTAATGAGCTCGCCTCGGCAACAGTCTGAATTTGGGAATGGGACCACCTATGGGTGTTAGTCCACAAGAAAGTAAATCAAAATGGGATGTTTGAGATGTTTACTTGCATTTTTTTCCCCAGTGTTTTGTTGAATACTGGCGCTGGTGCACCGAAATCAATGTGAATATTTGGGAATGCAAATATGTTATGAGCATTTCTGTTTATTTTGAAACATGCATATATTAAAATGGAGAGTTTTGTGCTAGTAATCACGATCTCCTCACTAGAGAGCTCTGCCTGAGGTGTAGCCAGAGTTGTAATCTCCAGGTGTGTTCTTTCTGCTTTTCAAAGGAGCCTGAGCAATAAAAAGTAACAGAGTGAAGGCAAGGCAATGGATCTACTTCCACAACCTTTAGTAGCCAGAAGTGATTAGCAGAGGAGACTCAGAGTTCCAGACCAGTTTTGGAAACTGTTTCTTTAAAGGTTTCTAGAAAAGTCATATTAATTTGGTTTTTGTTTTCCTGTTGCTCACTATTTGCTGTTCAGAACCCCAGGAATGAATTTTTATAAAAGAAAAAAACACGAAAACCAACTAAGCAAACAAAACCCCAAAACTCAGGCCTTTCTGATTATTCATCACCTTGAGGTTCAATGTATTGGATTGTACTACCAGGATCCATATATTGGTTTATCCTACTGTGATTATTCAGATTTTGTCATTCATTGTGAAGAAATATAAGAGGAATGGGAGGATGACATCTCCTCCATACCTTTTCTAGGGCACCTGGAAAAGAAGGTAAACACTTCTGGCATGAAGGAGTTCAGTGTAAATTACCAAGTGTGAAGAAAAAGCTGAAGGGGGAATTTTTTCCTAAGCAAAACTGTGAGTAAATTGTGTGCCTGAAAAATTATCGCTTCCTAACTAACAGTCAGAAGTAGCTGGCATAGGACATAATGAATATTTGGAATGTTAAAGAATGGTCAGAAAGAGCAACAGCATTGCACAAGTTGTTATTTTACGGTGTATGTCATGCAAGGTTGCTATTCCTGACAGAAACATACTGAAGTAGGTGACCACACCTCGAATTCATGTGAGAAGAGGCACTGACTCATCCATTTTGTCCAAGAAAATATCCACAGGCAACAGTTACAGCTGTTGATGTAACATGGTTGTACACCTAGAGACTTGTACAAGTAAAGGAATTGGCTGCTAAATCAGTAAATTGATAAGCCAGAGAAAGCCCATTTAAAAATATTCGAGAGAATAGCTGGACCAACTGGAGTGCTTAACACAGCACTCAATTTCAAATAAATAACCAAACCTCACGGTTCATTTTTATATTTGGCTGAGGAAGAAATGTGAGGAATTGTACTCACAGAAAGTTTCATCAGTAATCACTTGGAACTTTTTTTCAGTCATGTAGAGATTCAGATTTCACAACACTAAATACAATCCTGGATAAAGTAATCTTTGTTTTTTACGGTCTTTGAACTTTAAGTATGACTAAATACAACTTTGAAGTAAAAACACATAGACATGTAAAACCTAAGGCCAGAAGTGTCATTAGCTTATATTGTTCATCTTCAACCAAGAGCATTGCCTTTTATTCTCACTCTTGTGTTTGATTCATTAATATACTGCCACTGCAGACCCCAGCAGCCAAGGAGACCTTCCGGACCCCGGAACAGATTATTTGCTGACTACCTTCACCCTCAGGTTATTTCCTGTTCTCCAGCTGTGATGATTTCACTCAATCATAGTTGCTCAGATGCCATTGCAAACTACACATGGGAGAAGCAACATTTACCCATAATTTGTTAAGAACTGCATTAGAAAAATAGAAGAGTTGTACTTAACAGAAGAATAAAAGGTACAGGGGTAGTTCTGTTGCGAATCACTTAGCCTTGTTGTGTAATAATTACTGTATTGTAACTTCATAATAAACTTTAGCTATAGCATTTGATAAACAAAGCTTGTAAATTATTTGCATTCTAAAATCTTTGGAAAATGCATTTAAGAGTAATCACAGTTCTAACCACTAGGGAAAAAAATCATGTGATCTGTGCCAGCTGCACATTTTTGTTGAGCCACCGAAGAGTCTCCCTGCAGGAATCTTGGGTCGAGGTTGGATTTTTATCTTGCATCAGTATATAAATTCAATAGAATGAACAGCATGTCTTTCTTTTTCTTTACTAAAAAAATTGACTAATGCCACGGTGACCTTATACAGCTATGTTTTAAGCTTTTGGCATTTTGGCTCACCACAGCAAGTAGATAAGAAGGATGCATGTCCAGCTGTACAGAAATAAGCAATCTAATCATACTGCTGAAAATGATATGGTTCTGTTTCACTTCTGGTTCCTCTTGTTTCCTCTTGTACCTCTGTTAAGGAGTGAACATGTCAGGCTATGCTCTCCTTCACCAAACAACGGGTTAGTAATGCCATGCCGGCTACAGAGTCTCTGTCTTAAGCCAGCTGAGAGATTCTTCTGTCTTTGGGGCCATTAATGTGAGTGGCAATGGTGAAATCAGGAATTGCACAAAACACAAATTCTTGGTTTGGCAAGTTCAGTGGTTGGCAGTTGGAATGCTGCATCATACAATGGACCACATAAAATGCAGAAAAAGAGTGGTATAACAAAGAAGGTGTTAATGAATGCTAGTTTTCATTAAAATGTGTGAGTATATGCTTTTGAAGGATATTAATTTGGTTTGGGTAATGTCAATGATGTATCAATCCAGAGGAGGTAGCAGAAGGCATTTTGCATTTAAGCTGCTGGCTATACTGATCAACTTTGTGGGGAACGGGTCCATGGCTCTTTTCCTTTCTAATGGTTATCTCTGTAACAAATATAAGAAGAAAAGAGTGCTCTGGAATTTTGTATTCTTCATGTTATATAAAACAATTGAGACTCCTTGTGGGCTCCTTTCTGCCCAGGCAGTCAGAGGGCTCTTTCAGAGCTGGCCAGTAGTCAGTGTAACTCCAGTGTTGAAAAAGACAAGAAAGTTTGAGTCATCATGATGTGGTATCTCAGGTAAATTCTGAGGCAGATGAGGACTTCTCTGACCATTACAGCTCTGCAAGCAGTATATGTCAAACCCTCACAAATTATATGCTCTTTTCTATCATCATTTTCTTTCACTTTGAGCTTTCTTTAATAAACATCGTACCATGTGGAATTACAGACCAGTTAGGCTAATTTCATCTGTAGAAATGTCATTTGAAAGAATTTAACAGATTAGGAGAAGGAGTACCTAGTAAAAGCATCCTTCAGCCTGATTAGTTGTATACATATGGTTTAGGAAAAAAAAGTCATGCTTCACTAGCCTTCTGGAACTCTTTGAAGATAACACTGCCAAGATAGGGTGTAGCATGGACATTATATTTTTAGATTTTCAGGAGTCATTTGACAATGTTTTACCTAAGAGATTAATGCTTAAAGAGAGGGGAGTGAAGGGGCAAGAGAAAAGTCTGCTCATTAAATTGAAAAGTAGCTCTAAGCAGCAGCAATGAGGAGCTAGAAGTGTCATTTTTACAGTCTGAGGAAAGTAGAACTTTTAAAACTGTGGCAATTCTGTGTCTCAAGTTAACTTGTTTATATAAATGGCTTGGATGAATGTATTCTTCTAAAACTAAAACAGGCCCATTATTATTCTTTTATTGTGCTAAGAAGGTCTAACAGGGTTGTAATCCCAGTGTGCTGAGCACTTTATTTGTTGAGACTGTTCCAGCAGCCATCTAGAGTGTGGAACAAAAGAAGGGAAGTGTTTTTTTCCTGAATACATAGAGAAGGTTCTGAGGCCTGGACAGACTTGATCCAAGCCACAGAGGAAAATCAGTAGATCTGATGAGTGAACATGTTTTCTTAGTCATGAGATGGGATTTCTGATTTGGAGGTGATGCTTCACAGGAAACAACAGTAAATTCCAAAGAACAGTGAAGTGCTGAAAAGCAGATATTGCCAGGTCAACAAATGTGAATGTCTCTCCAAATAAATATACAGTCTAACCAGAAAGGAGAATTAAAGTTTATTGTTAAAGCATATTTTTAGCATAACATGCTTCTGTAAGAAATATAATGTTATGTGGAAATTATTTTGAAGAACATATTTAGAAAACTGACCTCTCCATGATATATTAAAAAAACCCCCTTAAAAATGGTGCAACATTCCTAATTAAAATTTACTTGGTTCAAATATGACTTTCTAAATTAAAGTCATATCTTAATTATTTCTGTATATTACAGTAAAAGAACTAAGCAGCAAGGAGCACTTATTTTGGCCCACAGTGTATATATAATGGTACAGCAGTGACAAAGTGAGGATGAACACCACTATGTCTACAACTTGGGTTTGAAATATTAAACGTAGCAAGATGTGAACATGACCACACACATCAAAAGCATGTTCCTAGATGCTGCCCACTATTTCTGTGCATCCACTTCCCTGGATACTAAGCTTAAAATTGTAAGTGGTGGATAAAACTTTCAAAGGAACTACCTGTACTAAAAAGAAAAAAAAATTCTCTTTTTAGACTTGAAATCCATCTTCCATTCCTACATGTCTTTTACGTAGTTTAAATAACCTCTTTCAAAAAACAAGACCCTACCTTTCTGCTATGTTTTTGACTGACTGACTGACTACACTTCCAATACAAGATCTGAATTTAGTCTAGCAAAGGAGACTCCAGCATAGATAATACTGATTTACCCAGCTGTGAAATGGAACAGATGGAGATACTGCATCTGAAAAATGTCTTGCATCTCTTCCCATTCTGCTTATCTTCCTCAAACTTTACTGAGAGTTTTTGGAACTACTCAGTGTTACCCCCTGCCCGTTAATAGTCCCTTTCTTTGTGCTTATAGACACTTAACTGGAACATAGCTGTAGGAACAAATTCCTGTGAGGCAAGTTAGAGTGGTCTTTTGTAGTATTTGGTACTGCATGGTTAATAATTAGGGTATATGCTCTTAGAGCTTGGTAAACTTAAGGTAACTTTAGGTAGTTTGATGGTCAAGGAAAGTGGGCTAATCAACCTTGTACCCACCACAGGAAAACGATGTGTGCATGAATAGCTACAACGGATTACATAATGCACTGTAATTTTTACCTTCTCTTACTTCACAGTTTATGCCTGGAGATAGCTTGTTCTGGTTGCTGTATTTGACTTGTTGAATGACTGAGTGATTGCAGGAACTAATCCATGCATTACCTAAAAAAGCTCTTCTTTATCTGGAGTTGGGCATGGTAAGGATTTTTATCTAAATGACAAAGGCTCTAATCCTAGTTCTTTATTGATGTGATTAATATAATTATGTATATTTGAAACCACCATGTTTTTTATGCAAGATGTCTGTGTTAGGGTCTTTTATGCTAAAGCTCCAATATAGACCTTACCCTGCCTAGGATGGAAGTGCCACACCTCTTATGTGGCATAAAGAGGTATCTAAGTTAGAAAAGCTGCTCAGTGTGCTGTTATTGCTTGCGTTATGTCCTAAAGGAACATGAGTCAATCAATAATTAAGCCACAAAGTACTGCCTGTTGACATGGCAACATGTTCACAGATGTGACGTGAACTTAATGTCCTTCTTTCATGTCTCCTGTGAAAGTAAGAGTCTCCTAAGCTCAGTAACAAAGAATTGGAGCAGACATTGCCAGGGGAAAAGGAGAAAATACAAAAAAATAGACGATTTCTTTTATAAAAATGGATGCCTTTGAACCTTTTCTCTCTCAAATCCATTGTATAAATGGTCTCTCTCTGTTTTTTTAGTGTAAGGACCTTTCCCTAATCAAAAATCCCCAATTGCTTATTGCCAAACCCTTTTAGAAGCATGAAATGAACTTCCTTATGGATCACTTTCATGATTGCTTCTTTCCCATGTATTTCACCCCACCCACATTTTTTAATGGAGCTGAAGTGAACACACTCTTTTAGGTTACTGCTGTTTAGGCAAGACTCTGTCTAGCTCCAAGAATAACATTAGCTGCTGCACCACAGATTACGGGTTGGCATGAAGGTCCAAATGTGAATTTGTCATCGTTGGTTGGTGCCTGTTGTTCTGAAGACGAAAGAAGCACGAGTTTGTGTGACATCAACTTCCGTACGTTGGGATCGTTTTTGCTGGCTGTTTCTGCAGCTTCTCTGCACGTGCTCCCACTCTCACACTCTCTCTGCTTGCCAGTTACCCTACTCTCCCCTTGGCTTGCATGTCTTTCTTCCAAGCTTTCTGCAGCAGATGTTAATGGGTCTCGCCAACACGTTTTGTTTGCCACATGTGTTGCTACCTGTGTCACAATAGCTGAGGTTAATTTTTGTTTTTTTCCAGGGCATCTTTTTACTTCTGCCTCAGTCGGTCTCTTGATCTTTCACACATTAAAAGTTTACTACACGTTCTTTCCTTTGGGAGCTTGGTGTCCTCCATGCAAAGGACATGTCCAGTCCAGCAGAACTACGCATTTATAAGATTGCTTCAACACTGTTTGTGCAACCACTTTGCAGAACTTTGTTATTCATGATTTTATCTTGCCTCTTGATATGCATAATAGCTTGAAGGTGCCGTTGATTAAATTTTTCCAATGCTTTGATGTACCAGTACTAGCATTTCCATGTTTCTCAGCTCTAGAGTGAGGTAAAATTTAGAACACTACGGAAAAGCCAGGGTTTGGTTTTATGTCTACTAATGTGCTAATTCCAGATTTACTGGACCTAATTCTCCATCTCAGTCCATTTAAATATGCAAAAACTAATTGATATATAAAAGCCAACTGTTTTGAAATTCACGTGAGGGAGAGACATTAGATGCAGGGTTTAAAATTCTCATATGTATTTCTTGCCTTTTGAGAAATCAAGTACAGTTTTGATAGCTTAAATTTTATAAAAGTACAGCTGCACTACTGTGCAGACTGGGCAGTCTGAATGTTTGGTGGACCCTACACCCTTCAGCAAGTGTTAATCCTAACCTCCCAGGCATCAAATATGTGGAAAACTAATAGCTAAGTTCAGTGATAAAAAGAGGCAGACAAGATTGCTGAGACAGCAGGGTGACCTCATACTTTATGAAATATATCCCTTCATTTCTCCTTGGCCACTTTCTTTTTAATGTATTTTCTTCAGCATCCTATGTGAGTTCAGATCTCTGAGCAGATGAACTTGTATTTTTAAACAAGAAACCTCTTTCTGCTTATATCACTTTTCAGATCAATTTTGATAAAAAAAAATGTACTCCAGCAATATATTTTGGAGGGATGAGGAGCAATTCAAGAATTTAAGACCCACAACAGCATCTCTGGGTTTCGATTTGGGCAAAATGTGCAGCTGAATGACATGTTTGCTCTGTCCTTAATAAATAAATTGCTCACTGGCTGTGCTGCTTGCAAACAGACAGCCTTTAGGCAATGCCCAATTGTCCTTTGTAATATTTGAAAGGCAGGTTCAGTTGAGCTGGAGAAAAGGGCCCAAATCTCCATTTTAAAATACTGTTGCTATTTTCATTTACTGAAAAATAACACTCTAAGGCTCTTTACTTGGAATTCCTCTGTGAATTTTTAACACGCAAATCAGTTCATAAACCTTACGATACATATAATTTACAAACAAAAGCGAGACATTTAATGGGATTTCTGCAGGCACATTATAATTATACCTGAACAATAGTCAACAGGGAAGGGAGTGATGGTAGCACCATTAGGAAAAGAGAAGCATGACTGCTACCTATGCAAGACTTAACTTGATGGGAACTCAGTTATTCCCATAGCAATTCAAAACACTGAAATTATGCTGATTTGGTACTTGGTGTGCAAGCATGACACGTTTGGTTTTTTTTTTTTTTTTAGATCTTACTTGAAAAGTGTCACATTGATATAAATGGGCCTCATAATAGGAAATAAAATTCCACCCATACAAAAGAAATTAATATGTGCAATACCTTTAGTTCACTCTCCACCACATGTACGTTTGAAAAAAATACAGTAAATTATTGTATTATTGAATGTGTTCAGATCTCTTCTAAGCTGTAAAGTATACTTTATTCTGATCTTTACTCTTAGAGAGTTTCATTAATTTTGCAAATTACACTGTTTCTGTGTTTCATTCCTGTGACTTTAATAGCCCCATCTGCTGGCTGAGCACCAGGTACGAGAAGTAGCATGTAGCTTTGAAAGTCTCCTGTTGTAACAGGGCTCCATAAACTTGCTACTGAAATGTTTTGGTTTTTTCCTAAGTGAGACAAAAGAGAGAACATTGGAAAACTGCGTTTTATAAATGCATATTATCTCACAATGCTGTGGAGTTTGTTTTATGTTAACAAAGTTCTTGGCTTCTGCCAGTGTCAGTCTGCTTTGCTAATGATAAAAATGCACTTTTGTTGTTGTAGGAACTTAATTTCCTAAACCACTTTACAGTTTGCTAAAGTGAAAAGGTGTGAAACTGTAGAAACTGGAAGAAAACATGAGATTAAATGTAAATGGCAATGCTCACTGAGAGAGGAACTGAGCAAAGATTTGCGTTCATATGCAGTACATCAGTAGCGCTGAGGCTGTGTTGTGTTCTGAGGGGTTTGTCTTACTGCAACTCTTCCCCAGGCATCCCTTTGTGTAGAAGGTAGGATACAGGGCATGAGAGACTCTTGATGTGACTCAGTAGGCTCGTTTTCATGTTCTAATGTTCTTTTAATGGAAATAGATGCGACAAATCTCCCAGATATAATGAGGGAGGCTTGATTAATTCCCCCATTCTTTAAGTGGAACTACACTGTACTGCTTTCTGAGGGAAAGCTTTTGATGTTATGTATACAGCCGTGGTACTACTTGTTCTACATGGATATAAAGAAAGTAGCCTATAAAATAGTTAAGGAGTATGAGCACGTGTTTCTTATACATCACTGAAACTGAACACAAATTTGATATTGCATCTGCAGATTGTCCTAAGTAAGTATTGTTACTATAACTTGTGATTTATCTATCTATTAATACAGAAAAAGCACTCTAATAGATTTCAAAGATACTTAGAAATATCTTATATATAAAAATATATTCTCTACAAAACCTGTCAAATGGTCTGGGAAAGGAAAAGGAAAATCCAGAAAAAACCAGTGTTGGGAGAGGACGTATGTTGGAGGAGTATCCCAGACATCTGATTGTGATCACTATAAAGGAACAAAAACTTGAGGAGGAGGGGAAAAGTACTAATGAATGTACAGTGAATAAGAGCCTAAACTATATTTTAATTTATGATGCTGTCCATTGCAATAAACATCACCTTAATTTTTTTGCAATGTGCAGTAAAGAAAACTATGCTGAATAAGAGCAACCTGTCTTTTTCCTAAGTTTAATCCGGTGACTGAAGACAGAGAGAATGATTTAACAGATCTTAAACAAGCACTAACAGAAAAATAAGTAAGTTACCACAGCCATCCTATTAATCTGTGGATTCTGGTCTAAAAGGACACTTGAGGTTTTTTTAGGGCAGTGAAATCTATAGGAACAAGACAAGTCAAAATCACTTATGATGGCCTCACTAACATAGCAACCCACATTTTCCAATGACTGTGAAGGTGTTCAGTCCTTGCAAGGAAATCACAATGAAACTATTACTCTATTAGTAAATTAATGTTTAAAAATCCTTGTGAACTCAAATTGGTAAGTAAAAGTTATCTTTGCTTGTAGCCTGGTCTAAAACAGAGGGATTGATTATCAAAAATAAATAGAAGATTTATTTCATAAAGTACAGGATAGCGTTCATGTTCTTTCAAAAGCTCTTTCGAAAGTTGGTTGCTGAAATTTTCAAAATATTTAAATGTTTCAGGTGAGTTTTACTGAAAGTCAAAAGGTCTTGTGGTCCCCATTCACATAATTGCTTGAGAAAATATCAGCTCCTCTCCTAGTTCTATAATAAATAGCACATGGCTTAGAAGACCAAAGGAGAGCTTCCTGCTGAAGATCATGCACAAATACTAGCATACCGTGGAAAATTTTCTGGTGGTGTCAGTGCAGAAGATACAACACAGGATGCCTTTAAGTGCATTAAAAGAACACAGATGATTTTAAAAGGAAACCTGGGAAATACATTAATCATATGTTCAAGATCAACATTTTTCAGGTAGTAGGAGTGTTCATGTAATATCTTTCTGCTTGTGCTCTTTTGCCTTCCAAATGCATTTAACATAGTGATCCCAGGAAATCCACCCTGCTGCAGCTTCCCAGCCTCTGTGCTGCTCCTCTCCTGCAGAGGTGTTCTTTAATGAGCACATGTTTCTCGGTCACAGGTAGTCCACGTTATGCCTGACTGCATTTCTTTACAGGCTTTAAAACCCTAAGCCTGGAGGCACAAGTGCCATATGTACACTGGATGGAAGCCTGATCCTTCAGTGGACAACTCAAGTGATTATGAATTACTCACTTGTGAAATCCCAAAGTGATATAAACAAAAGGACTGGTGGATCACAAAAAAAACAGATTTCTGTTGTAAAAACAATTTAGTTAATTTAATAATAAAGTTTTAAAGTTAGCTGAAAGATTTTTAATAAATATTCCTGTGTACCTTGAGAAATATATATATATGTATATTAAAATCTTAATATGTATCTATATATAAAGATCTTACATAAACAATTGCTACTTTTAAAATATCACATGAAGATGTGTAGAGAGGTAACCATCAAAGAAAATGTTACAAACAGCAGACCCTAAACTTTGTTTTGGTAGGATTGGCAGCTAACACTGACCATTTCTTTTCAGCAAATATCTGGATTTGTCTTTTCCTAAGACTAGCTAATCCTTGCTCTCTTCTTCAGGAACTACAGTCACATCTTTTTGTATTCACTCGAAGAACAGGTGGCTCAGATCAGCCAAACCTTAATCCTAGCAGACCTTGAACTTACTGGAACACTATTGCTCTTCCAGTGGGCTTAGTTTTCTTTTTTTCCCCTGCTATTACTATGATTAATAATGATCTTGACACACAGACACAGATGCACTTACATACACACTAATAAACACAAATAGGAAACATAGTAGGTTAAGATGTTTAAATCAGAAGTCAGACAGAAAGGGAGAAATCAGCAGGTTTTTTTAATGTGGTAGGCAAAAAATAATATTTTTGCTAAACAAAGGCAGAGTTAGTATTTTAGATAGTCTTACAAATAAGAGACAAATGCTCTTCATTATCCATTGATTAAAGGAAAGACGGTTTCCTATTCTACATTAGTTTACTGAACAGCTGGACAAATCTCCAAAACTTAAACAAAAATTATTACCAACTGTTTTGAAATATATTGTACTTTGCCTGTCCTAAGCCTGAATGTTGTACAATTTGATTATCTGAGATAACCAATTTGTACTCAGAGTAGCACAGAGCCCATGACAACACATCTCTTGTGATTGTACTTAGTTACTGTTTCTAAAATCCTAAACTGTCCACTATGAGCTTGGAGTACTGAGACCACTTAGAGACACTTTTCCAAATTATGACTCATTATGTTAAGCCTTCTTTTCATGAAACTCTGCTTAACTGTGCATGTGCTGATTGTTTTCTTTGTCATCTGACTTTCAGACTGGTTACTGATCTCCTTTGATATACT
Source organism: Atrichornis clamosus (assembly GCA_013400975.1). Taxonomy (NCBI): domain Eukaryota; kingdom Metazoa; phylum Chordata; class Aves; order Passeriformes; family Menuridae; genus Atrichornis; species Atrichornis clamosus. The sequence goes on from WBMZ01002073.1 coordinate 13,595, forward strand.
GTACATGACATCCTAACAAAACCAAGTCTTTAATCAAAATGATGAGGATTCAAATGTGTGCCACTGTCAGACAGCAGGGTAAGGCTAACATGCAGCAGATGTGTACTTGCAGGTCAGATGGAATGAGTGGATTTAAGACATACAGTTGGTACAATCTTTAGTTTAACCCTAGATCTGATTTTAAAACCCGGGCAAAACATTTTCACAATGAGCTATGTTGGTTTGAACTGCCAGCTGGGAAAAGACTGACACAAATATTTTATGCATGGGATAGTTCTGACAAGCCCTAATAGTCACAATCTAGAAAGCAACAGGAATTCATTGCAGAGAAAGAGATCAATGGCTCTTTATGACAAAAATCTCTTACATTAGTAGTTCTGTGTCAATATTTTCTCTTTCATGCTGCTAATCTACAAGATCAAGATGTGAAAAAGCAAAAGGCAAATGATTGCTTCTAACAGATTTCATTAATGCAAGCCCAAAACACTGAGATTGCATAAGTGAAATCTGCAGCTGTGAATCAAAAATAACATTCAAGGATCAGAAAGCACCATGAGAAAATATGTCAGAATATGATCTGCTTTAATATAGTTTAGAAAAGAGCCTGCAAATTGAAACATTTATTTGTGTGAGCCGAACTTTTCTCAAAAAAACAGCGTATGAACTGTGGGATAGACTGGTCTATTTTTCTCCTGCGCATATGCAAAAGTTTTAAGACAGTGTCAGTCTTACTGAGCTCAGTGGGAGTTCTGGTGCTCCATACTTTCAAGGAGATGCTTTTGCTGCAAACCAGTTCTGAAGTGACTGATGCCACTAGTGTTTAAGCTACAGTATGATTAATTTTCCAAAGTTCATTACAGGCACTGAATTTATAGTAGTAAAGACTGTGTGGGGCACTGCTGTTTATTAGGGAAAGTGTTACCAGACAGTATTTTTATTATCAGGAAGTACAGTAGATATAGCTTAATGGACTATAAAAAAAATAGGTAGGTTATGCTTTCTGTTCTGCTCTGGCAAAATACAGATTTTTATGTACTGTACTGATATTTGTTTAATGCTGTTGATCTTGAACTAAAGAGTCCTGTCCTCCATTGCTATTGGTACATGCCAAGATTTTGTGGATTCACGCTGTGCCCTGGTTAATTTTAAATTCCCTGAAAGATCCACGAGAAATGCTGATGGCAATAATAACGCTCAACTGGATAAGCAGTTAAGCACTTCTTACAGGTTATCTTGTTGATGAGCCCAGTAGAAATACTGAGATGGATAAATTAATCAGGGGCTAATTCCTGAGACTTGCTCAAGAGCTGTGAGCAGAATGTGCTGTTCCAGGGATACAAAGGAACCAGAGAGTTAGTGGGTATCTCCAGATGTTGATTCCTCTCGTATGAGAACTTTTCATATACTGCGTTGCTGACACTGTCACTAGTGTGTATGGCTGTTGATCTCCAGCTGAAGCATCAGTTCTTTGATGGTTATAGGTAGAGGGATTGAATTCACAGCAACCCTAACAGCACTCTAATATATACCAGACAATGAAATGGCTTTTGTCAGGCACGAGTTTGGGGAAATGTTACCATTTGCAGACTACTCTTTCACTGAGAATAGTTTTTACTCTGAAAACAGAGGTGAGTGAGTCCACTGAGGTTAATGAATTCAGGAACATGAGTCAGAGATGTAGATCAAAACTCCTGCCTTTATTCTCTTACTGTATACTGAAGTATTTGTACAGTATTGCTTTCCTTTGACATGGAGAAAATAGCATAATGATAACTTTTTTTAAGGCATCATAAGAAATATACAACATATACCTTAATAAGTCCATATAGTTACATGTTGCTGAAGGGCTATTATGTTCTGTAGTGTTCACATATATATTATCATGGAGCATTATGGTCATCAGGTAATCCCCATTTGATTCTCTTAATATACTCTGATATGTGATGTACTGTAGCTTCAAGCGTGTGTTTAATGTAGAAGGTAACTTATGTCATCTGTGTATATGATGTCCAGCAGAGTGAATGCCAGTGGAAGCTCCCTATTCTACAATTGCAATATATTCTAAACCATAATCCTGTTCTCGGTGACATCTCAGCAATGGTGCAGTTTATAGCAGGGTTGACATAGCATGGTCAGTGCAGGATTTGCCTTTAAAGTGCACTGTGGAAAATCTCTGGTTTAGGATATAAATGTTCTGCAAGGAATATTGTCTTAGCTCTCACTCTTGCTATCTTTGGTTTCTACAGTTGGATATGAATGCACTGACTTCTGACTGTGCATCTAACCCAGATCAGATTCCCAGATATACATTCTTGTCTTAAAAATCAAAAAGGAAGAGTTGCACGTTATTGATAACCACCAACTACATGCCTTCCTGGTGATGAAGAATGTTGTCATAAGTCACCGCCTACACTTTTGTCTTTCAATCTTATATCTCTGTAAGGCTCCATGATAGTAATATCAGCTGCCTCCTCTCATGTACCTTATGATTCTTCTGTCCAGGACCTCAAATATTTCACCTGTGCTTTCTTGTCCTCTCTTGCTGTCCATACACAGTATCCTGAGGTCTCATTGCTATACCTAATTACTAGCTGGGCAAGAGGCAGCATGTCCTGTGGCTGCTTGTGTGTTGATTGTCCAGCTGGTGAGCCAGACAAAAGAGAACTTTTAAGTTCACGTTGCAGTTTTTCCCTTATATGAGGCCAGTCATCTATCTAGTCATCAGTTTTCATGTAGCTGGGTAGAACTTAATATCTTTGAGATCGCTGCTCTTCTATCGAATTTGTTTGAGATTGGCCAATAGATTCAAAAGTTAGTGGGAAAGACAGAAAACACAGTTGCATAAGCTCAGGATGATCAGGTTAGGAGCACAGTAATGCTTTCTGAGTACTAGACTAGACTAGTGCACTGCTTAGGTGTGTACTCACTAGACTGAATTAGACAGATTCAGAGATCAGATAGGTTCCTAAACACTGTAAATAATACTATCCCAGGAATGGCCAAGGAGATCTGCTTGTGTCAGCATTTTGTATCATGGAAATAACTGTGAAACCAGAACAGTCTCTAAAGCTAATTGCACCAGCATCCAGGGGAAAGTTTGAACACTGTGGAGATGTGCAGTGGAATCCTCACAGGCAGATCGCAAACTTGAAGGTGCATGTGTTGGACTCGTGAAGTCTCTGAGACTTCATGCATCTGTTTCTTCAGCTTAGTTTATGTAGAGGCAAAAGCTTTCAAATATGTGAAATTTAGATTGAGAGTTACAGACTACCCTTTGCAGAAGCAATACAATGAAATCTCTGAGTAACCCAAATAATCACACTTATTATAATTATATTATTTATTTTTATATTATAATGACCCAAATAATCACACTAGATTCAAGATGGATGTCCTGAAATTAGCTGAAAAACCTTGCAGTTTGTGTGGGATGTGGTTTAGATTAATGCAAATGGAAGACCTCCATCCTAGAAATGTCTTCTTGTGCCAACAGCTGGATTTATTTGGGTAGCCCGTGTTATGCTGTGTGGGCCTTTATAGTAACTGATTTTCAAGATTGACTCCACGAATATATCTACTGCAATTCCACATTACAGAACTAGACCTTCTGTGTACCAGTCTTCTTGGAAAACTAAGCAAAAAACCTTCACTGGAGTTGAAAAACATTTTACAACCATCAGTGACACCTTTCACAGCAGTTTCCAGGGGACCATAGAGCAACACTTGTAAATCGCCACTGTAATTTTCAGATGCAGAAGACATGCCTCTGTTTAGTGCAGCAGAGAAGTGGAGGTGATACTGCTACTGGATTCCTGCAGGACCAAACTCACTGGGCCATTAATTTTCGTTTGCATCACTTCCTCAACACAAAGCAGACTTGATGCTACATTAACTGGCAGCCCAGAGGTTCACAGTGTGCTGGGGAATCCAGGTGGTGCAGCTCTGGTGAAATGGCTTGTGTAGCCCCTTCTTTGCAGTTTCAGTGTAGATGTTGAGCAATAGAGGGTGGGCAAAAGCAGGAGCAGATGAAGTTTTCAATATAATTTTTTTGTTTAACTCACAGCTTCCAAAATTCTGTGGTTAGGTAAGAATCTCCGCTTTCATTTAAAAATTAAATCTCAGAAGCCATAAAGTAAATCAAAAGAAAAACAAACAGATATTAATCTTGTGATGTTTGTTCCAATATTGTGTTTTGGGAACTGTCTTCTGGTTTTGAACACCTGGATTTGGCAAGGCTGCTATCATGCCTGGAACAACATACACAAAGAGTTTTCTTACTATCACTATTTCCCTCCCACTCCCTTTCAGGCAAATGAACTAATTTGGACACAATATTTAACACTTTTTTTGCATTGAAGGTGGCTAATAGCTTACTACAGAGAGAATATATCTAAAAGCCCAAATAAATAGCTGAATAATGTGCTCTTCACAAACCAAGTGGTCCAAATCTATAGTAAAACAAAATATTAAAAAATAATTTCTCTACTTACAAACCAGGCCCAAGTTAAGGATTTAGTATTTCAGAAAATACAAGGATGGCACAACTGCTATTCTAGAGGCTATGAGTTCTCCTGCTTTAGTGAGTGCCTTGACAACATTTAGGACATTTACATTAGAAATGTTTTATATGGTAGTACAGACAATGTGGGAAAGAACTTAGGGTTCATGATTTTGTACTGTTTATCATCTTAAGGAGAGTAAAAAGTTGAGTGTATACACTTATTTAAATTAGTTAGGCTTTAAAAACCTCAGATTCCTAGATCTGTTAGAACTAAATCCTAAAATGTGTTCTGGCAATCAGCAGTTTAACTGAATTGAAGCATGCATTTGCAATTTCTTTGCTGGATCAGTATCACATTAATGGTGTCCTGCAGATTTGAGTCTTTTCTGTCTAAATATCCTGAAAGTTTACAACAGTTACTTATAATCCCAAAATAGAAATCAGAAGTATTGCATAAGAACTTGAAATGGGGAAAAAGAATTTAAAATCCCATTTTTGAATAATGAGATCCTATCTTGATATTTGCGAATGCACTTCATTAATATCTTAGGATTTAAGAAATAGAAATTTCTTTAAAACTTTACAGTTTATCTTGGTATGACTTAAGGAACACTTTGAAATGCCTTTTCTTCTGTTAAAATGCACTTGAGGGGCTTCTGTGAATCTTTTTATTTACTGAGCACACCAGAGTGACTCACTCAGAAAAGTTAGGGGCTATCAAGTAAAAAAGTTCTCTAAATGTCTGTTATTCACTCAACAGACTGGAGCTGTTTCTCTATCATACCAATACCTAGGGTATCAGATGATGGCTTTTCACCTGTTGTATAAGTAGGTATAGAAGATACAGATACCTGTATAAGAAGGTATCTTTTTGCTAACAATGCATTATCAGTTCATGAGTGGAAGAATTTAACATTCTCTGGATGGCATTTAATGCATCGCGAATTTTACTGAAATACGTGGGTTTGTTTCCTGATTTTTTAATTTTTTTTTTTTACTTAAAGACCTAAATGCAATGGTTGGTAGGACTGGAGAGCTCAGAACATTAGTAATGAGATATGGAGCCCTTTTCTTCTAGGTCAGTGGCATGAATTTGACCCTGGTTAGTAATAACCGAGAGTCATTATCAGCTGGTGGCTGCTCCGCGGCCTACGACACACAGGCTGGTGGTTTCACTTTGTGTAATGACCCATGGCTGCACACACATACACACAGTCTTCAGTTAAAACATGTGCAAATAGCTTGGGAAATACCCTATATCTCATGATTGAACTTCAAAACTCAGGCTGAAAGGTCATCTGTGGTGGCAATTAAGAGTGACAGGCTTTATACCCTCTCAGCCACAGAGAACAAGGTACTCACCAGCATTCACACAGGTCATTTGCTCCTGCTTGGACAGTGGAACTTACACATTTAATGCAGAATAACACAAAATAATGGATAAGTACTAATTAATTCTATACAAGACAAACTTATGAAACAAAGTCCTTACAGATCTGGAGTCTGTGAGCAGGAGGGGAAGCACAAAATAAAGGGGAGGAAGACCTGGGGGAAAAAAAAAGTAGTGGAAGAGGGAAGATATGGAATAGTAAAATAGGGAATGTAGAGAAATGTCAAACAGCAAATACACTGATGGCCCATGCTTCTCAAAACACCTGACCCCTGTTCTTGCCTCCTTTACAGAGTTAATCTGCTTCCTGTGAAAAAATGGCTTGTTATATAAGATGAAAAATTCAGCAGAATATTTAAGCACATTTTCCACTTCCAGCATGGGAAACATCCTGCAGAGTGACGGTCATTCCTTACAGCAGGTATTTGCTTATCTGCCTTACCAAAGTGAAGTTTCATAATTAAGCTGTGTAGACTCAGCTAAAGGGTTTGGTTATGATGATGGATGTGGTTTTACTACATCATCAGCAAGAATGCCGGATGACCAGGAAATTAGCAAGGAGTAACAAAGAAATAAGATCTCCATTGATGTGACAGGAACTTTAGAGAGGGTTGGGAGGGCTTTTGGAGCAAACACATGCTGGGTCAGGATTTTCCACAAACTTGTTCATCCATCTCTACAGTTACTGTTAAATATCTGTGACACACGTGTGTTGATTCAATGGTAAAAGGCTTAAAGATCAGGCTGGGTTGACATTTTTCTTGTAAGGCTCAATATCATGAAAACATTTGAAGTGTAAAGAGCTGTAGAACTGGCTAGTTTCACATGTCATACTGATGCTGTGTGGCTTTGTAAAAGAACTGATACACTTTGACGCTCTAGGCCTGAAGCAAATACAAAGCATAGGACTTCTGAGCATGGCAAGAGACCGTGAAGCAGCAGCACAGAGCACCAGGTAAGATGAAATTCCTGGCTATCTTCCACTGCCCTGTCACACCGTGTATGCTTAATAAACTGCTTTTACAGTAGTGATAGGATATGACTGCCACCTGCATGCTATGTAATGTGTATACTCGACAGAAAGAGCATTTAGCAGCTGCAAGATATAAGTACTTTAAGCCTAGAATGCCTGGATGTTCTAAGGTGAGCTCACTACTTTCTAAGCTGTAAAAATGCTTAATCCCTGTGTCACTTTATATTATTTTGTAGTTAATGTTGTCAGGGGGTTGACAAAGGCACATAACCAAGGGCAGAATCTGGCCTATCATATTTGGTAGGATATGATTCCTCAACTAGACACTACAGCCTTGTAAGGGCACATACTCTGCTTTGTTTTCACATCTGAAATGTGAGAGAGTAGACCTTGTCTTGCAAGGCTGTAATTGCCAACTCTGTGACAATTATATGTGAGCTCAGTGCTGGTACATGATAACGTGCAGATGCTAAGACCACAGTTCAGTTTAAGAAGTTTAAAAAAATAACCAACTGACCACTTAGCAATATATTTTTTGTCTGATGCTTTTGACTGGCACTTAGATTGAAAGCTCTTTGGAGCAGGAAATCATCTTTCATTTGATAATTATACAAGGCCATGTTCCTATCTAAAATTCTACTGAAAAATTATTATTATTATATTGTTTAATGATTATTAAAACTTAGACTAATGCAAACACTGTATGTAGCTTATATTAAGTTCTGAGATAATAATTCTTGTGTATAAATACCTTTTTTCTCTCTAATTCTCTTCTCATCTACAGTCACTTTTCTTTAAGCTTCAGTTATATTACCTCATTAACTTTTTCTTGTTTTGCAGAAGCAGTAGATTCTGCTCTGCTCAAAGGGAAATCTTTATGCTGTATTTAGCAGGGGACTGTTTGTATGGAGGTCTTCGCTTCCTGCTCATTGTGTCTTTTGGTGCTTTTCACAATAAATTAAAGCTCATATTATTTAGTCAACTTTGTTTTTGTCTTTTGCTGTCCTTCATTGCTGAATAAGAAAGCCTAGCTTCCTTCACAAATTCAAGAAGCATATTGCTGCTTTCCAATAGGTAACCACAGATACTTCATACGTAACCATCGATTTTCTATCCAGGGATATGTAGGAAGTCTTACAAAGAGCATGAGTAAGGACGCATCTAATAACATGTCAGACTTTTCCTGTTTCCACACTTGAATGCTCAGTCCAGAATACTGATCCCCGCACCAGAGAACAACCACAGTTTACAAAGTCAATATATACTGTATGAAGTAGCTGTATAGTTATGATAGTTACCACAGGGAATGAAACCTAAAATTTTTAGATGCAAGCAGAGGGCATAGGCAGGATCTGACTTTTCTCTGAAGTAGGCTCAGCTAGAGGAAAAATATTGATTTTCACCACAGCCATCCTTCCTTCAGAAGTTATTTCATGTTTGAAAGGAATGCATGAGGCTATAGAGAAATAGAAAAAGGGCGATATTTTATCTTAATTTATAATTTTATTTTATTTACAGGGTTCAGCTATTTTATGTGTCCTCTTCCTTAAACAAAAGGAAAAAAACCAGAAGATTTTCTTTAACTTCAGTGTTTGATGTATACTGCATTGGAAGTTATTAATTAGTTTCAGTGCTCAGTTATGGCAGTTATGCTTTCTTCCAAACAGGTATTGCAGACATCAAACAAAAAAAGTAAAAATAAATTGAGACTTTCATTTGTGTAAAGCACCCAAATATTAACAAATTTTGCTAACTGCTAACCAACTGCTATGTCTTAAATCTCAAAAGTCTGAAACCAGCTTTTCTAAGACTACTTACAAACTGCCAGCTTCAGTTCAGGAGGTCTTTGCAGACTGAAATCAATTGCTTGTCTTCAAAACCCTGTAGTCAATACTGGCTTTTGCTAGGAGAAGGGCTGCTGGGCTTGGTGGGCCACTGATCAGATGCACAACGAGCTTGTTATTGGGGTTGGGTGGGTTTTGGTAGAACACATTTATGCAGAAATACACGTGCTCCTTTCAGATGGGGCAAAGGAAAAGTGGAAGAGGGCATTGGGGAAGTAGATGTGCAGATTACATTCTCTAAGCCTCCTGTAAAATCTAGTTTTGCCTGTGTTCTTACATTCATATTTTTCAATGTGCACAATTAACAGCTCATAATCATGAGCAGTATGAAAAAATGAAACAAAATCAGTTCTAAAACAGTATCCTATGTAATTCTCATGTTTTTGGACTTATTTGAGATAATTGTAATAAAAGCAGAATTGGGCAATGTACCTAAATGAAAATATATTTCCCTTGTAATATATATGTATGTGAACTCCAGTATAATTTCTGTCGCTTAAAAAGAGAAAAGTAACTCCTTTTTTTTTAAATTTAAACAGTTGCACTTCATGTTCTTTTTCCTCATTCTTCTGAAGAATTTCTGCCTGAAGCACAGCTACATTACAGTCATAAAACATATCAAGGTATCAGCATTCTTCAGTACTCCAACCACTCCAATCACTGCTGTGTGAACAGCTGCAAGTGCATTTTTTTAATATTTGCAACTAAAAATACTTCTGCACTTAAAAGTGTCCAGATTTGCAAGCCCTCCTTGGCCAGGACACTTCTCGAATGTTCAGTGGAATTCTAAACCCAGTAGGATTCCAGATTGAAAATCAAAATCTTGGGGTTGTACTTCAGGGGGTAAAAAACCAAAGCAATAAATAAACTTTGGGGTCAAAAAATCCTTTTTTAAGAAAGAAAAAAAATAGTGAAAAAAAATTCTTGAAAATACTGACTCTCAAAACACAGCTTTGTATTTCTAGGAGAGTAATTCCTTGTGCAGGAAATACCTATGTAATTAACATTTACTAAAGCGAAAGCTCCAATCTGCATTCTGCCCATTCCAAACTTCTGCTGACTTCATGGAAACATAAGTGCTCTAAAAGTGTCCTACTTTCTTATAAAAAGCAAATTTAGATTTTATAAAAGTGTAAGGAAGCATAAACCTCACTAATACAGTATGTATATAAAATTACTAATAATCATGTTAGCATGGGTAGTATGAAATAAGCAACAAAAGATCATGGATGTTAACAGAAATTCAAATGTGATTTTAGTGATGGACAGTGGCACATTTTGCTTAAGATGTCTGGCTGCAAAGCCAGGGAGTTCAGCAGAGGCAGTTAGGTGAACTAAATGCAAGGTTATTCTTTCCTCAGTTGACTCTGAAGTAAAACAATTCTGCATGAACTGAATGTAGGAGTCTTTTCAGCCACTGATACTTAGAACATTTAATATTTAGAATATTAAATATTTGCATGTTGTTAGGTAGGTGAATAGTTTTCTGCTTGTTCAGCTATTAATAGTAATTACATGTCATTAGAAACAAATATGCTAAACCTATCAATATAGAATTATATATTGAGACTGCTTCACAAAGCATTGTCACAGTATGAGGTACACAAATACTGATTCAGTACCTCAGTAGGAATTTAAACATGGCAGTTTGTTAATCCTAAAACTGAGTAAAAATGAATGCAACAGTAAGGAGAATATATAGACATTTAATTAACTCATAATTTGAAATGCTTTTGTTAAGTTAGTTCAATTTATAAAAGCACCACGTTTAAATTAGGTGGATTTATGTGTAGTTCTTCTCTACTTGCTATTCCTACTTAGCAACACAAGAGATTTTTAAAAGATAATGAGAAAAAAGTCTTTCCCTTCGTTCTCAGCTAACTTTGTTTTGTGATTACCACGGCAGTCTTGTTTGAACTGAAGGATTCATAGGTTGTAAGGTATGATGTATAGAATGAGATTTTATATTTCCTACATCACCCAACAGCCAGTTAAAGCACTAAATCAGCTTATGAAAGAACTCAGTTACACTTCTCACAGTACACAGGGTAAAAAATGGGTCCAAAATGGTTAGATTTTTTTTTTTCAACTCTTGAGGCAATTATTCAAGCCAGGTGCAAAAATGGCAGGAAAATGAGCCTTCAAATGGAACTCTTAATTCTTTGGAGAAGTTAATTACTGGAACAATGTTGTGATACATCAACAATAGAGCCCAAGTGTATATTAGTTCTTGTCTACTCAGTTATTCATTCCTCCAACAAATCTACCCCATGCCTCTTGTTTCAGTTGCTCCTGTATTTAAGACAAACCAAAAGATATAAATGTTCAGGGGGTTACAGTTCCTTCTTAAAAATGGCTCACAAAACAACTTGACTATGTCTCATCCATCAAATAACAAACAATGAAAATCCATGGCATGAAATTGTACCTTGCGGAGCTTCTTGTTGAAGGCAAAGAATTACAAAAGGAGGGAAACCCAACAGCTTCATATTAAAACAATTGGAGTAACTAGTCTAAAGATACTCAATCTAGTCTTAAAATTCTGTTTCTATTACAACATTAAATGTAAAACCCCCACTGCTCCACGAGAAAATCTCTTCCAGATTCACATGGCAAGCAACACTGTGTTCAGTTGTAGAGTAGGTTTCTAAGCCACAGTAATTTCAATGCCACAAGGAACATAGACTATTAAGTAAGTAGTAGAACCTGGCTAATTCACATCAGTAGTTCAAAGCACCAATGTCTACTACTGAAATTTGTAAATTAGTAAGTTATCAACCAGCATGGCCCATTTTCACGATTTTCCCATGAGCGTTAATGATATTTGATGTTTTCTTAAAGTCTGCTCCTGCAGGCTAGTGAGTAGATGCAAACTTCAGCTTCCATCAAAAAAGAGTTCTCGCCTTTATGGTTAGAGATAAAACATGAAAACATGAGCCAGCTGAACCCTGAAGTATCAGAAACCAGAAGGCAAATAAGCAGAACCCCAGATTTATTTTTTTTTTTTTTAAAGACCTGGCAAGCATAAAACTAATCTTTTGATATTTGATGGACCACTTTATGCTTTTTAAACACCTGTAGTTAGCAATATTGAACTGGCACAGTATGAAACAGAAGTGCTCTCCAAATACCATTGTACCAGATCCTGATTTTGCAAGTCGATAAACACCATCCAGTGGGAGCTTACGGCACTGTGCAAGTTTGAACCTTTATTTAATAGATGCAGGTTAATATTAATTATTTATTAAAATATAGTGTAAAATATTCTTTTTTTTCTGTATAGAGTTAAAGTAGTCCTTGTAATATGAAACCTGAGCACAGCTTTCTAATTTAGCACAGCACACAATTATGGAGTTAAGCACGTGTGAAAAAGCTGATTCAGCTTTTTTCTTCTGTATGTGCTGAGAACCAGGGAAGACTCTCAGATTATTTAAAGTTTTATTTTATTATTCATTTAAGAACAAAACGTGAAAAAAATGAAAATGACACTGAAAGTATTGGAGGCACAAATCTTGTGACTTATTTTCTTTCATGTAAGAGATCGTCAAGCTCCTCAGACTGCATCCATGAACAAAACTATGAAATAAGTTTCTGTATGTGGATTCCAATTTTTGCAAATGATGAAATAATGTTTGTAACAGATTTGGCTTTCTGAGTCTTGTTGACCTAGTGAAATACAGTTCATTTTCCTTCAGGATCATTGCAGGAATCTCAGCTAAAACCTTACATCTGCCAGAATAGAGGATTAGACAAATTGGCAGGTGGTAATAGATTCATAAGTTAAAAGGAAACAAACTGAGCAGCAGGATAAAATCAGGGCAAGGTAATTAACATTCTGTTTATATTTTCAAAGAAGAAACAACAGGAAAAGAACAGATGCCGGTTCAGATTTGTGGACACTCCCAGGAATTTCTTGCTTTAGGTAAAACAGCAAGAACTGCCCAGAACCCGTGGGACTCAACTGGCCACTCTGGTGAAAGAGGTCAGATTGCACTGAGGCACAAGTCACACAGAAGGGTGTCATTTAATACACATGGTTGCTTCCTGCACAAAACTGTTTCTCAGCTCCAGATGCAGGGTGTCATTTAATACACATGGTTGCTTCCTGCACAAAACTGTTTCTCAGCTCCAGATGCAGGGTGTCATTTAATACACATGGTTGCTTCCTGCACAAAACTGTTTCTCAGCTCCAGATGCGCTTGTGGAAAAAAGAAAATCACCAGGGAGCAACTAGAATTTAGAAATTATAATATAAATTAAAAGCGGTATCAGAGCTATTGGGAGTTTGTTTAAGGCAAATTTTAGTCTGGCATCGTACCATCGTACCTTAGCACACCTGAAGATACATAGCCCAAGAGCTATAGGGAAAAGCAGAACAATCATCAGCAGTCATTTTTAAAAATACCACATGGGGCACATGGCAGAGAACAAAGATTATTCTGCACACAGTACCTACTGCCAATGCAGTGTTCTTTGACGGGCTGATTCAGAAGTCAGATGATGGAAAAGGGATTGGGCTTATATCAAAATATGTAAGGTTTAGGGGACCTTACCAAAGGAAAGAGAAATCATATAAAATGCTGGCCGCAGTGAGGGCTACTGCAAAATTCCCAGCTGGCCAAGGTGGGCCAGATCATTTGTGATTAAGTGCCCCTGCAGCTTTACAGAAGTCAAATAACTTGCATTTTCAGCCTGTTGGCCACAGCCTTGATCTAGTCATGACTGAAATCTTTGTAAGCTTTTTTTCATTAATCTCAGTGAGTTTTAAAACGTACACCCATTTGGGATCTGCAGCCTTTCACGTGTAGTGAGCAGAAGAACTACCTGGGAGTCTGATTTTTGTGTCTAAACAAGTAATGTTAAAATAATGTTACCAGTTTGTTTGACTTATATCAGTAGTTTTCTTAGGCCTGTTATTATACAGCAGTTGTATCCGAATAACCAAGAAGTGGTGATTTCATGCAGAGAGAAAGAAATTCTCATTGCTTGTCTCCTGTGCAGCAATTTATACTGAAGTAGGATTGCCTTCCATTCTAGGGAAAAGAAAAAAAAGTTTAAATATCAATGAAAGGATGTTGAGGCAAAATGCATTCCAAGATTGTCTCTGCAAACTCAAAAGGTAAGAATTTAGCCTCTAGCTTCACATATATTTAGAGTGAAGCTCTGGATAAAAGAGTACTGTGACACCCTTACAGTGAGGTGTGGTCTGAACACTGGGTAGGGGCAAAGCATGAAACCTGAGAGAGGTGTTCAGTACCCATTCCTGATATCATTTTCTAGGTCAAATCCCTTAACCACTCTGTATCTCAGTCCCTTCACTGGTAAAGTGTGGATTATATTCCGCAATTGCATGATGAGTTAAATATCACATCATCCTTAACACTTACAAATGCTTGTAATCATTCACTGTGAGATTCTTGCAAGGGAAAGCATAATCCAAATACAAGGTAGTGAATGTCAAAGCCTTCCATGCAGAGCTGGGAATACCCAATATGACTCATTTGGAATAAGTTTCCCTTCCAGCCTAATACAAACATCCATGCAATGCTATTGTTATGGCAGCTGAAGTTTCTTATGACAGTGTTAATTTCCTTGCAATGGATTGTAGCATGGTGCTACAAGGGCTTCCTGTTGAGAAGAGGGAACCTGTTGATTTTCATGTCTGTTAATCCAGTGTAGCACTCATGGCAAGGGTTTACTTTCCATGAACAGATTTGGTTGTTAAGGCAGCAGAGTTGCTGGTGTCTTTCTATGTTGTTGTTTTATGTTTGGTGGTGAACCATAAAATATTTAAGGACTTTTAATACATAAAAAACTACTGAGCCTTTTATAGTAAACTGATTTTTCTCTAAGATGTAATTACATTCTTTTTGGAAGTCTTCAAGATTTAATTTTTTTTTTAATAAGAAACATAAAGGGAGATTAAAAGCAAGTTTCATTTGCACATTTTATTTTTAATTTATTGTTTTTGTGTAGTGCTTTTGCAGAGCCTAGATATATACATTTTTTGTATTATGTTCTTGCAGAATTCTCACCATGTTGTATGTAGGGAGAAGAGGTGGGGCGTAGAGGACAGATTTCCATTTCTCCCCCTTTATTTTGTTAAGAATTTAACTTGGTTTTAGCTGCAGTGTGCATAATTCCATAATATATGGAATTATGGTTACATAATATCAGAATCATGTTGTGGAAATCAAGTTCTATTAATTGTCTAGCATATTAAATTAGAAAGATTAAACAATAATCTTTCTTTTGCTAACACAGTTCTTTGTAACCCAGTGACCCAGATCCCAGTGGGTTTCCTTAAGCTCAGAAATACGATTTCACAGAACAGTCTGTACATTGGTGGTAGTTCTGCCTTTTCTTAGTGGTTTTCCATATGGATGATATTTTCATCTGTTTGGTTGTATATTCTTTCTGTTTGTTTGCTTCTGTTTTAAAGCAAAGCTAAGATAATAATAACTAAAAATAGTTCAACAACATGCTCTAGTTGATTTCTCATCTTCCTTTTAATAAACTGTCCAACGGAATTTTAAAATAAATTTGTTATTGAAAAATGAAGTTTCAGGACATCATCCTACATCATAAGAAGTAGATTTAAAGAACATTTATCCAGCTTAAATAAGCACTATTAACAACAGGCAGAAGATATTTCACTGTAAATCGGAAGGAAATTGACTTATAAAATAAATGATTGGAATGATTTTTAAATAAATTATGAGCAGGTATACTGAAGCTTATAAATAAACCCCATATCCCTCTAGATAGTTCCAACAGGCTGATCTTAGGAATTTATGTATCAGTAAGCAAGAGCAAGGATGCTGTAGCATTGCATGGATAGAGGTCACCTGATATTCTTGGCACTTACCAGATGATTTAATTTATGGAAACTAAATTTCAGCACAGACAGCACTGCACTTTGCTTAGTGACAAAATGCTCAGTGTGCCATTCCAAAAAAAAGGATGCATTTTTAGACATCCAGTGAAACTGCAATTAGCCTCCCACTCGCTGGAGGTCAGGAAATCCAAAGTTCATGGAAGTACTACAAAGCAGTTTTGTATTGAATCAGCTTTTCCAGAAAAGTTGAAACAGTAGGAGGTATCAGGGAGATTTCAATAGCCCCCTTTAAATCATATTCTACTGGATACATTTGCTGAACAAATTTTCACCAGTTTATCTGGAATTCTATGTATTGATTTAAGTCACGCTCCAGTAAATGTTCAACATAACTTCAATGGATGAGTGAGTTTACATTTAGGGTTGCTCAGTTTAGTAGCAAGCAGTGCTTCTAATCCCCGTGGAGCTGCTATTAGCCATTGGTTGACCTGAAACTCACATGAGTTGGCTTTAATTCAGAGCCTGGTTTGCTCTGCATGGTTTGCTGCTTTGGGGTGGGTTTTGTTTAAATTTGGACCAGTCACTTAAGCCAACTTTTCTTGAGTTTTTCTTCTTACTCTTGAGAAAATCTGTTTTTAACAATACTTTCAAGGACTCCTCCATGATCACACCATTTCTTGTGCTTATTGTCCTTAGGGTTTGGCCAGAGTGGTAGGGACGTCTGGGGACAAGAGGATGGGCAGAGGGAAGCAAGAGCATGCTTTCAGCGTGGCCTCTAACATCTGTGTGTTTTGTTCCTTGCCTCTGAGGAATACTCTGAGTGTCCAGACAGTGTGTAATTAAATTCCAAAGGTACTGGGGGGAACATTCCACATGTTTTTAATAATGACCCTTAGAAATTTAATGTGACCTTTTTTTTTTAGTATCATTTGGGATCTGGCGGTCTAACTTTTGATTAGACTGCAGAAGGGTTGCATTTTATATTAGAAAAAATTTATTGTCTGTGTTCGGCTTGCAGAAAAGTACTTGAAAGCTGCATGCAATCCTCTGCAAAGAAAAGTTTTCTATTTTGAATGCAATGTTTAAAAGCAAATGCATTTCCTCTGCTTCTTTAACACCGGGAATATTGCTGTGAGTTAAAAGTCTGAGATATTTGCTGGAATAAGGAGTATTTCTCTATGTTCTTATTGCAGATTTCTCTGTACTGAGAATTACTAGGTGATGAGCCAAAATGTGATTGCAAGATCTTTCAGCTTTAGAAGGTCCTATTCAGTATTCCCCATGTGTGAAAATCTCACTAGCTGGCATTACAAGGGCAGAATCTTAATGCATTGCTTTGGGTTTGTTCTGTAGAGCATTGGTTTGATGTGGCCTCTGCCTTCTTACTGGCTAATCAAGGTCCACAGGGACTGAAGAAGGGTAAGTAGCTATTTCACTCATCTTGTACATGTCCATATACCAAGATACATGGTTACTTACCACGGAGATGGACAGGAAATAACAGTGCGGGGGGAGATCTTTACCTCATTAGTTACATTACATTTCCTATAGTGCATATTTTTCATATATTAAAAGTTAATAAGATGGTGTTAGCTTACAAGACTTGAAGAGAGTTGTGATCATAGTAAATGTGTCTAGAGGTTCAGAAAATATTACTAAGGTATTTTAAAACATTTCCAGAACTCTTTCCTTCACATTCTTTATATGTCAAACAGTAGTGGTTTTTTAATTCCTTGTTTAAAGTCTTAATGCCTGCAGCTACCATAATAAAAGTAATGTTTCATATTATATTGGATACAAGAGTTACAGTTTGAACCCCCAGTCCTGACTGGGGCTATGGAGTAGCAGGGGTGGAGCAACACCCGTAGCAGGATAGCTCCTCTCAAAAGACATTGAAATGTGCCTGGACAAGACTCACAGAAGTCCTGATGCATCCCTTGCAGAGATAAGGAATTGACAGATTAAATTATGCACTAAATTAGTAACTAAGTTACAACAGAATTGAATACAATCTTCTTTGGAGAAGGCTCTGTTTATCATTCCTATAGATATTGTGTATATTTTGCAGTGGGCACACTGTCAACCAAAGCTAAGTTTAACACAAACATAAAAGGTACTTTGCTGGCATCTTTTCCTTGCCATTATATCAAAATTACTGTAGCTCAGCTGCTGTGGCTTCAAATTGCTTCTTCCATATATGAACAGAGTGCTGCGTGTAATAACAGATAAGAACCAAGAATATATTTGGCACTAAATAAATAATTCTTAATATTTTCATCCTTTTATAAATAACTCTCTTGCATTCTTCTCTTAAGTTTACACACATACCTGGATGAGGTTCTGTTTAACACATATAGTTTCTCCATTGTTGCGAGAAAATATATCAAGAGGAGAACTTTTCAATTAACTGCACATACTCCAAGAGTTATAAAGGTCAGCCACTTCTCAGGAAGCTTTGGAACTCCTGTAAAATGCTTCCATGTATTTATGTATCTGAAAATATGAAGCAAAAAATAGAATAATAAAAATGTTGAGAAAGAGGATTGCTCAGAGAGTAAAAATATAAGGGAAAACCCCATCATGAAATAATCGGCATTGTCTCAAGCCTAGCTCTGCATGGCAGACTCCCAGCCTCTGCACATAGTCTGCACTGCTGACTCCTTTGTGCAAAAGGTAATTTCTGGAGAAGTTACTGAGGAAAATCTAGCAAGGTGCAATAGCCTTTGTGTTATATTCAGGGTATGATCGACTGATACTGTTTATATTCGTTAGTGCTTAGCATTAAACACACTCCTTGAAACCAGCTGGCCTGTGCTCCTTGCACAGCATCTGACTGTGCAGCCAGCAGCTGCAATTGCTGAGGGTGGAGATGACACTACTCTCCTTACTGTCTCTCTTGCATAAAACACTGAGCAGAGACTAAAATATCTCTAGTTTTGTGGGTGACTTTAGGGAGTTGGGCACAGAGGCAATAGAGCCAATTTCTGCAAAATTTCAGCAGACAGATTAAGTTGCCTGATCAGATTTCTGATAAGATTGAAGATATCTGTTGTAGCCTGTAGAGATGTTCCTTTCACTGTTTGGTGATGGATCTAGAAACTGCTGATTTTGCTGTGATGTTTTTAATACTGAACAGAAAATAGCACTAAACTGATTTACTGAAAAAGGCTTTCTTATGCAATACCCATCAAATACACAAGGTCTGTAACTTAACCTTTTCTTCTTAGTGTTGACATTGTAACTTGCCTTATTTTTACACAGTTCAGTGGAAGTTATGCTTGCAGCAGAATGCAGGCTCTTTCTGCATGTCAATTTTGAAACATTTTCACTAGGCAAAGCAGTTTGAGTCCTGAGAATAGGAGATATGGGCTCACTACCAGAGTAGTTTTACACAAACATTTAATTTGTTGCTTTCCTGTTCTTTCTCTTTTTTTAAACTTTACTTATGATGACTGTATTTGGTCTGCAGAAAAGTGCAGAAGTAGTCAGAATGTTTATTTTATCACCAAGTTTGTATGATAATGTTTGCTATAAACCAATTTTTTAAGGTTCCAAGAGAGTACAATTGATTAGATGCATATTTTCAGCCTTATACAACAGATCACACCCAGTTGAACAGCTTCTCTCAGGTAAGTGAGCTATTCTATATTCCCCTTTTTCTTCCCTTCCCCATCTCCCTTAATTAATAAGGAAAACCAGACATCTATCTGCATGAGGTTTGTTTTAAAGTCAGTACATATATCCATGGAAAATAAATATCTAGTTACTAGGATTTATCCACTGGGGCCAGCTCTAATAATGAATTTGAAATAGGATTTTCTTACTACACTGAAAAAAAAAAATTCCTTAGACTCAAAGATAAATCAAAGGAAAGTGGCACCCCGGTGGACCAGACAACCCATTGGCAGCACAGTCACATGAAAGCCTCCGAGGTCACTACCTCAGTATCAGCAGAGCTATTTCTAGAGCTCACTGTGGAGTTTCACATCGTGGCTAAATCAGAATACTTAATAACCTGGCACACAAATTTCACATGTTGCCAGCCTCAGTCCTTATGTGAGCCTTCCTTTCACTGCTTTGGAAGCTTCCCCTTTGAGTCGTAAAACATGGATACACAGTTCTATATTTTGACATCTCAAAAAAAATTAATTTAGAACCAACATTAAGAGACTAACTTTGTGGATGTACAGGTAGGTGAATTTTAATTGCAAAAAAACATGCTGGCTACATCTACAGCAGATACTCTGAAATTAGAAGGGAAAGATTAACTGTAATGAAATCTTGGTTATGTGCTTTTTCTTCCAGTCTATAATACAACTAGAGCCATTACAGAATTTTCCTCAGAAGTCAATATTTTTAGATCATTAATTGTTTATGAGTAAAATATCTCCTTTGCATGAATTTTATTCTATTTTTTTAGGATGCTTTGGTTTCTTTTGGGGGAATGGAAATGTAGGTCAGACACTTGAATCCATTCCCACACACATTCTTCTTTCTACCCATCCATTAATTTTAATTTTGAAAAGTCACAATGGGATTTTCTGAAATTTCTGAGTTTGTGTCTTATGCCCCTGTTCTAATGCAAAAAGAGTCTCCCCAGCCAATCCATATCTCCCAGAAGCCAAAAATGCTGGAGTGATGGCCTGTCCTCACTTCGAAGAGAGACTGTGGTGCACTGCAGGAGATGTAGTTCGACAGGAATGTTCAATCTATACAGGAGATCAGGAGCCAAGAAATTCTTGAATAGAGCTCCCACGGCTGAGCAGGGCTCTGAGCACCTCACTTAATCTACAGTGTGACCACTCCCCACCTGTAAATTGACACACACTTCCTTATTTCACAAAGGCTTCAAGAGGATAAAAATCTGTGAAAGTTATGAGATTCTCAGATACTGTGATAAGTCCCAGGATAAACAAATGTTGAATGCAAAACAGCAGCTTACATGGTACATATTCAAGGGCATGTGGAATGAATTAGAAAGATGAAGAGAGGGAGCGAAAGAATGAGAATGGGAAGAAGCAGAAGGGAGGAAGGGTAGACTGAAACACTGCTAGTCAGGCAGCATCACTGGAAGCTATGGGAGAGTTACACAGAGTCCTGCACACTTTGAGTTCATGCTGCAAAAAATCTTGGATGTGTCACTAAAGCAAACTGAGCCAACATTTTACCAAATGAGAATTTGCAAAATTCTAATGTTGACATTTTTGTGAAATGACCAAAAGGAACTCCCAAAGAAGGGATCTTACTGTGTGCAGTTAGAGCATGAGTGGAGATATTAAACATATATTTTATTTAATATCTCACAATAGTCTTTTTTTAGAGGGACAACAATATAAACAGGTTAGGAAAATTAATTTTCTGTACTGTGCCCTACCAGTGAGGAAAGAGGCAAGTCTCAATATAGACACAGGTGGATCTGTAAATAAATAGGCAATAAGTCCATACACTCTTCCTTAGCTACCCTTTCCTATCCTGATTTTTTGGGTGAGAGTGCATATTATGAAACTGTACTGTGTACTGGGAACAGATTAATGGATTATTTTTCTGACAATGGAATATAGAGATTAACCATTCACTCATTAAAAAACAAATTTATTTTTAGAACTGCAGGTTAAGTAATGTGGACAGATCAGTTAGAGACACTGCTGCTGCTTTTCAAAGAACTGAAGAGCACGGTCAGTAAAGAAGAGGAAAAGCTGTTTGGCATCGAAAGGAAAAGGTAAAAAAACTCAGGGGAGAAAATGTAGGATTCATGTTTAGAAAGCTCTAAATACAGTGATGCCAAGTAGATGGTTTTATCTTACTAGTGGAATGGGTGGAAAGCCTGCTATTGGTATGAAGACTGTATGTCCTTTTTGTTCCAGAACATACTGGATGTGATACATTCCTGTGCAGAAGGACAAAACTCCCAGTTAAGCCTTCCAAAAACGATTTAGGCAGTGCTCAGTAATTTGCACTGGCTTTCTGCACTAGAGGTCAAAATTGCCACTGGTCATACCAATGACAAGCCTCTGCTTGACTGCAGTGAAACAACAGTGGCTGCAGATTAGGTGTGCTGATATTGCAAAATGTCTTTCGGCAGCAAGGAATGAAATGGCTTGATGTTAAATAGAAGGACCTGAAAGAGAGAGTTTCTCATGATTTGCTGAGGAATGTCTCAAAGTCACTCTAAGTTTTCTAATGCTCATACCATTTACAGTAAGCTGGACTGCCTTAGAAGCAGATGAATAGTTTTGTATTTTTTTTTCTTTGCAGTGATACACTTTCTACTAAAAACAATGGGTATTAAGTAATAACTGGCTTAGGTACTTCTCTGTGTCCACTTTGCATATACATGCACTGTAGGCATCTTCCTCCCCACAATACCCCAAATCCCCTTGATATTTATAGACTTCAGAAGCAAATTTTAAAATGCTATTTAGATGCCATTTGAAATCCTATTAGGCACCTCATCTGCATTTGTGTGTCTAGATTCCATTTAAAATCTGATGCTAGAAGCCCATGTGACACTTAGAACTTCAAAAATGTAGTTTTTATAGTCTGATCTTCATGAAAAGTATCGTATTTTAAAATTCTATAGGCAGAACCATTAAGATAAAAACAAACCACAACTGAAAATAGTGACTTTATGTTATATTTTGAAGATTCTCTCTGCCAGTCACCAAGCAAGGTAGATTTTGGGAGGCAAGATTATAAGCCTACTGAAATTAATGTGAGAGTTCTCTTTGGTTTCAGTGAGTTCACCCCTCACTGAAATATACCCAGATGGACTTACACACTGTTTACTGCATTTTATTTGAATGAAAGTGAAAACTAATGCAAGTGTCAAGAGAAAAACAGCTAAAAATTAAACAGGTAATAGACCTGCTGAAAACTGATGAAGGAGGTAGCTAAGCACCCAGAGGGGTTTGGAAGGAAAACAGCAGGTATTCTTTGAATAAACATGTTTAAAATAATGAAATGTGTCTAAGGTGCATACAAGAAGTCCAGAATGACAACAAAGGGTTTTAATCACAGATAAATTTCAAAACACAGTATTCTGTAATTTGTCATCAAAATCCTTTGGTACAGAAATTTAAAGATTCTAAATGGCATGAAACATTTTCTTATCGCATGAATGAAATACAATAAGGCATATACCTTCCTTATGACTTCTCTTCCCCACATCTGTTTTGCACAGTGGTTTTAATTTTAGGATTTCATCACCACCACCATTCTCCCTTTCCTCCTGAAGCAGGCAGTGGAAGATCACTGCCATCTACAGATAGAAGATAGTATCACTAATACGAAATTGTTGGAACAGCTTGATGTTGGAACATTCTTCTCTTTTTCCCTTGAGCATTTGTCTCCTCAACCCTGCCTTCCTCTTAAAAACCTCACAAAGTCACCCAACACACACTGTCATCTCTTTGGCACCCTGATCATAATCACCCTCATTAAAGTAAAAGCAAAGTACTTCAAGTATCTTAGAAGCCCTGTAATGTTTTAAGTCGAAGTGGAAAGAGAAAAAAAAGCAGGATTCACAAATGTGCTTTCCATAACCAATTATATATGTCAAAATTTAGTATACATGTCAGAATTATAAATGGCTTCTTACAGATTTCTCTGATAGCAGCTGAGAGAAATAACAAACTCTGTGGACATTTGTATAGATGGATTGAGTGAATGGGTACCTGCTTTTCACTTATCAGTGCCTGGGTCATAGTTTCAAGATGACCCATAAGGAAAGACAAGCAAGTATGGCACTGTAGGAAGAGCAGAGATATAGCTTAATCTCAATTTAATCCCTGTCTTTTATTTTCTTCCTCCAAAGAAGGGAGTAAGAAAAGACAATTGATAAAGCTTCATGCAATTTTTATTTATTGTAGAAGAACCACATCTGCAGCCTATCACCCATTAAAATTAACTTTAAAAAGGAAAAATAATAAAATTCATAATTTCATTCCTGTATCTTCTGTATTTAGATAGAAAGTTTCTAATTGTAAGGAAAATGTTTATCGAACAAATCAGCCATCTGTTATTAAGATAAAATAGCACTCACTATTTTTTAATCTCTTCCAATAGACACTGTTCCACTGAATCCTTGAAATTAGTATCTACCTGACAACATTAAAAAATAACAGATTCACAGATTTGGCAAATTAAAAGCAGTCCAGTGTCTTCATTAAAGTTAAGTGATTTGTCAGCTTGCATTACCATTTCTGCCCTGTTATACTTGACAGAGTAAAGAAACCGATAGGTAGAACAAGAAGGAACCTACTTCTCCCTGAAATATCTAAGTGTAGGATTGGGCTCACTGAAATTATTTTAACCTATGACTTGAGAATTTAAGTTTGCAACAGATCACATGGCTGTAATAGCTCAGTAAAAAAAAATAAGGCATAAGCTAAAGGCACTAAAGTAATCTAATTGCAGGGGCTTTCAGCTGCTGTCTGCCCAAATAGTCTTCTTCATGCTCTGTAGAAATGCTTGTTATTTGCTTCCCAAGGTGAGAGACATTCCCTGGCTTGTCTCCCCTGCTGTCTGTATATCATTCTAGCAGCCAGAGTAGGATTTTGTTTCAATCTGGGAGTCCATTACACCATGATAATACGATTGCTTCAAAGAACATATTCCTAGTTGTTGTACTAGCAACACCAAACATATTAGTCTGTTGTTGTTGGAGAAGTTCAAGCAATAGAAGCAACAGCTAATCTGGTCTGATCATAGGGAAGGAGAGATCTCTGAAAACCTTTACCAACATTGTTGCATGACCAGTTTCCTCTTCCTGTGCCCACTGAATTGCAGAAGAATATATGTCTGGTTTCCTTTAAAGCTTCTGACAATTCAAATCCAGTTCATAAGAGCAACTTTCAAAAAATACAGACTGAAAGTTTAGGCCCCACTGAAGTCAGTGGCAAAAGTCCTGTCAGCTTCAGTAAGGTCAGGTTTTCATTCATGATATTGATTCAGCTGCTACCTTTAAATACAACAGCTTTAAGGTTGTTTCTACAGAAGGTCAATGTCAGGTGTGTTTATTATTTTAAACTACATAATTTCTTTAGAAAAGTAAATATCTGAGTACCTTTACATTTCAGCGAGCAAGATAGGAAGTTTGACAGGAGGCATGTCTGTGTTTCACACATTTTTAACATATGTAATTGAAATGGTTTTCTGGAAACTACGGAATGAAAGCCGCTTTTTCCCCGTCCCTCTCAAGGGGTGTTTCTGTACGTAGCCAGGAGGTGGCATTCCTGGGTAACAGTTAAAGGAATTCATATACACTATTTCTCTTTTGCATATGAGAGAGAAAAAGGTTTCTTCCTATAGTGGCAGTTACTCTATTAACTGAGGCTTAAACTAATGCAATAAATTTGCTTTATGTATTCTTTGTTTTATGAGGAGTGGCAGAGTTATCCAGTAGTAGACATTAATCTTCATGATGAGACAGCAGGGATCTGGCAAGTTGTATTCATCTTCCTGTAAAGTATTTGGTAGTAAAAGTTCTTGTCTTCAGTTACACCATTTTGTTCCTGCAAATAAGCCAGTTTGCAATAATTCATTGACCACAATAATGCCCACTATAATACTGTTATAAGAACAGTTAGGAAACTTAAGGGAAGAAAAAACCCAACTGAATTTTATCCAGTTAATGAATCTTAATCAGATTTTTCAAAGTCTGATCATTCCCATTTGTGATCCAGTTGGTCTATGGAGTATTGCCATATTTAACATCTGTGTCACATCATGCCTTTCCTGTTGCCTCATTGATCAACAGACAACATGTGATGTTTCCCAGATGTTCAAACACGGCAGATCCCAAAAGACCTATTAAATTACACTGAAAGCAAAACAACATCTATGTTGTAAAGTTTTGTTAAATTCAGGTATGCCTGAATATTCACAAACTTGCTACAAGATACTTACTGATATTCAAATTTCTTTTAAAAATCAGTCAAACTCTTTGAAATGTCCACATTGTGTGTCATATAAGAACTCTGTGTCACAGAGTTGATATGACTTTTTGTTCTGCAATATAAAGCAAGTTAAAATAGAATTAAGCATTTATTTACACATGGAGAAGATAAATCATTGGATTTTTTACTTCATTTTACTATTTGTCTCCTCTTACTACATGCAGTATATGTTCTTTCAGATTTTTACTCCGATTTCTTGCTGATTATATGTTTTTTCTCCGATAAATCTGAATAAATCATGATTCTCAAAAGTTTTTGCATTGCATTCTCTAAGAAGGCAAGGCAGTATGTGCTGTTCTTCAGTGTGGCCTTTTTCCACTGAAAAAGATCATTATAAAGATCAAGATTTACTAATATGTTACTTAGACCTTTGTTCTGTACCTGAATATCAGTTATATGAAATTCTAGATTGGATTTCAAACAAAAATTGTAAATATCCTTTACACCTTTCTGAAGCTAGTACTACTCTTCTAGCAATATTTCAACTTCAGATTTTCTGCTGGCATTGTCAGCAATGAGAGTCTCATTTTCTGATGAACACAGGCAGCTGTGTGCAGAAAATCAGTGCCTTTATTTTGTCACTTGTGGAATAGCAGCACAGAACTCGGGTGCAATTTGTTTAAATCAAAACAACATTTCTGCACATTACTACATTGTCTCATAAAAAGTTAGAGTTTATTTTGCCTTGCTCTTTAATAAGAAGGAACATAGCTGCTTTACACAGAGATGTTCCTTATGTGGTTATTGGTGATACATCAACTTTTGCTTTTCTCTTAAACTAAATAAGTTTTTACATTAGGGTGCTTTTTCTTCCCCAGAAAAGAAGTTAAGAAATTTCGGTTCAGAAATGGCCACATATTTCTTTTTGGTATTTTCCAGTGGAAAAAGGGATTTTTTTTTTCCTTATTCTAAGTGAAAAATGTGTGGGTCCATTTCCCAACCCAGCCTTTCCTCGTGGGTTTGTTACCTTGCTGTACCTCCATGAAGCAGCTCCCCCTGGGACGAAGCTGCTCAGTTCCATTCCTGGCCGTGCTGTGCTCAGGCTCTGTCCCCCACAGGGCAGCCCCACGCAGAGAGCTGCACTCGGGGAGGTGCAGTCCCTGGAGGGAGCACATCCAGAAAGGGATCAAGCAGGCAAACCAGCTGCTCCAGGGAAGTAACACTGCTGCACTCACTGTGATGAGATTCGAAGTTTAAGTGATGTTTTTTCCAATTTGGTCATAAAACGGAAGTGTTTCCATTTAGGGCCAGAGACCTACCCAAAAGAAAACATCATACAGGTTTTTTTCAATGGTTTATCAAGCTAAAAATGGCAAGCAAGGAGGAAGTAAGAATGCTCTGGCTATCCTGGATTAGCAGTAACTAATACTCCAGTATTTCCAGGTTTGTCTCCACTGTGGCGTTTGGACAGTCACATCTTTATTCTAATTTCCACATGCAACAAATTTTTGTTGAACAGTCTAGAGTTGTCTGAGAGCACTGAGTACCCAGGTATATGTTAATTGCAAAACCTATTTTTAAAAAATTGATACCAGAAGCAACATAGGCACATAAAAGTTACAAGATCTCCGAGTTGGAGCTGTTCAGGAGTCCATCCACATGGATTCCATCCACTTGCAAGATAAGGAATGCTAATTTTTACAAGCTTCAGTGTGACAGAGCTGCATACACAAAAAAAGTAGGTTGTTGAGTTTTCAAATTTAGAGTATCTACTTATAGTACACACATATGTAATCTATATCTAGATTTTGAGTTCACCTAAATTGTTCATATATCTTTTAAAAAGAAATAAGTAATTAGAACCATCCTTATTGTTTAATGGCATAAGAGCTAACGAAATTTTGTTTTGTTATTACACTTGCAAAACAACACCCAGAGATTTAGCAAAGTGAGGACAGAAGGTATGTGCAGTAACACAGAGAAGCATGTGGAATACAAACACAGGAAGGAGATGAGAAGCAAAGATCTGGATAATGGTAAAGCAACGCATATGGAAAATCAGCTTGAGAAGAACAATCACATATGCCAAAAATAATTCACTAGCTACATTTAGTTAAAAGATCTGGGAAGCAAACACAAGCATCCTAAACAACTGCAGTAGGTTAGCCAGAGTGTCTACTGGCCCCAGGGTCACATATTCCTGCTCTGACTGCCAGCAGCGTCCGTTTGGAACGGGGAGCTTTCCAAGTTCTGGCCAGTGCTGGCTGTGTAGAGAAAACTGCCTGTTCTTTTCTGTTTCTCATGATTTCTTATGAAATGTATACTGCAATGTAAAGCCCTGTCAGAAATACCTGAGCCAGTTTATCTAGGCAGAATGTGCTGATATGCTGAATTGCCTGGTTATGTTCTAGAAACAAAGGTGTAGTGTTAGCCTGCTCCCATACATGAACATATTTTTGTATGATCAACATTTTTTGTTTCATTATAAATGTTTCATTTAAGTATAAAGAAAGGATGCTAAAACAGGTACATGAGATGTCCTTACTGTCTTGGGCATTTTTTGCAGAAGGATTCTCTTCTGTCCTTGCTGCTGGAATTGTTTGCTGTTGGCATTGTTTTCACAGTGTCAGCTCCCAGGTTTGTTGTGCAACATCAAACCTGGGAGCTGACACCTGTAAAATAACAAAATGGATGACATTTGGGACCAATTTAATCTAGTGTTGTAGTCCTTTGGATTTCACTCTGAAACATTATATCATATATTATTTCATTTGCTTGGGCCAATACTCGAGTATAAGTGTCAATTCTGTTTAGTAATCCCCTCTTTTTTCTAAAATTGTCAAACCAGATGAATCCCCACAACCTTTTATCTGAGCCTGCTTTATTTTTAAAACTTTCTACAAGTTTGCTCTTGTAGAGTGGGGTATTGGCCAACTGTTCTTTTAAATGGCATAATTTTCTTAGAGGACCATCTTTTCCAAATGCCTGTTTTCTAAACACTAATTTTCAGTATGTTCTTTTCTTGTAACCAAAAAACACAGCCTATTTTTGTCACAACTTTGACAACTAACATGAGAACTAACCAGGTTATTTGCACTGTCATTACATACATATAGCCCTTATGGACCATTAGTGGATATCACATCATGTCTGAGAGTCTTGCTCACTGTTGTTTGTAGTTTTTCTTGTCCTGGATCAGCTGAGTACATCCGGAGTCTCCTTTTAATGCCATGTGTTGAAATGTATTGCATGACAAGCTGATGCACAGTAACTTATCTATTCCTTAAGGCTTAAATATTCAAAGAGCATTAATGAAATAGTCAGCATAGCCCAGAATCAAATAC
The DNA here is from genome assembly GCA_013400975.1 of Atrichornis clamosus. Classification (NCBI taxonomy): domain Eukaryota; kingdom Metazoa; phylum Chordata; class Aves; order Passeriformes; family Menuridae; genus Atrichornis; species Atrichornis clamosus. The sequence goes on from WBMZ01002073.1 coordinate 42,381, forward strand.
AATAGAATTTCATCACAAACTCATCTTTCCTCCCCTTTTTGATGTGTTTTTTAATGGCAGTAACCATCAAAGACCCAGATTGCATTTCACTGACAGTTTTCATTATTTTTAAGAGAGATTCAAACAAATGTGGATGTAGTTAGCTTCAAATTCCAAGTAATTTCACATGCTAAGATGCCTAGATAATTTTTGAAATATTTCTAGTTTGCATCCTGCTGAAAACCTAATACTTCGTATGGCTGCTGTTACAGGTAAGATGATTTGTTCATTGAAAACCAAACACCTGAGAGATTGCTTGCCACATCTTTAGATTGAGTTTCTGCTGACAGTGTTTTTTCTATAGCATTATCCGTGCTAAAATGCAAGCGAATTATAAATGTCACCTTTTATGCAAGAGTCTATCTTGTTTGAATTTCACAGGACCACTTTTCAAGCACCGTTCTCCCACGTAAGTTTTAGCATACCTGATTCACTAACGTGTTGTAGCCATTCTGAGTTCCTCTCATGCGCTTTAATATTTCCAGAGTAGTGGGACTATAATTGTTGTTTAAATACCCAGACATCTAGAACTTTTGCCCTGAAGGCCCCCTCTGTGTAGCATTTTTCACTCTGCCCTTGTAATACTATGCCTTGGGCTGTCTTCTGCTTTTAACAGTTAACATTAATAGAAGCCTTTTTTTTCTGTCATGTCAGCATTTATCTGAACCACTTCCCATATTTTTGTAGTATTTCTCATTTCCCTCATTTTATAGACTGAATCAGTAACTTTTCATAAAACTTAAGGATAACCCAGCAAATTACATTACTTTTTTATTCCATGAGATATAACCCTGTGATTATAAAGCCTTTAGACATTCCTTAGCCACTGTGTGTTACTGGCTACAAGCTATAACTTTTACTTATATCTGAACTGAATACCAGTGTCTTTTTCAGGGTGCCTCCACCAATTCTGGACTATTCAAGTTGGCTCAGTAATTAGGTCTTCACCTTGTCTGTATCATTGAGCAATTAGGCTATGAAGTGAAATTTCCACAGGGCATTTCCCACTTGCAAATTCTTGTGTCACTTCAGCAGAGACAATATGGCTGCTATCCTTGGGTTACAAGTAGGATTTTAAAAAAAGAAAAAAAAAAAGAAGTTGTAGACATACAGCCTTACTAAAGTTCTTTATCTAATCCAATTTTACAGCTAACAGCCACAGCAACTCCATAATCCATTCATTCCACTCCACAGTGATTTATTTCAAACCCCTTCCTTCTTTGCTCTGGTCCAGCCGTTCTTAAAGCCGAAGATTAGCCAAAGCTGCCTTCTCTCCCTAATTCCATAGAACAGTAAAAGCTTGCTTCAATACCTTTTATGGAACTCAAATATCTTAGTTTAGGCCTTATTTCCTGACATGAGTTGTCCACAAACGTGTCACTAATTTAAGCCATACTGATTTGGCCCTGACAGTTAACATGTTGCTGCCACTTTCAATTAGGAGGAGAAACAGCTGCTGAAATCAGGGGTCTGTGGTGTAATCATGTTTACTTGTAAGAAAGCTGAAAATGCTCTTCCCTCCATGCAGATGGCACCAGATAACGTGGTGGTTGCTGGCTTCTTTCAGACATTTCCAAAAACCTGAAGGACTTCACCTAAATTTGTCTTCCAGAGCAAACGTTGACTGATGCTCTCCTCTTTGATTTCTTTCTGCCTCTTCTGTACAGAGAGTCCTTTGTCAAGTAACAGCCAGATCCTTAACCCATGAATGTATTTGTCTTTATACTTTGTTTCATAGTGGTATAATAATTTTTCTAACAAGTGGGAACAGTGATTCCTTTCTCCCAAATTACAGTGTGATAATCACTCTGAAAGTTCTTGTATTTTTTGCTTCTTTGCTATGCTAAAGAAGTAACTATAACACACTCTGGAAATGCGTTTCTTTCCCAACCCAATAAAAATGCAGCAAGCATGACAGTGAGGAACAGACAGCCCTGCTGCAGCCAGCAAACCTTATCTCTAAACTGCTCCCCAGGTCCTTGCATAAATTTCAGCTGAATCATAACTCCCAAGTATCCCTACAGCCAGGATTAAGCAGCATTATCACAGAGCTTATCTTCCCCAGAATTTAAGCTTCGCCTGGAAGTGCTTTACCAAGAAGGTAGAACCATATCTCTTATTTATATCAGCATATTCCTGATACAGTCATATTTCAGTATATAATCAATCAATCAATCCCTCATATAACAACCAACCAACTAAACAACTGAACCATCTTTTCAGCAGAGCTCTTTCTAGTCCATCTGCTCCTCTAAGTGAGAGACAGTGCCGTTTGGAACCTTGAGCAGCATCACTGCAGGTATGGTCACACTACTGAGTGGTTTTTGTTCTGGTGCACAGCACCAGCCAGTCATGTTCTGGACTACTGCAAGAGCTTCCGTGTCTTAAAAGCCATAATTAAATTACCACTCACAATAATAGACCTGAGGTTAATGAGCTCAACTAGAGATGCTACGTTGACCCACAAGAAATGAGACAGACCCATAATGAGAAATTTTGAGCCTTATTAGAAATGGGATGAAACCAGACAGCTGACAGGTCTTTGAGTGCTCGGGCAATGCTTCCCGCGGTCAGGATGTTCTGTCGGTGTTCGGGCAGTGCTCCCCGCGGGCGGG